>CM025853.1:31218929-31329526 GCA_003952965.2 Morella rubra
ATTTTCCAGTACTGGCCCAATAAGATTTTGTGTCGGTTTTCGTCTAATTGGTTTCACAATTCTCTGCTACCATACAAGTCTTCCAAATTTAAAATTATGTGCCAGATGAGCTAACCAATTCCCGGCGCTGACAGTCAAAGAGCTGGTGCTGAATATCGTTCATGCCAAAAATCAGCATCTTGAAAACCTGCATGATTTCGATAGGTGTGACGAATAATTTCTTAACTTTCCAGTATGCCTCCAACTTTTCTTCAGTTAACAAGAATCTTTAATTAGCATTCGTGCCTATTTTCAAGCCACATATTTGCATGTTTAACATATACATGCAAGAGAGCATGCTTCCTTGTAGATGAAAGCGGTTCAGTGGCTAACCTATCTGTTTACGAGAAAGCTCTATCTGCCTCTTTAGGGAGTTGAGGTTGCTGATTATTTTCTGAACCCAGAACGACAATCTGCTTGTGTAAAGTCCCTGTAGAGCGGGAAATTGCCAAGAAATTTAAATAACATCAATCGGACAATATTATCAAATTATCACCGGGAAACCTTCAATTCGCACTCTGCTTTTTTTTTTTCTTTTTTTTGTGATTGAGCTGCAATCTGAATTTGGTAATAGTACATTTCTTGTGACTTTGAGATGAATGGTAGTACTGTTAATTTCCACCTGACTTATTTCGGCATAAATAGCAAATATCAAGGACAAGAACTTACTTCCTCCGTGTGAGACAACACACATGAGTCGAGCATGTAACAACGGTTGCGATAGCCCAGTAAACGTGCACTGGGATACGGTTCATGGCAGTTGACAATTCTTGTATATCATATGTCATATAACGAGAATATAGGTTCTCCAACTCAAGGACGCAGTTAGCGACTCCCAGTGTGGCCTTGACTATATTGTTGATGTCAACAATATCTTTGCCGTGCTTTTGAAGTTCTGGGTGCTTTGAGATTGCAGGTACTTGTTTCATGATCCCCACCGCCTTGGCGAACTGGAGTGAAGATTGAAGCGGCGGTGGGTGCGAAGATTGAAGCTGTGCGAGGAGCCAGAAATCTCCGTAGTCCAAAGCAAAAGCCGCAAGGGTCAGCAAAAGCTTCACATCCCATGAATAACTTGAGAGTGTTGTTTGAAGTATCGACATGCATGGTTGTTTTATGACAGACGTTTCTTGATCATCATTGAGATCCTTGCATGCCATCTGATAACATGCATCACGCGCATTTGTAAACAATAAAGACATGTTAATGATGTAGCTAGCTATATAGTAAAAGGATCACATTCATGTCAGTCCTAATTCACGAAGCAGACATTGCGAGTAACGAAAACGACGACAGAGTACAAAATAAAAACAAAAACAAAAAGATAGAAAAGGAAAATGATTTTCTAAAGTAAACTTCTCTTAGACTGAAAACGCTGCTTTCATAATCACCTCATAGGAAAGTTGCTTCAATGTGCACAGTGACGAATTGAAGTTGGGATTATAAGCCTTTTTATGTAAGTTCTCCGAAGAAGATGTACCCTAAAATAAATCATAGATAGTCATCAATGAGAAAACTAGCAAGCATAATTTTCTATCTCAGTAGAAACTAATGAACAAAAATACAAAATACACTTATAATCTCCGTTCTCAATCGAAACTAGAGATAAATGGACAACGTCAATAATTAAGTACTGTGAAATCTTTCTTGCAGCTCTCAAGCCTTTAGAGAGTACTTGCGTAAAGGTTAAAGTGGTTTATTATAGCACAGCAAGAGGTCATCCAAAATTTGGACTAACTAGATGATAAATGAGATTATAGACAAAAATGTTGCGTATTAGACATACATAAAACAATCTACAAAGATCTAGCACGTATCTTTTTTTATTTTTTTGGGAAGTAGGGTGTAAATAAAGAGCACGTTGTTGAAATATCTATACCAGAACAAGACTGTCAACGAACGGCATGGCATGGTTAAGAATGTTATGGAGCATACCGAAAAGGGAGTCGCCATCAAAAGGCTGTACAGGATGAGAATATGTGGTATAAATCAGATCGCTGATGTTTTCATCGGAGAGGGAAGACATTTTGGGTTCGCTAGCCTTGGTATTGAGTCTCACGAAGCTCAAGAGGTTCAAAACTCTTGGGCTTATGAGGGTAGAAGAGCGACGTTGGCTTGCGAACCTTGTGCAACAGCATGGGCTATTTATAGCTCTCGGATGGGGACAAAGTGACAGAAAAGTTAGGCCGTGGTATCCTTTGTAATTAATTTCTCTCCACGTTCACCGCCTTTGTGTGGGTGCATCTGATTGTAAGCAGCTCGATGCACACTGTTTTCTGCAACACTGTCAGCCCACGAAAAGTAATTAAAAAACTGGAAAAGGAATCAGCAATACGGAAAATCACATGATTGGACAAGTCGTAGATAAAAGCAGAAGGAAATACTTTGAATAATAGAAGACATGAATTAGTCATTAATGAAAGACCGAATAGAAAAAAGAAAAAAAAGATAGACCAAGAAGTTCCACACAGCTGGCGCGTTTAACCGCTGTGTTCAGGCTACATGTGTGTCGCAAATATTGTAATATTGTAGCCAACACCAGCTGTTAAATGATTTTTCGAAATGTTGTGAATTGTCATTACAACGTGTTCGTCATATGAGTATTTTTTATATATATAGAACATGCATTGAGCAGAGTCAACGGACCTGACTCCTTTATTAAGAAATTTGTTTAGAAAATAATATCTTTTCATAAATTGCTTCTACAGCCTGAGTATAAGTACTCAAGAAATTGTCTACAAGAAGTTATAAGATTCTAAGCAAAAATTGATATATTTGAAAGTACTGCTTCCGGTATGTACGTACACTACTAGAAAATTGACTTTTAGTGACGAAATTTTCGGTGACGAATTGAATTTCGTCACTAAAAGTCAATTTTTAGTGACAAAATGCTATTTTCGTCACAAAAAAGGCTTTTTAGTGACGAAATTACTTTTCGTCACCAATTTCGTCACTAAAAGTTTTATTTGTGACGAAATAAAATTGTTGTCACTAAAAGTTAATCTTTTGGTGACGGAAAGTTTCGTCACCCACCGATCGATCGGTAATATATTACCGATCGATCGTATCGTAACCATCTGCAAATTCGAAAGGACGATCGATCGTCAATATATGACGATCGATCGGTAAGCGTAACCGTCAATTTTTTCCGAAATCGCGATCGCAACGAATGTGTTACTCAATAACTACCGATCGATCACAATTATATGAAACCGCCGAAGTCATTTTTACCGGTTATCTCTCCACAAAATCTCTCGAATCCTCTCAAAGTGCAAGGAGCCATTTCGTGCTGCATTGTCTTTCAAAAGCGTGGAATCATCTTCATTGTCTTCTACGTCAAAGGTACGTACTTATATTTTTTTTAAGCAATATTAAGTGGTTGTTCAGTAGGAATTTTTAGTTTACGTTTTCTAATTTGCTATATCATCATTTAGGACCGAAAAATATATTTATTTTATTGTTGATGCATGTTTTAAGAGTTTAGGAGTATCAATTTTGGGTGATTTTGGGCCTGTTTTGGGGTTTGGAACGCCTGTGTGTCTTTGTTCCCGTAACGATCGATCGCCTAAATGGGCGATCGATCGTAGTGTAAGTGGTAGGTGAATGATCGATCGGTTAAATTCACCGATCGATCGCTGAATTTTGGTACGGAGCGATCGATCGTCTCCTCGAAACTGTGCGTTTCAATTCATGAGCGATCGATCGTTTATAGAATCGATCGATCGGGTGAAGCGTACGTTTTGATTAACGGCGATCGATCGCTTTGTGGCGATCGATCGCTTAGTGATACTGTGCGTTTGGTTGCATGGACGATCGATCGTCTGTGCACTGAAACGCGTCTTTTAACCGATAGCGTTCGATCGGTCAAATTGATTGATCGATCGCATTTTTAGTGATCGATCGGTATTTTTAGTGATCGATCGTAACATTTATAAACGATCGATCGTCCATATTTAGTGATCGATCGTCAATTTAGTGATCGATCGTCACTTGATTGTGATTACTTTTTTTTTTTTTAAAGTAATACGTTATTGTGATTGCTTATTAACACATATTTATATACAACTTTTGCAGTATACATAAAATGTCAGGAGTTAAGCGTGCACGCACAACGAGAACCGGGACGGGATCGTCGTCCCAAGAGCAAGAAGTCGCTGATCCAATGATGACCTTGGAGAGGCGAATGGAGTACCTGAGGGGGCGGCCAGTGGCCAAAGAGCGTCCTGTGACGCTCTCTGATTTTGATCAGTTATTGTACGAGGAGCACTCCCTCTACCAGCTCTTCGAGTACCAAGGGTTTCTTCATCAGCTCTCGTGGACTGAGGGTTTTGCGTGGACGCAGTTGTGCAAGATTTCTTCTGTGCACTCGTCTCGGTAGATAGAGCACCTGAGGTGCAGCTAGAGGTGCGAGGCGTGCAGTTCTTATTCTCGGCAGACGTCATTGCCGATTTCTTAAACTGCCCCCGGCCCGAGAGCCCCTGTTTCCCGGCGGTACCCCTGAATGATGAACAGAGGACATCAGAGCAGGATTTGTGGACGCTGATGACTGGGAAGACCTCTGCAGTGGTGGGCAGCATAATCAAGCAGAGTGAGTTCAGTGAGTTTTGGCGGATTTTGCACCTTATCTGGACGCCGAACGTCGATGGCAGAACTCATTCCACCGAGTGCCCGTTCACGAGAGCTCAGTGCATGCTCTTATTGGGTCAGCAGACGCGGATAGATTTTCCGTTGTACATGTTCGAGCTGATTATGGATGAGGCTTGGGAAATTAAGGAATATAGCCTCCCATACGGCGTGTTTCTGACTCAGTTCCTCATTTCTCGGGGAGTCGTGATCGCTGCCTCGGATACACGTAAGGAGGTTAAGAGTGCGCTGAACAAGTTCACTCTGTCCAGGAGCCGGGGCCAGGAGGGGGCATTGACTCGACGGTTTGCTCGTAGAGCAGCAGCGGCCGTAGAGGAGGCATCACGGCCTTCGACATCAGCGTCAGAGGCACCTATGGAGACGGGAGCACCTGCAGTGCCTCCTCCATGGGTGGCCCAGCTATTTGCGGACTTCGACAGCCGTGTCGGCGCGACTATGAAGGCCACTCTACAGCCTTTGAGAGGCGGATGCAGTCAATGGAGGAGCAGCTGAAGGAGCTCCGGACCGCCTTCGATGGGGAGTGCACTGTGACAATGCTGCGCAACAAGTCGGTCGTGGCTCATATGGCGGACGTCAACGAGCAGCTGGAAGAAATTAAAAAGACTCTGGATGATTTCAAGATGGAGGCAGATCCACAGAGGATTCCCGGAGATATTCCTGATGACGTGGCCACTTTCCGTGATGCTGTTCGACGTTGATGAGTTTTTATGTTATTTTTTATATCTATTTGGGACATACATTTTGATTTATGGTTTTATTTATCTGTTTGAGACATTTGTGTTTATTTGGATTTGGTTTTTTTATTTACGTATTTGAGACATTTCTGGAATATCTGTGGATATGCAGAAGAAACTTTGATTACTATTACGTGTTTTTCTATTTGTATTTCTTTATCGACACTTATATAAGTAAAATGACCAATATACCCTTTGGTCGGCAAAAATAACGAAATAAGTGGTTTATCAAATAACTAATATAAAGAATTTAACAAGAAATCGTTTTTTATTTTACTGTTTACAACTAAATACACCGATCATCGGTGTTGTCCGTCGTCATTTGGGTGCACTAACCGATCGATCGTTATATACGCCGATCGATCGCTACATTAGTTTTTAATGTAACCCTCATTTTTTTAAATAATGTGAGTTTAAATTATTAGAAACATAGAAATATATATTAACAAAGTATGTTAGGATGTATTTAGATTACAAAAAAACATATCAAGTACATATCATTAATTTTTAAGAAAGCATTTATAAGTTATACATGTTGCAACATAGATGTATTTTGTTTGTGTTAGTATGAGTGAGGTATTAAGATATTAAATTAGTGACATAACGCTTATTTAACACATGATTATAATTTATGTATGAGTACGCATTAATATGATATTATAAGTAATTAATTTTAATAATTAAGTCATTTGTTAGGCTAAAAACAATTTTCTAATAATTAGACCCACCGATCGATCGCATTATTGGCGATCGATCGGTACATAACGGTGTCGTTTAATATTTTGGTACCAATGGATCGTTAATTTTGGGTCTTCATACGACGGCGTTTTTATTCTCTTCAACGATCGATCGGTAATATTACCGATCGATCGGTATAAAATCTAGGCGGGAATTTTATACCGATCGATCGGTATATTACCGATCGATCGGTGTTTATCGCGCTTGAAATCCCAAAATGCTCTAAAGCCGTGGGTGGAGCAAAAACACACCCACGGCAAGAGGAAACTAGAGACTCGCGGAAGGAGCCATTTTTCTCTTTAATTTTGTCTAAATACCGTCATTTTAGTTGTGAGAGTGTTTAGAAGTCCTTAAGGTTAAGCCCAAGCTCAAATTCATTGGTTTTTTAACCGGGTGAGTATTGAAAAATTTGGGCGACATTTGTGAGATTTTGTGTGAATTAGTTCGTTTTGGTCTACATTTCGTGCAAAAGGTAATATCCTCAACCTACACTACGATTTTTGATTGATTTCGTCGGTTATTTGGTGTTATTTTTATTTTTCTATTCGTGGGTGTTGTGGATTGGATTTGTGTTGATTAGAGCTTCTTAGAGTGTTTTTAATATGTATATTAGAATTAGTATTGCATGAGAATGATTTGTGAGTGTTTTGGGCGTGGATTTGAGTGTGTGGGAGGCTGGCAAGCTGTTTTGTCGATCTGGGTTACTCACGATCGATCACCATATTCTGGCGATCGATCGTTTGTTAGATGGAGGTTCACCGATCGATCGTCTTTATAATGACGATCGATCGGTGAACATCCATCGATCGTCATTATAACAACGATCGATCGCCAGTTAGGGCAGATTGCAAGTTATTGACCTTTTGATGTTATTTTATTATATTCTCATATTTAATTATTGAAGTGCTTGAGTTCTGAAAATGAATCATGAAGTTTGAGAAGCATGGAGGATGAATATTGGAGTGTTTTTGACTTGTTATGTTTGAGTTTATTTTTGGGATAAAATGTGTGTACCCGTAGACCCGTTCAAGGGTTAAGACGCGATAAATATGCGTTTATCGCGTAATAACCCTTGAATTGTCCAAATATGGACAGTTTGAGATTGTGTATTCGTGGTTGGACGAGTTCGGTACTTGTGTCCTGTCCTGTCTTGGAGGAAATTCGGTATCATCTACCTTTTGTCTTCTGGGTATACTACTAGCATTGGTGTATGACGTCATACAACTATCGTTGATGACGTTTGCCTCCAACGCTGGTGCGTGTATTTGGGGACTGAGGGGAGATGCTGCCGAATTTTTTAGGTATGGATGGACACAAGTTGAACTGATGTTCAACTCCAAATGCACAATTGAATGGGATAGGACCTATCAGCTGGGCTTAAAGTCAAGTTACAATGATTGGGTGTTTATGAATTACTTAATTTGTGTATGTTTTTAGATTGGTGGCGATGGATAAGGTTGGGTTTACGAGAAAAATCGGTTTGGTGAAAAGTATGCGGAGGGGGTCCGTGGGTTTGTCGGTATGGCTGCTTGTTGTGTAGACTCTCGGGGTCAGATCAGATGTCCGTGTCGGAAGTGCAGAAATGTAGTGTTTCAAGTGTTGGATAAAATGGAAGATCATATATACATTAATGGGTTTGATGTGAGCTATAAGTCATGGGTGTTTCACGGGGAGGGTATTCAACTTACTTCAAAGTTGAGTCAAGAGTCCGGTGCGAGCTTACCATATAGTGATGATGATTTAGAGGGAGATAACTCTGATGGAATGGAGGAAATGTTAACCGATGTTCGTGCCGGATTAGATGGTGGGGCGGCAAGGGTTGAAACGGAGAACCCTAATATTAAGGAAACCCCCACTTGGGGACCGGAGGCTTCGACACCACTTAATAAATTATGGGAAGAGGCAGAACATGAATTGTATCCTGGATGTACCAAGTTTAGTAAGTTGTCATTTACAGTTCGGTTGTTGCACGTGAAGTCGGAGAATAAGTTGTCGGTTAAGGCATTTGATATGGTGTTACAGTTGATTAAGGAGGCATTGCCAGAGGGGGAGACGTTACCAGGATCGTATTACGAGGCGAAACAATTGCGAAAGGGTCTTGGGTTTAGTTATGATAAGATCCATGCATGTCAAAATGATTGTGTGTTGTTTTGGAAGGAAAACAGTGAGTTAGACAGATGTCCGATATGTGGGGTGTCTCGGTGGAAATTCGAAAATGATTTGCGCAATCGAATTCCCAGAAAAGTGTTGCGTCATTTCCCTTTAATCCCTAGACTTAAACGTTTGTTTACCACAAAAGATGTAGCAATTGACATGAGATGGCATAAGGAAAAACGGGTCGATGATGGGGAGAGTTTGAGGCATCCTGCAGATTCATTGGTTTGGAAGAATTTTGATAAGGACCACGTTGGTTTGCTCAAGATGCCCGCAACGTCCGCCTTGGTCTTGCTTCTGACGGGTTTAATCCGTTCGGAAACATGAGCAATGCGTACAGTATTTGGCCAGTCGTTGTGTTTCCATATAATTTACCCCCATGGAGGTGTATGAAGGTCCCATTTTCACTAATGACTCTTTTGATTCCGGGTCGAAAGTCACCGGGAAATGATGTTTACGTAAACCTTATATATATGTCTTATATTGTAATTATTTCTAAATCCTTTCACTCACAGTATTGGGACTTGAGTTTTCTTTTTGGGTGGGGGAAAGAATATTATTTATGATCTACTCACCGACATTTTCATATATATATATATATATATATATATATATATATTATATATATATATACACTTCTAGAAAATGACAAAGAACTGGTTGGTAATCTTTGACATTACAAGTCTTCGTTTAAATCTGTTTACTTTTAGGTCTTTAATTAGTTGGAAAAAGATCTATATCTTTTCTTATTTTTGGGTAGCGAAACCTTTGCTCATATTGTAATGATCGCTTCGGCTAAAAGTACAGGAAGCGCTGCTATTCGAAGCATCTATTGCTGGAATATTTGATATAGATCCAATAGTACTACTTGGTGGAAGATTCGAAAATCAAATGGGCTATTTTGACTCGCGGGTCTTTGTTTAAGAGCTGTTCACTTGTTCTGGCACACATGAGAAGACGACAATATTCTGCAGTACTATTCTAAAATCACTGTCTCCCGATGGAACTAATTATAAACTTAGATCTGAATCCGCGGCTGCCTTTCCTAACTAAAATATGTGACTTAGAGTCAAATTTGTCAATAAATATTTGATCTCCTATATTTGGTGCAACATTCAAGGATCTCATGTCCTATATTAATTGACTTGTAAGTCATTGTTTAAGAGCATGCAGTTTTTTTTTTTTCCTTTGCTATTAGTTGATTAATTTATGCGATAATATTTTATTGGACTCTCAAGTCTTTGTTTATAGTCAATTTTTCTTTTGCCGTTGTGCAATTCTAAAATGACCGTCTTCATACTATAACAAATTTTTACTGTTTGGGACACCAAAAAATGCGTCCCAAAGAGTACAATTTTGCGATGGACTTTGAATTCATTCCCCAAAAAATAAAAGTTCTATTTTTGGGGTATGAGAGTTGGTGAAAAAGAGAAAATAGTTTATGGAAGTTAGTGAAAAAGTAAAGAGAGAAGATTTGAACGAATATTATAGTGAAGAAGAATGATTTGATGGGAATATAGAGATTATTTTGTAATTGTTTAATGAGGCCAAAACTTCAAAATTTTGGCAGTCAAATGCATAACTCTAATCCACCTCAATTCTTTCAACATTCTTAAAAGCTTTCATAAATTTTCCATTAATCCTTTTTGTTAATATTTTTGATAGATTCTGTTTCAAATTTGAATTGTAATTTGAATTATTTAGATAAGAGTTTGTTTACGTGTTCAAGATGTCTCCTAAGAAGATTAGGATTGAAAAGCATTTGAATCACGATGATAAGGATGAAGGGCATTTGAATTTTGAAGAAAAAGTTCAAATTCACGATGTGTGATTCGTTCCTAAAATCACTCAAAATTATCTTTCGAATATAACTTTGTTCGACCTTCGCCTGATCTTCACTCAAGCGAAAAAGGTGAATTTTTACAAATTAAACTCACCCTAGCTTTGCCTGATCTTGGCTCGAGTGAAACAGGCGACATTTTACATTGTACCATTTTGCCCTACCTTTGCTCGATTTTGGCTCAAGCGAAAATGCTGAAGTTTTACACAGATTCAATTCGCTTGATGCTCGCTTGATCTTGGCTCGAGCAAAATCTTCCAGATTTGAATTTTATTTTCCTATTCTATTTAAACCGTGAGAAAAATGTGCAAGACTTCACCCAAGTTATTTTGTTGTTTCTTGGCATCTCATGCTAGAGAGAAAAACCCTTTGATATATTTGCACCTAAAGTATTCATATTTTCTCTCCTTCTACATCAATCACCATTAAAACCAACCTCCTGTGAGAAGCCTTCAGAGAGCTTAAGGAGATTGGCGGCCGGAGTTACCGGTGTTGAAGAACTAGGGCGTTCTTGAAGAGATTCACAAGAAGAACCTCAGAAGGCTAACGGTTAACCGCAAGGGAGCAGGTCTAAACTGGATTGTTTAGATTATTACTTCGGGGTACTCAGAGTCAAGCAATTGGATATTGCCCGTGTCTGAATCACCGGTGTAAGGTTTATCTTCTTAGTGAATTTTTGGTGGTTGCTAGTCCGGAGTGGTTTTTTTCCTTTGATAAGGTTTTCGACTTCGTTATCAAATCTCTTGTCTTGGGCGTGTGATTGGTACTTATTAATTGTTTATTACTTTCAGATCTAGACAAGACTAATTTAGAACTTGTTTCAAATTTGTCTATTCATTGAAAAAGAAAGTAGCAACACCTACTCACCCCCGCCTAGGTGTTCTTAGGGTCTAAACGTTATTTTTCAATTGGTATCAGAGCTTAATCTCGGTCCTTGACCCTAGTCTAGATGGACAAAAGTCAATCTTTATCCGTGCCTCCATATTTTGATGGAAGCAACTATGCTTGTTGGAAAGTTTGTATAAGAGCGTTTTTAATATCAATGGATGAACATGTTTGGATTTCTTGTAGTAAATGATTGAAAATTCCATCCACTAATGATGTTCCCAAAGATGCTAGCACTTGTGTAATTCCAAGGATTAAGGTAACCCAAGAAGGGGGTAAATTGAGGTTTCAAACTTTTTTGCTTTTAACCCCAAAATCGTGTTTGCAAAGTAAAGGATAATTTAGCACAAGTATTGATGCGATAAGTAAATAAGTGCTAAATGTAAAGAGTAGGGTTAGAGAAGCAAACACGAGATTTTTAGGTGGTTCGGCAAACCGCCTACATTCACCCCTCAAGCTCCTTTACCAAGCCTTGAGGTTTTCCCACTATCTTCAAATAGTGTACACTCAGCTTCGGGTCTAGAGGAACCTTACAAGTGCTTTCCCGGGCTCAACACTCACAACTCAAGTGGTTTTTTGGACGCACCATTCACAACCTAACCAAGATTGAGATATACCCTCCCTAAGCTTCTTCTTTAGTGAACAACCACACTAAAGGAAACACTTCTCTTGAATAGGGATACAAGAATTAAACTCTCTGAAAGAGCGGATAAGAAAATGGAAAGCTTTATCTCTTTTGATTCATACAATGACAAGGATATGAAATGTAATTTGTGTGAATGATATGAGAAATATGAAATAAGAAGGTTTAAGATCTTTCTCAAGCTATAAAAATGATATGTGGTCGTTCTCTCTTGTTTTTAGACATTAAGAAGGTCTTTATATAGGCCACATTATAAAACTAGTTGTTGGGGTCGATCTGACAATTTTCCCGTTGTACTCGTTGTACTAAATAGCCGTTGCCCAATGGTCATAAAATTTGAATGCTGTCAAATTTTTGTCCTACGCGCCCCGTCATCTGTTTCATGTAGAGGACGATCAGCTTCATATAGTGGTCGACCGCTTCATAGACCGCTATAACATTGTTCATCATTCGCTATAATTAAAAAGCGTTTTTGACATTTTTGAAATCCTAATTTCAAAAACCAACTTCCCAAAAGTATAACCAAGGCCTGAGAGTTTATACAGGATGATTTGAAAATATTTAAAGCGCATTTTGATTGTCAAACTTGTGATGAGAAATTTATGCACGGTTTAAAAGATATGAAAGTGTGTGATTCAAATCCTTGTCAAAAGTGAAACTAAGAGTTACAAGATTATACCCTATGGTCTTGAATCTTTACTTTTGAGCTCCTTGCATCTTCTTGATCTTCAATCTTCTTGTCTTTAGCTCTTTGATAAAAATGTCTTTGTCTTTGAAGATGTCCATTTTGTAAACTTAATCCATTTATTGAAATCACCAAAATATTAATTGTGAACAGAAGCCAACAACTTGGTCCAAAGAAGAGGTAAGTGAAAGTAATTATAATAGTAAAGGACTACATGCTATATTTATGGCTATTTCTCCTAAAGAATTTAAAAGTATTTGTATGTGTGAAATAGCTTATGATGGTTGGAAAATCTTGGAGACAACACATGAAGGTACAAATACAGTGAAGAATTCTAAACTTCAAATGTTGACAAGAAGATTTGAAGAAATCTACATGAAGGATTATGAGACATTTGATGAATTTTATGCAAATTTGAATGATATTGTAAATTCATCTTTTATGTTGGTGATAGAATTCCAAAAGTTAGAGTTGTGAGAAAAGTCATGAGATCTCTTCCTCAGAGATTCAGAGCTAAAGTAACCGCCATAGAGGAAACCGTCCGACGTCTATATTGCAATCGCATGGCTTACATTGTTTAATGAGGACGACGGTTGTAAACAACTGTAAGCATCTGAACGGTTTAGCAACATGTTTGGACGCATAAGATGAAACGACAATGTTCGAACAGACAACAATACCATCCGGACGTCTATATAACAATCGCATGGCTTACACGTGTTTACCTAGGACGATGGTTGAAAATAGCTGTCACCGTCCAGACTTATTGTGGAGCGTCCGGACGCGACGTGACGTTTATTCAACGAAACGTGTGCTTCCACATCACACGATGTCAGGAGAACATCGTCCGGATGCTTTTAATGGTTCGAATAGGTTTAAACGGTTCATGTAACATAAAAGATGAATTTAAAATATCATTCAACTTTGCATAAAATTCATCAAATGTCTCATAATATTTAGAACGTGAAATATCGTCCGGACGCTTTTAATGTAAATTCATCTTTTATTGTAAATATCCGTCCGGATGCTTTTGATGGACAACATTTTATTCAATTTTAGCGGTAAAAATTTGTTTTTCTTTTCTTTTTAGTTTTATGTATAAAATTCCAATCCCATTTTTTGTATACTACATTGTGTGTTTTGATTGATTTTTTTTTTTTTTTTTTTAGAAATTGATTGTGCTAAGTGTTAGGATTGTTTGAGTGTATTTGTTAGAGATTTGGTAGTGTATTGGGGAGTGTGTAAGAGGTGGAGGGAGGCTGTCATGGCTGAGTTAACTCGGTTGTCTTCCTGAAGCATCCGGACACTATTTGCAGACGTTTGGATGCCTAGTAGTATACCAAAAGAGATATGTTGTCATTTTGAAAGTATCTGGACGCTTTATCCAAGCAGTCCGGACATGTGTTTATATTTAATTTGAATAGTTTTTTCTGTGTTTCCCGTTCGGATGACAGGCGCTCGTTGTTCGGATGTTTTTGGTGAAAAACGTCATCATTTTCACCATGGTAGAATTTAAAAGCGGTCCTTTAGAATGTGTCTGGATGCCTTATCCAAGTAGTCTGGATGCCTTTTTATATTTATTCTGAATATTTGTTTTTTTTTCATCGTTCAAACGACTATCATTCGCTGTTCGGACGTGTTTGGTGGAAACGTCATCATTTTCACCAAATGTTTGTATATATACCATCTGTTCGCACGGGGACTAACTATGCGAACGATGTCTTAACCGTGCAAATGGCTTGTCTAACCATGCGAACGTTGTTTTCTTTAGTGCGAACGCCTTGTCTAACCGTGCAAACTTTTTTGTAGATAAAAAAATGAGCAAGTGTCCACGTTTCGATATCGAGGCTTCCAGTAGCCAGGCAGATTTCGAGCCAGCTTTAGCTCCAGCTTATCGGTGGAGCAGCATCAGACGATCATTATGTCTCGCTTGATCATTATCGAGCGGCAGATTGCTTTAGCTGATTTCAATGATCTTTGATTTAAGGATCAGACGTTTCTGGAGGTGGTGGAGCAGGCGAGTTGGGTACTGTTCCTTCAGAGGACAGGTTATGTATCCATGGATATGGTGCGGGAATTCTACGCCACTATTCTTCGGGTGGCCTGACGTCTCAAAGCTTGTTTGAGAGGTCATCGTTCGTAACACCCGAGACATGTTCTCACTGGACGAGCTAGCGAGGTTCTTTGGCTATGAGAGGCCTATGGCAGCATTCCTTAACTTACTGCTTTCTGAAGAGGGCCGGCCTTATAAAGTTAAGGTATTCTGACAATGTTGGGTCCGGATACAGTTATTTTGGAGGGAAGCAACATGCAACAATAGCTGCTTCCTTTTTTGCGGGTCATGCACTTGATCCTATCCTACTGCATCGACCCAAAGAAACACACGACTGAGCTTTCTTTTCATCGGGCCGAGTAAGGTTGGCTAGCAGAACTCTCAGTGGAAGAAGGAGGTGGATGCAATTCAGTCTGATCTGAAGGCCGTGGCATCTGGTGCACAGTTACATGCCTTGGCTCTGCGGGTCGGTTAGATGGAGGAGCACATGTGGCGTGTACGCGAGGTTCTACATCTCGCGGATGAGGAGTAGTAGTACTTTATGTTATTTATTTTTATATTATGTTTTGAGGACATGTATCTGGATTTATTTTATGTTATTTTGTTCATATTATGTTTTGAGGACATTTGATATAGTTATGTTATTTCAGTTCTATTTATTCATCCGTAGTACAACATGTTAATTTATGTTGTGTTTCTCATTTCGTTACACTCCTTCAAACTTCAAAACTATTATCTAATACATTTAAGATTATTTATGTTATTAACACACTTGGGTTTATATTTGTGACTAATATACTTGTCACTGACACACTTAGGTTTATATTTGTTATTAACACACTTTGCTTATTTAAAACTTGGTAATAAATTGAATAGTATGAGCTATAAAAAAATTAGATCGTTAAAACGTTCGGACAGCTAGATAAGCGTCCGAACGGTTTATTGTGAGGTCGGACGATCGTCCGGACGATATTTGATTCCGTCCGGATGGATTCATTTTTGATAATTTGCTTGCATATTCTTTGAATTGCAAATGAGTTAAGTTGGACGAAGCACTGCATATTCTTTGAGTTGCTATACTGGTTAGATTTGAAACTTCGACATAATTTGGACGTCATGCACATAGAGTAGAATATTTGTGACAATGTGTTGGGAACTTTGATGAACGTCGATGGTAAGACAAAGGACAATGCTAGTGCTCGGAGGGACTTGGCACTAATGGGCATTAAAAAGGAATTACATTTGTAGGTTCGGGGTCAGCACGAGGTGATGCCTCAAGCATCTTTTACTTTGACGAAGGATGATTGTAAGAAGTGTTGTGAATGGCTGAAGGGTGTTAAGTGAACTCGCTCTGTTTAATGAGGCTGACAACAACTGCACACGCCGGCCCTGTCATAATGGTCCATAGGTCCTGCTCTGACGTCGTCTCCTCATCAATCAGGGGTATAGCTGGGAAGCATGAGGTCGAGGGCCGCTTACAGCTCAAATAAGCACAATGATATCTGGTGAGAATAAGAACTGGACGTCTCGCACTCTTAGCTGCAGATCATCTCCATCCCCAACAGCGATAACAGCTTAATAGGAAATCTCGTACCATGCTTTCCACATAGAAACCCCTTCAGGAGAGCTGATGCCAGAATCCTTGGTACTCAAAAAGCTGGAACAAGGTGTGATCCTCGTACATCAGCTCATCAAAAGGCGCGCTAGCATCATTGGACGCTCTCTGGCCACTGCCGCATCTTCAGGAGCATCTACAGCGACTCAATGGTCAGCTCTTGACTCCTGCATCTCTTGGGATGGCAATCCGCCCCGGTCCTCGAAGCGTGCACACGCTTAACTCCAAACATTTTATGTATGTTGCAACAATTGTATATAAATATGTGTTAATAAATAAAAAATAAAAAAATAATTAAAATATTAGAGCTGCAATAATTGGCGATCCAATCCACAATCTTTGTGTTTGAGATGATCAAATTTTGGGGATGGTTAAAATATTGTGGAGTTGGTGAAGTTAAGATAGTTTATGTGAAGAAAAAAATTGGTGAAAAAGTTTATGGAAGTTGGTGAAAAAGGAAAAAGTTTTATGAGAGTTGGTGAAAAAGTAAGGAAAGAAAGTTTTGTAATGATGATAAAACTTTGGGGAGCCAAAATTATGGGAAGTGAACGCTAGTCTCTCTTGTGATTACATAGCCCTATATTTGTATCAAACACCATGGCTCGCACTTAAACGTTCATATTTTCTATTGTAGGAGTTTTTAAGTCAAAGTGGAAAAGATATTGCAACATCCAAGCACTGAAAAACTCTTCTAGCAAAGATGGTGTCGATAAATAGTGGATATGGTGTCCACACATTGAACATGCACCCAAAAGCCTATCTGGTGGTGTCAACACATGGAAGAAAGTGTCGACACATTGCATGGCAACTCGGGCGCCATTTTTGTGGTGTCGACACATGTGAAGAAACTGCCGACACATGAAAGGATGATGTCGGCACATGAGAAGATAGTGTCGACACATGTCACTGATACCTGAGAACCTATTTCCAGACTTGAAGATGGTGTGGACACATAGGAGTAATGTGTCAACACATGTTGTGGATTTCCTTTTAATTCAATGACATCACCTCTCATTTATGACGTTGTGGCACTTAGGGCACCTATCCAACATTACAATAAAGTCCTTGGGGACCACTCAAGATTGAAGGCTTATAAATATAACAATATGGACAGAGGAAAGGTCACCACTTGAATCATCATTCATGACCTAGCCTACCAAGACAGAGAAAAAATTAAAAGAAGAAAGCTTGCACAAATTCCTAGAAAGCTACAGCTGCCACTTGCTATTACTATAGTATTCAATCTCTATCTTGTCTTCTTGCTCTTTATTGTGCCTTGTATTTGAACATCAAGCTTTAAGAGCTATTGTTTATTACTTCTTTCATCAAACCTTGAAAAACACTAAAGTGTGGGAACACTTGAGCCTACCTGTGAGGATAGAAGAATCTTACCGTGAGTGTGAGATTTGTTGTAAGAGTTGGAGGGTGACCTCGGCAAAACGCTTGTAACGGTTACTTAGCACCCGGAAGCTAAGGTGTGATTACTATTGGACAATAGTGAAGAAAGCCCAAGGAAGACAATAGCCTAGGGGGTGGACTTAGGCAAGTCTTGGCCGAACCACCTAAAAATATCTCTCTTCCCTTACTCTCTATTATTTATTGTGGTTATTATTGTGCTACGATTTATTACTCTTGAATGCTTTTAGATTTGGGTTATTATCGAAAAAGTTTCAGATTTTATTAAAACCCAATTCATCCCCCCTCTTTGGTGGTCACCTAGACTCAAAAATCGCTTGTTATTGTAAATGCACAGTTTCAATTTACGATCACCGATCAATCAGCACCCATAACGGCGATCGATCGATGGCAAATTCAAAACGCACTTTATCGACTACGATCGATCGTCTCTAATAATTGAAACGCACAGTGTCTGAGAGGCGATCAATCAGTACATGTGTGATCAATCGGTGTCAAAAATAACTAAACGATCGATCGACCACATACGCCGATCGATTGGTAGGAAAACAGAATGCACCGTTTAACTACAGATCGATCGACTATCTTAACAAACCACCTATCGATTGATCACTTATCTCAACAGCCACCTGACGATCTATTGGCATGAATACCGTTAGATCGGCATAGGGACGTTGGGAAAAAAAACACATAACCCATATTGTCACAAAACACGCCCCAAATGACCCCCAAATTGATCCCTAAACAATCCTAAATTCCTAAAATAAACTTTAACACTAAAAAAAAAATTAAATTTTACAAAGCTAAATGGATTACATAGCAAATTAAAAAAAAAAACTAAGCTAAAAACCTATTTAAAACTGCTTAAAACACGAATTAACTACGTACCTTTAATGTTGATGACAACGGAGACCTTTCTACGCACTTTGAAGGACAATGCAAGATCAAATGGCATTAATCGTTGAGAGCGTTTTTGAGAGTGTATGAGAGGTTCCACATACAGATCGGTCAACTGTTTTATACATGTGGCACACTTCCATTCATTGACGTACCGATCGATCATCACTTCATTACAATCGCTTGATGATTCAAAAAAGTGACGGTTGTGCTACCCGATCGATCGCCTTGTGTGGACACGTGCTAGCATGCCATTCGTTGCGCGATAATCGATGATGTGAAAGTTACCTACTGCGCTCGGCGTGTGCCATGTGTCAATTTCTTCCCAATCGATTGTTTTTAATTATCGATCGATCGGGGTGTCTCAACTCCATCAGACTGATCAGTCATCCTTATTCACGATTGATCGATAAGGGTGATGAAGAAATTTTGTCACCAAAGCCCTATGCAGTTCGTGACGGACCATTTCATCACAAAAAGTGCGATCGATCGCAACTAGTACCGATCGAACGGCGTGGTAACGAATATTTTTATCACAAAAAAAAAAATTAACTTTTAGTGACGAAATCCATTTTCATCACAAATAAACCATTTTTAGTGATGAAAATAGCATTTCGTCACTATTAAAGGACTTTTAATGACGAAATTTAGTTTGTCACTAAAGCTCAAAATTTTAGTAGTGCACGTTGCCTGAGGGCATATTTGTGACTTCTATATCCGTTTCTATGCATGCACAAGTTCTGCTTGATTCCGCGAGTAACACCATCGAAATAGATGACTCAGTGCCCAAACAAAGGCGTTGGACGATTTTAATGTTTCCATGTGAAAGGCACCAACAGAAATACAAAAATAAAAAACCCGAACGTGAAAGGAAATGGTTCGATCTCCAGCTAATTAGAGTACCGCGTGGATTAATTAAAAAAAAAAAGGAGTAAAAAACGTTACCCTAATAACAATTAAACAAAAAAGTATACAATTACTTGAATAAATTAAAGAAAGACGAAGACTTCCGCGGTAATACTTAAACAATGCGAGTAGTGCTGAAAAATTAGAAGAAAACACACTTATTGTAATGGTCATTGTTAATAGCAGTACTTGACTGTAATGGTCGGTGTTAAATGTGCTACATATGCATCTGACGTATCCTAATAAAGATCAAAATGATTCCAATTATCTCCTGGATCTACTCATCAAATTCGGGGCAATTAAGTTCCTCATTAATGTTCCCAAACCTAATCATGGATATATATATATATATATATATATATATAGACACATAAACATATGTATCGAACTCCAACGAATTTTGAAGCATAATTATATATAGTTAATGCATAACTCTGACATTTCTAATTGTATAGTCAAGAGGTAATTGATAGAAGGCGTTCTCAATGATGTCAATATATAATTGACTACATCGTGCTCACCACATGGCCCGATCTCCTCCCCAAACATGGAAAAGAAACTCTCATCAATTTGCTACACTAGTACGTAGTCCTTAGTTTATCGCCAAAGTCTTCGTCAACGTCGACTCTTTAGAAATAGTTGTCTGATCACGATGAGCATTAATTGTATCGTGCGTGCAACCTCAAACAAGTCTTATCCCATTAATGAGCAAGTTGCTCTTAATTCTTAAACCCCGCGAGTACTGAAAAATTAGAATAAAAAACACTTGACTGTAATGGTCGTTGTTAAAGGAGAAGAGGGAGTGGAGTATTTATAGGATTCGGCCAAGAGGAGAGAGAAAAAGATACCATTTGCTTAGAGAAAAGATGTCAAAATCAGTTAAAGGAGAGAGACACAAAATGCCAAATTCAGTTAGAAGAGATGCTAAAATCGGTTAGAGAAGAGACGGTTAGAGGAGAGAGGCAAAATATCTGAATCTAGTGACTAATGAATTGTTAGTCTAAGCTTTGATATATAGCTGTATCATTAGCCAGGGCCGTTGCACTCTGACCAATTAATTCGTGCCATGCACATGTTCATACCCCGTGGAATAATAAAAAACGTGAGTACCCTAATGTTGGAAATATGCCCTCAAAACCAGTTATTTAGAATAATTATGAGATAATTATTTATTTTTATCGTCACATGTATTTATTATTTATTGGGTATAATGTTGTAACATGAGATGTTACACAGTTATGTTGTTAAGTGAAATTGTAGAAAGTCATGCCGATGATTAATGAATCAAAATGTGGGGAGTATGACTTTTCGGTTCCTTGTTCACTTAACAGTTGTTCTAGACCGAGGTACATACTTATGTACAAATAGGTCTACACTCGTTGTGCCTCTATTAAATAGGATGATGGACTCGTCATTGAGGTGTGACCTTAAGCAGACGAGTGGGTGCACTGTAAGAGTACATGCACTGAACAGATCAAATATGAATACTTTTGGAAGTGATCACTATGTTGAGAAAGTATTCAGCACAATTAGTTTATTGTATCCTTAGACCTGAGAGGTTTATACAGTTTGTTTGTTGTGTACTTGTGCCTTGACCGAGTCATTTGGTGATGATCTTTCTAGTCAAATATTCCAGACAACATTGGGTCTTGTATATGATAAATGAGCTTGTGTAAATGCTTAACAAGGAATCCACCAGTCTCTTTGTGAGATAGTATATTCAGTATATCTGTATAGAGTTGGACTAAAAAGAAATCACTGGCCAGTGGACTTTGCGAAAAGAAATTTTAGAAACATTTTTAAGAGTCCAACGAGTTACAGATTGTGAATTAAGAATTATATGAGCTAGGGACTTAATCAGTGATATTATTCTCCTATTAGTTCATGTGGAATATAGTATGGTGGAAGGATAAATAAACAAATAATTGTTAGCAAAAGGGATTTCAAAAAAATCTCACTATCTCGGGGGTCAATTGTGATATGTTAATAGACATGATCACAATTTGTAGAAGCCCATAAATTCGGAATACAGAATATAAGGGAGTTAAATGAAAAAAGAGTTTTTCATGATGATCCTACGGCCGAGATTTGAGATCCCTAAAGATCCCACGCATAAGCACAGGAGAAGGTTCTGAGTAAGCCATTATAAATAGCTCAAATTTCATTTGAGAGAGAAGAAGTCATTTTTCGCGAGAATAGTTCTCTCTCTAAAAACTCTCTCTCTCAAGAATTGTGCGCGTGGATCTGAAGGAGGAAGAACGCTTGGGCTGCTGGATTTCAACGATCAAGATTTTTTCCATTGCGTAAACTCTCAATGGTATCAGAGGTTAGGTCTGTGAAATCTCATAGCGCCAGGTTAGTGTTTCTCACGCACATGCAAGATCGTGTTCTTGATGATCCGTTAAGTGCAAATCTTTTGGTTGGAAAGTGTTTCCGTACCATATATCACTTGTTTTTTCAATTTGCGTGTAAAAGGATTAAAAATCGGCAAAGGAAAGATTGTTTGTTTTTGCCTGTGTTTTTCTTTTTGAAGAAAGGAAAGAAAACTGTTATTTTTTGTTTTTTCACGTGGGTTTCTCCTTAAAGAGAAAATTTTTTTTTTTTTTTTTTTTATCTTTGTTAAAAGAGGAGAAGAAGTGCACGAGTTGGTTTTTTCTTGTGAGACAAGATGTGCCCGTGTGTTTTCTTTTTGGCAAAGGGAGAACTAGATTGCTTTGCTTTGATTTTTGTTGGTTGTAAGAAACAAAATGGCAGAGAAAGATTTTGGTTTTCCTGAAAAGCGTGAGAACCAAAAAGAGACGAAAATTTTCTCTCCAAGATAGAGAGTTCTTGTTATTGGTTTTGATATTGAAGTGTTTAATCGTGTGTTTCTCTTTGATGATTCGTTTGTTTTTCTGTAAGAAAGACTTGGATCTAAGAGATTGCATGTTGTTCTTGGTGAGACTAGAACATCGGGTGTTATTTTTTTTTTTTTTTTTAGGTTTTATTTCCTCTTGGTACTGCATGCTTGACAAAGGAGAAGAACCAGATTTGTGAAATCTCTGGTTGTATATTTATGTTTTCTCAAATCAAATGCATCTGTATGTCTAGATCTGAAGGTTGTGAATCTGCATGTGTTTTTTACTATGAGAAAAATGCAAAATGGGCAAAAGAAAGAAGAGTTCTTGTTTATGCCCTTTTCTTCTCTCTATTTGTGAAATAAGAGAAGAGGAAAACACATATCTGTATTTTTCCATTGATACTATTGTGAATCTGTTAGAAGCCATGGTGGATTATGAGATCGGATTGTAGTTATATGCTTGAAGTGAGATCTAGTTGTGTTGTTGTGAATTTGTGAAATTCTATGTTTTTGTCGAAGAAGACAAACGCAGCAACAAAGGAGAGAAAATCTCTCAGTCTCAGCCTCCCACCGTGGCTGGAGGTGGTGCCGCTCGCCTTGAGCCACACCAGGTGGGACCGGTGTGGTCCCAGGCTGCAGCAGCAGCGGCGCCGCGTGGCTTGGTGGCCACAGGCTGCTGCTGCAGTCGTGTACCCATTTGGGTACACGGGGTGGCTGTTTTAGCCACCCACGGCCACTATAGGCCATGGGGTGGCTGGCCAAAGTCTGGCCGGCAGCGCACTTGGGCGTGAGCCCTCCTAAGGCCCTCAAGCGGCGCCTAGGCATAGAGATGCCAGGTCGGCCACTTGGGCCAAACGGGTAGGGCAATTTTGCCCCCGACCCAAATAGTTGGGCTTTTATTTTTTTTTTTTAAGAAAAACCTTGCTGGGCTGTTTTAAAATGTGGGCTGAAGAAATTTTAAAGGAAAAGCCCGGTTCTCCTGGTTTTAAAAAGGGATTTGGGCCATTTAATTTTGAACATGGGCCCGTTAGTTATTAAAAGCCTGTTTTATTCATAAAAAGGGAGCCCAATTTTAGTTTTAAAAATGATGGGCCAAAAAAAATTTAAAGGGTCATGGGCTAATTTCAACAGCTTGGGCCGAACAGTTTTAAATGGAGAAGCCAATGTGAAGCCTAGTTCATTTAAAAAAAAAAAAAGGGCAAGACGGCTGCAAGGGTCGAACGGGCCTAGCCCAAAAGGCCAACCCGTGACCCTATGGGCAACCCATGGCCAGATTAGATCTAGGCCATGGGTGTGACCCAATGGGGTCCGGCCTTTAAGGGGTAGGTGGACCGGGTTGGACTCGAATCCAGTGCCTGGCCCGTTAGGGTTAGGGATCCGGTTTGGACCCAGACCCATGGGTGAAGGGTCACCCGGTTTGATCGGGCAGAACCGTTTGACTTTGACCCACTTGGTTTGACCAGGTTGACCCAATTTGACCATTGACTTTAAAAATTTAAAATTTAAAATTAAAAAATTGAAAATTTTACAAATTTAATATAAGTGTTAAATGGATTGTTTTACAAGAAAATCAATCCCATGGCCTTCCATTGTTGGTATGTGGGAATTTTATTTGATTGATGTTGGTTAAAACTAAAATAGTCAAGACCAATTATTGATCTTATAATTTGTTCCATGTACTTCTTGTGAAGATAAATGAGCGTGTATGAGTCGTGGGGGTATTGACTAAAATAGCAATGCCGACCATTACAAAATTACATGTCACTTAGATGATGGTTGCACTTAACCAAATAAACACATCCGCTAAAATAGTGAAGACTGTGTTTATGTTGGTGGCCAAAAGAAAATCAAGAGTCACGAATATTTGTATACACATAGTATATGACATGAGATGGATTCGTGATGAATAGTTTTATTCGCTTTTACAAGTTGTTGCATGGTTACTAAAATAGGATCATGTTTACATAAGGTAGAAGTTCTTGATACCCACTGCAAACACTGAATATAATTGTTATATTCTGCATTTTCTTTGGTTGCTATGATTCAGTGGGAGGTACCATTAGTTATTCAAAACCCTATACTAATGGAAATTTTATATACATGTGATTTTCTTTCTTGATATGTGTAGATTTATTATGTCGAACCCATTGTCTGGAATTTTAGATGAGAACAAGTTAATTAGGCCAAACTTCCTTGATTGGAAGAGGAATCTCATGATAGTACTCACGGTTGAAAAAGTTGCTCATGTCTTAAAGGATGAGATCCCTTAGCTTGCTTTAGCTGATGCCACACAAGAGCAAGCGTTGCTTATGATAAGTGGCATGAGGCAGACAAACTAGCTCGATGTTATATGTTGGCCTCGATGACCAATATATTACAGAAGCAATGTGAAGACCTAGCTACTGCAAAAGACATGCTTTCATATCTCCAAGAGTTATTTAGAGAGCATAGTCGATTTACACGCCAGCAAGTTATGAAACTGCTGATGACCACCAAAATGGTGGAGGGTGCTCCAGTTCGAGATCATGTGTTAAAAATGATTTCATTCATCACTGAACTAGAAACACTAGGTGCAGAGATGGACGATGAGACAAAGGTTGGAGCGATATTGGCATCTTTGCCTGAATCATTCAACCAGTTCATATTAAATTATAATATGAACAAGATGGCGGTGACTTTGTCAGAGCTGCTCAATATGTTCCAAGCAGCTGAGGAACTTGTCATACAAGAGAAGGGTTCTCTAATGGTAATGGACAAGTCAACCAATCATGAACTTGAGCTCAAAGGGAAGAAGTTCAAAAAGGAGGAAAGCGTCTCAATCTAACAAAGAGGACATGAGCAACTCAAAGAAGAAAGATAATGGAAATTGTTTCCACTTTGACAAGCCAGGTCACTGAAAAGAAATTGCCTAGCATATCTAGCTTCACTAAAGAAAAATGATCCTTCTTAAGGGGTTTAAGGAAACCTAGAAACAAAGTGATGAGGAAACTGATGGAGACGAGTGCAAGTGTTGCAACAACCTCCATTAGACCTTTTGGAAATTTCCTTTTGGAAATTTCGTTTCCTGTTTTCAAAACTTGTTTTTGTTTTGATACTTGTTATTTAAAAGAGTGTCTTTCTATTAACTCTGATGTTATTGATAGTCTCTGTTTTGAAAAAATGAATTGTGGACTCTGTGAATGGTTATAACAAAAACTGAACTTTATATGATATTGTTCAGTGGGAGATAAGCATAGATGTATTACCTGTATACTTTTGGGGTTTTTCACCTTGGAGACAGCTGTTTATATTCTAAACAGAATACCTACTAAATCTATACCTACAACTTCTTATGAATCATAGACTAGTGAGACAAAGTCTGGATCATTTGAGAGTATGTGGTGATATCTAGCTCGCATCAAAGAGTTTGATGTGAAGAAGCTAGAATCAAATATTATTTGTAGGTTACCCAAAAATGGTTCGTTGGGTATTATTTTATAAACCCAAGAAAATTAATTTTAAAAAGGAGTACGGGCTAAGTGAAGGCGAAAGCGTGACAGTTCTTGATAAACAATCAGCTGAGCCAATACTTAAGGCAGATGAGATCAATAGAAAAAGATGTTACTAAACCTACTGATGAGTTTAGAACTCAAGAGCATTAGCTGATAATCCATTTAGATGAGATGATCAAATCGTTTGATTTCTCATGAAATATGGATGAACCTTGTATTAACAAGAAGTCAGTGGGAGTTTAGTAGTGCTTCTAGTTCTTGATGTCAGTAATATGCTACTTATTGGAATGACGTCAGGGTGATGTCATCAATGAAAAAGATGGTTAACGAACCATAATTTTTCAAGTCAAAGACCTTTGGAAGTGTTCCGCGTTCTTGGAGCCAAATTGTTTGGAAACCGAGAGAAGAGGTTTTGGGGACTACATTGACAAATATTGGCAATGATTTACAGAATACCAAGGAAGGATTTTATCCTTTGGATATAGTATTCATCTTTCCAATAGGAGAGAGATAAGACCAGATATTAGTCTTGCAGTCAGCATTGTAAGTAGATATTAATTTTGACATGGGCTCTGTAGCTGGACAGTGATCAAACATATTCTCAAATACTTAAGAAGTACTAAACACTATTTTCTGGTGTTTAAGTTGAGAATTTGCGGATTGTCTAGAGATGCACAAGTTCAGTTCTTCTTGATAATTGATCAATTTTGAACTTGTGTGTATACATTGGGTAAATGTGTATGGAGTTGCAAGAGTTGTAAGCAGAATACCACTGCTGACTCCAGCACTGAAGGCAAAGCACATAGAAAGAAGATACATGATATGGTGAATTAGAGAGATGTTGTAATGCTGGTGTATTGTCCACCTAGTACATTGCGGATCCGTGTTCACCGAATCGCTGGCTCAAAAATGTTTGAGACACATTTAGAGTCCATATGGTATGAGATACCTAGAGAAATGGTTTTGAGTGCAAGTGGGAGATGTTGGAAATATGCCCTCAAAACCAGTTATTAGAATAATTATGAGATAATTATTTATTTTTATCGTCACATGTATTTATTATTTATTGGGTATAATGTTGTAACATGAGATGTTACACAGTTATGTTGTTAAGTGAAATTGTAGAAAGTCATGCCGATGATTAATGAATCAAAAGTGGGGAGTATGACTTTTCGGTTCCTTGTTCACTTAAAGTTGTTCTAGACGAGGTACATACTTATGTACAAATAGGTCTACACTCGTTGTGCCTCTATTAAATAGGATGATGGACTCTGTCATTGAGGTAGTGACCTTAAGCAGACGAGTGGGTGCACTGTAAGAGTACATGCACTGAACGAGATCAAATATGAATACTTTCTGAAGTGATCACTGATGTTGAGAAAGTATTCAGCACAATTAGTTTATTGTATCCTTAGACCTGAGAGGTTTATACAGGTTTGTTTGTTGTGTACTTGTGCCTTGACCGAGTCATTTGGTGATGATCTTTCTAGGTCAAATATTCCAGACAACGTTGGGTCTTGTATATGATAAATGAGCTTGTGTAAATGCTCAACAAGGAATCCACCAGTCTCTTTGTGAGATAGTATATTCAGTATATCTGTATAGAGTTGGACTAAAAAAGAAATCACTGGCCAGTGGACTTTGCGAAATTGTTTTAGAAACATTTTTAAGAGTCCAACGAGTTACAGATTGTGAATTAAGAATTATATGAGCTAGGGACTTAATCAGTGATATTATTCCGGTCCTATTAGTTCATGTGGAATATAGTATGGTGGAAGGATAAATAAACAAATAATTGTTAGCAAAAGGGATTTCACAAAAATAGTCTCACTATCTCGGGGGTCAATTGTGATATGTTAATGACATGATCACAATTTGTAGAAGCCATAAATTCGGAATACAAAATATAAGGGAGTTAAATGAAAAAAAGTTTTTCATGATGATCCTACGGCCGAGATTTGAGATCCCTAAAGATCCCACGCATACAGGAGAGGTTCTGAGTAAGCCATTATAAATAGTTCAGAATTTCATTTGAGAGAGAAGAAGTCATTTTTCACGAGAATAGTTCTCTCTCTAAAAACTCTCTACTTCTCTATCAAGAACTGTGCGCGTGGATCTGAAGGAGGCAGAATGCTTGGGCTGCTGGATTTCAACGATCAAGATTTTTTCCGCTGCACAAACTCTCAACCTAATACCAATTAACTAAACAACTTCAATAAAGAAAGACGAAGACTTCTGCGGTCATACTTAATTAGTATATACTGAAAAATTAGAATATAAAACACTTAGCCATTTGTGATTGCTGCTCTTTACTCTGTTTTTTAGCCACGCCAGAATATCTTTAGTCGTTGGTGCCCAAATATAGCCAAATCAACTTTTGTGGGGGGTAAATGTCCTACCTTGTCGCTAGTCAAGTTGCGTTTCTTTATTTTTTCAGTGTTTTTTTGGGTTTTTTTTTTCATTTTCTGTAAAATGTCCTATTTTCCTGTGGGAACTCATTCCAAGTGTCCTTGTTATCATACAATTTGAAATAGGAAATTTAAGACTCAAAAGAGAGGACCCCAACCTAGAGGTGGGGTTAATAGGTTCTTCCAAAACTTTTTCTATTCTGAAAAATATTACTGCACACACTCACAAGATAATCAGTAATTTCAAGAACACTAAATCTTAACCAAGATTATATGTGGATTACAACAGTACACTATGAAGAGAAAACAATTTATCCTAGATTCAAGATATCCAAGATAACAATCATAAACAAAGAAGATAATGGACAGATTAACAATCAATCTACAATTAACAATTAACAACAAGAATTGAACAATCGCACAAAGATAACACTAAGATTGGTTAAGAAGAGAAACCACTTGAAGACACACTTCAAGAAGAAAAACTCTACATACAACCTGATTTTGCCAGGGAAAGGTTTGCACTAGAATACGAACTCGGAGTACAAAGTGATCTATGACACATACACAACATCCATTACTATTCTAACTCACTGACTCCTTACCCAGACATCGAATCTAGATCTGCAACCTTGCAGGGATTGAAACCCTGTCTCTTTTGTTCAATCAAACTAGACACCTTCACCTTTCTATTCTTGCAAATAGTCTGCATTGTGAAACTTCACACTAACTGCTTCTTGAATAGTGTCGTCCAGACCATCTAGGGTACCAGCACCTCTAGAATAACTCTTATAACTGTCCTCCCGCAACTTCTGTAACACTAACCGCAAATGTTCCTCATGCTCCAATTGACATTTAGAATAAATCAATATGTCATCAACGAAAACTACCACAAAGCTGTCTAAGAACTCCTAAAATACCCTATTCATTACATCCATGAAGGCTGCAGGGGCATTAGTCAGCCCAAAGGGCATCATAAGCAACTTGAAGTGACCATATCGAGTCCGAAATGCCGACTTCAGAATATACTCAACCTTAATCCTCAACAAGTGGTACCCCGACCGTAAATCTATCTTCGAGAAGACTCTCGCTCCCTTCAATTGGTCAAAAAGTCTATACATGGTAACGAGTACTTCTTCTTCACGGTCACTTGATTCAATTCTCTGTAGTCGATGCATATCCTAATGGTTTCATCCTTCTTCTTGACAAATAACACCTGGGCTCCACACGGTGACACACTAGGCCTAATATAGCCTCGCTCTAGAAGATTTTGCAACTGCACCTTCGATCCCCTTAGTTTTGCCGACACCATGCGATATGGTGCCTTTGATATTGGAGCCGTTCTCGGCACTACTTCAATCTCAAATTGAATTTCCCTTTTGGCGGTAGGCTTGGCAACTCATCGGGGAATACGTTTGGAAACTCTTTTACCACCTAGATGGAATCTAATCCCTTCTCTTCGTTCTTTCCTTCCACCACAAACACCAGAAATCCCTGGGCTCCTTCCAGAAGACACTTTTGTGCTCGCCATGCTAATAACACACGAGGCATAGACTTCCCTCGAAAGCTTTTATACCTAAATTCCTCACGGCCAGGTATCTGAAAGATCACTTCTTTATTAAAACAATCTACCAAGGCGTGATACGTTGCTAGCCAATCCATCCCCAAGATTATGTCGAATTCGACCATACTGAAAAGAACTAGATTTGGTGGTAGCACCAGCTCTCCTATTAGCATCGGAAAAGCCCTCACTACTTGGTCGCACACCTTAGATAACCCTACAGGGGTAGCTTCATCCAGTGCTAACTCTAGGGGTTCCACCTTAACCCCGCTCAACAACCCACAGTGATAAGAAACAAAAGAATGAGTGGCACCAAAGTCAAATAATACAGTCACAGATCAATGGGGCAGGATGAAGGTACTTGATACCATGAAGCCTGTTGTTTTCTATTCTTCTACGGTCAGGGTGAAAACTCTAGCCGAAGCTATATTCCATTGCGGTTCTCACGATTAGCCGCTTCACAACCATTGCCTGTTGGTGGTTGGGGCTGGTCTCAAGGGGGACCATTCTGTCTAACTGGACACTATCGAGGGAAATGACCCGGTTGCTCACAGTTGAAGCAAGTTCCATTCGCCATGTGGCACTCATTCCCAAGGTGAAATCTCTTGCAGGTTGGGCAAGGTGTCCCTTGGTTACTCCGCACTAAAGGAGTGTGAACATATATGCATTATTATTGAAGGAGCATGAACATATATGCATGTGATCACCATGTATTCGGCTCTCATAATTAAAATAAGTGGTATCCATATGGTCCGGACGGTAATTTAACCAAAAACAGCATAGTAATCTGTAAACAAAAGGTGTTGTGTTGTATTAAGTTAACCGTCTGGACGATATAATAACCGTATGCACGTTTGGATTGAAAAAGATGTTTGTCGTAGAGCAAACAGTGTCGTGAAAAAGATGTTTGGGTGGCAAGGTTTCCCACGAAAAATTATACTGAGAAGGCAAGCGCCGTGGTCCACAGCCCCCCTCATATATTATCTTGAGGAAACTCAAATCTAGGATCGAGCACCTTATAAATTTACATGGGCCCTAAAAAAAACCTTTGATGAGTGGTATTAATCCTCGGTTTGAGACACTGAAACCAAAGTAAAGGGATCAAAACCTCATTAACTGGGGTATTAATCCTAATTTTTTTTAATAAAAGCTATTTCAGAAATGTAGAATGCACGATAAATTCAAATGTTGTTATATACTTCAGGAAGGATACGTCATTCTTTTGGATGCATTATTATGATCAGATAGGTCATCATGATGCACGGTTAATTTCTTTTAGTGGACTTGTTTAAGTCTTCAGTCTTGATCACCATGTTAGCATTAATTAGCTCGGGTCAAGACAGCTCAACAAGCTTCACTAAGGTAGGTACACTAGAAACCGCAGGTCGTTTTCATTTTTTATTTAACTTTTACTTATATTCTTAAGAGCTTGTAAACTGCATCCACGTGCTTAATTTCGACAAATCAGATCACTGCTTCACGAGTGAGCTTTGGTTCCCTACCATGTATCCCCTGCGCTTATATATATTGAACTCACAGACAAAGAAATTCGCATCGATCCCTCTTTCGCTCTCCTCTTTGGCGTTTTAATTTTCTGCTGCACAAAGTAAAAGTCTCTCCATGTCTCTCTCTTCCTCTCTGCATTTGTCCTTTTAGTTGGTGGAGTCCCTTGACTCTGAAGTAAACAAAATGCATGCAAGGGTTTTTGTTATCTTCTTCTTATCCTGCGTTGTTCAGTAAAAGGAGCTGGGTTAGAGTTATTTAGGCAGAAGTTGGGCATCCAGGGATATTCTGATTAACACTGAACACATTATATATATATAGAACCCCCATATAGGTCTACCTTACTGGTCACCGCTTTCCTCTGCTTAACATGTTTAACATGGAGTAATTTGTGGTTTCTCCGATCCATTTATATAGTCCTGCTAGTTTTCATTTATAGTCTCTGGCGAAACTGGTTGAATCATATGTATTTTGCTCTTTGTATGAATTCTAACCCCTGAAATAAAAGCCTCACGGCATTATTCAGAAGAAAACTTTTGATAATTTTAAATTTGCAAAAAAAGAATCTTCAGTTTTTTGATCAATAAGTTACGTCCCACTGACCCAGCCGAAGGGTCGTGCGAACCCTCCGCCTAATCATTCTGGCTTAAAGCTCTTTGGAATTTCCTTTGTCAGATCTGCTGTGTATCTTTCTATGTACTAATACGGATGCCCTTCATATAGGTCTGATTTATTCTCCCAGCTGCGAGATTTCGTTTGTTGAAGATGGCAATTACAGCAACAACATCCGGCCTGCTACTTGCAGCGGCAAGACGCTCCATTTCTTCTTACCCCAGTCTTTTCAAGGTAAGTGCTATTCAATTGTTGGTGTTTATTCCAAATTAATTACCATCACGTACATTGCAAGTGCGTGTCGTTCGTATAGCATGTTAATTAACATTAACCTTTCCAGTGGAGTGTTCGATCATTCTCCAATGACGCAACGCCTGAAGCTATTGAGAACAAGCCTGCCTCTGATTTGGCTATTGACTTAAGGGGTCAGTTTCTTTCTCTCTTCTTTTTCTCCTCCCCCTCTGATTCCAGATCTTTGCATGTAAGTACAACATTTGATGCACATAAGAAAAACAACAGCAGCGCGTCGAAAGAAAATTGAAAAGATCACATGACTGAAACCAAAAGTATACTTTGTGTAGGTAAGAGGGCATTTATCGCTGGTCTAGCTGATACCAAGGGATATGGCTGGGCAATATCAAAAGCCCTCGCTGCTGCCGGTGCAGAAATTCTGGTGGGCACTTCTGTGCTTGTAAGTAATCAGCCTGATCTTAATTAATTAAGCACTGCAATATTTTTGTTTTTCGGACAAACTGAGTTTCTTATGACTTCTGAGACAGTAGAATTACTGAGTTCAAAGCTTTCTGATCTTGTAGGCTTTCCAGAAAGTTAACTGCAGCCTGCTATGTAGAGGGTCTGAGGAAATACTCCAGTAAGTACTTTTCATCACCGAAACGGGTAATAATTCCTCTCTCAACTCATGACAAGAGATTTGATGATTCAGGCTGCCCAGTGGGTCTAGAATGAAGATACCTAAAGTATATGCTTTAGAAGCAGCCATTGACAATCCTGAGGATGTAGCTTATAATAAGGTAATGGAGGAACATATTCCAAATATATAATAACCATTCAATTATTTATCTTACGACCAATTACTTCATGCAGGTTATTAAAACAAATCAAAATTACACGATGCATAGCAAATGGACTGTTCAGGTATACTCTTATACTCATCCTGTTAATATGCCACTTCTATTTTTTCCAACCAATATGTTGCTAATTAAGGAATATTAGAGAAGGCCGTCAAATATGAGAGATCGACGAACAATCTACCTGCTAAAATTTTGTGATACAGCAAATGTATGCTTACTTATATATATGGTTTATCGTGCTGCCTGTCTGCCTCCATATTTTGGTACTACAAGGGTCTTCTCAAAATTGCAAAAGCTAGATCATGAAGATCTGGCCTCTAGAAATTCTTTAGTACTCCAGTGGGTGGATTATGCTGAAGCATAAGCCTGATTTTTTCAAGATCACGTTCACAGTAGTTAGTCATGTCCAGTGACTAGAATTGCCTTTTTTTGTTAATTTTTTCTCGGCTTTAGGTTTTGGGGAAACATTGACGACTCCTATATATACCTTGGAATTTGCAAACTTACAACATCATTACATAGCATGACTTGCTTTCTAATCGTTTCTCCTTGCGTCTAAATTGTCTTGCAGGAAGTTGTTCAATCCGTGAAGCACGACTGGGGCAGCATCGACATAATTGTTCACTCAATTGAAGAATGTCCAGAGGTAAAGTTGTTCGAATTGTGATCTCTGTCTAGTTTAACTTGGGGTTAAACGAGCAATCACCTCTTTAACAGGCTAGTAAACCTCTGCTGGAGACATCCAGGGAAGGTTATTTTCAAGCTTTGTCTGCATCAAGTTACTCCTATGTTTCTTTATTGAGGCAATTCCTCCCAATAATGAATCCAGGCACATTCCTATACTCAATCATCAAAATATTACTTTCTTTTCTTCTCTTTCTTGGCTCTGGAGTTCTTCAACTGTACAAAAGATACTGGATGGGGAAAAATATGTGGAATTAATGCTAGGTTGTTGCTTTAATAGGTGGTTCTGCGATTTCTCTTACATATACTGCTTCCCAGAGCATCATTCCTGGGTACGTACGTGTTGCCTTCAGAGTCGTATGCCAATATACGTTTACAGGTTTGTCAGTTCTAATAGCGTGATAGTATTCTGACTTGTTATACACAGATATGGCGGAGGCATGACTTCTGCAAAAGCTGCTCTAGAGAGTAAGTGCGAATTTTGTTTCCTACCTACGCATTCTACTTCTAAGTTTGCTGTAACATGTATTTTTCATATGCTGATTCTTCGGCCTTCAGGTGCTTGCTTTTGAGGCGGGTAGAAGACAAGGGATCAGAGTCAACACAATATCTGCTGGTGCCTTGGCCCTTTCTTTTCCTCTTTTAGTTGCAATTGAGTTTTTCCTTTCTCAGTTTTACCAATCTACCTCATATTCGCCTTGATCATTTAACCATTTCATAGCAAATACTTCAGCATCCACAGTATATATGCTTTCTCTATCCGGATTTTCAATTGACCACGTTCCCCTGTGTTAAACTCATCTACCCATCTTGATCCGTCATATATATATGGACTGGTTTAACTTGTTAATTGTCTTGTTTGGATCATCATTTTAAGCTTCCCCCAACTTTCATGAATTAGCTTTGTTGTTGAGGTGTCACTACCGTTTTTGGGCTTGGAACCAGCATCTGCACGGCATCTTTAAGTAATTGCCGGTGTCACCATTACCTCAGACTGCCCAGGTTAGTTAATTAATTAAATGTGCTCTGGTTTTGATTCTCAGGTCCACAAAGAATCCTTGGTGCAAAATCAAGTGTATTTATTGACAGGATGATCGAGTATTCATCAACCAATGCACCTCTGAAGAAAGAACTAAGCGCAGGTGATTCGAAAGTTTCCTTGTTCTTCAAATTTACAGGCCAATAATCACCCAGAAACAATTACTGGGCTAACATATCGCTCTCTTTACTGCTCTATTACATTTTCTGAGTTCATAAGCTGACTTAACAGAGGAAGTGGGGAATACCGCCGCCTTTCTAGCTTCACCTTTGGCTTCTGCCATCACCGGTGCTGTTATACATGTTGACAATGGCATGAACGCAATGGGCGCGGGTAATTGCTGTTGTATGTTTGACGATCTTCACGTTTGAAAAAATTAAGCCGCCGGAACTTTTGATTTGGCCTTACTGATTCAGCTAGCTTCAGCTGCTTGACTTTGTTTGTCAGCTCTGCCTTTGTCCTTCTTCGGGGGGGACCCAGTATTTTCGAATTATGCTGTATGAATATGACTTCGAGTCGGATTATATGCCGTTGATTTATGGGGCTTTACTTTTATTTCACACCCTCTATCCAGCTAACTATTGATATTAATGAAGAGTCACTATCTCAGTCATATATTGTTTGTGCACTACAACAAATTTTTTTTTTTGGACGGATTTTGCAGTCCCAAAAAACCTGAATTTCGTTCATCGTGCCAACTGTCCTAACAAACTCGTTACAAAAGGTTTTTTGGGATGTAAATTTTGTTCCGTGCCAAAAAGTACCCTTCCAAGACGAGAAGAATTCCGTTCCAATGTAACTGAACCCGTAATTTGAAGCCCAAACTCTCATTTAGACTTGTTCATAATACAAAACTTTTAATCCTAAAAACCTTAAAAAAAAAAAACGAGTTCAATGAATGATTTGTCCGAACGCTGTAAAATTCTGTAAAATTCTTCGTTCACACGTAAATGTCATCTCCGCAAATTTGGCGATGTTTGAGTGCCAAAATTTTGGGGTGGTTAAAATTTTGAAGTATGGAAATTACTGAAAAAGTGAAGAGAGAGTGAAAAAAAATGATTTGATGGAGAAATATGTATCCTTTAAAAAGCGAAGAGAGAGAAGACCAAATTCTACATACATTAATGGTTCAAATTTCTTCTATTTTCTCACGGTTTCCAACATCAAGTTTTATTTTTCATACATTATTTTCAGTTTTTATTTTAGTTTCTTTTATCCTTTAATATTCCAATGTCTTGTATTCAATTCCTACGATTTAGAATTAAGTTTCTTGCCTTTTAATTTCCTGTAATTTCTATTTCACTTTTGGATTATGTTCTTTTTCTTTTTCTTTTTTTTTTTTCCCTTTTAGCTTGAATCTTAGGTTGTAACAAGACGATATTATTGAATCCATGAATCTTGTTTTTTTTTTTTTTATTCCTTGTCATTTATTTTCTGTCATTTACTTTCCATTATTTACTTAACGTTATTTATTTTCCTTCATTTACTTTAATGCATATTATATTCCTAGTTTATGTTTTGTGTTGCTTTGATTTCGTTTCGAACTCTCCAAAATCCCAAAATATGAATATAAACTGTCCTCAGCAAATTCTTTTATATTCTACTTGTTTTTATGGGAGTTTAAAATTAATCTATTTTTCCTGAGGAGATGATCTGGCCTTTTGAGCTAATTATTACCCGACATAACTCTTGTACTTGGTATAACCTTTGAAATGTTCATTTTACACTACAAAAAAACAAGTCTTTAATGGCAATCTTTTTAGCAGCGGTCGCAAAAAATGCCGCTAAAGGGTGTCTTAGTGGCGTTTGTCCACAAACGCCGCTACAAACGACCTATAGCGATGGTCGCTGATCGCCGCTACAGACCCACTTTAGGGGCCTTTTTTGAAAAACACCTCTAAAAGTTTTACCTATAGCGGCGGTCACAGTGACCGTCGCTATAGACCCCTTTTAGCGGCGTTTTTTGCAAAATGCCGCTAAAATTTTTACCTATAGCGCTAAATGCCTAATTTTTAGCAGCGTGTTTTAAAAAAACACTGCTATAGGTGTAAGCTATAGCGGTGGTCACTGTGACCGCCCCTATAGGTTTAATTTCTAGCAGCGTTTGTGAATGCCGCTATAGGTCTAATTTCTAGCAGCGTTTGTGCACAAAATGCTGCTAGAAATTTAGTATCTACAGCGACGGTCAGAGTGATCGCCGATGTAGCTTACACCTTTATATATAGAAATCATGCAATGTTATATAGAAGGCATTATACTTTTAAATTATAAGTATTATATATTATTACTACCAACTTATTTTAATTAAGATTATTATACTTGTTATAAAAAAGAGTGTAAAATAATATGCTATGTATTTAATACTAAGTATAAAGATTTTTAAATACTATTACAAATTACAACTAGTTTTAATTTACTAAAAACACATAACATGTATATAGCTTATTATTAAAAAAACTGAAAAACTACAAATTTTTTTTTTAAAAAAAAAAAACGTTCAAAACGGTGAGTTTTGACTTGTCTTAAAAAATGTCAAAACTCACCGTTTCTCTCCCTTTAAATTAAACCCTTCCCGCTCCCCCCCGCCCTACTTGTGAAAAATCTCTAAGTCTCTAGCCCCCTCTTCGTCGAAGAAGCTCCAGCCCCTCCGATCGCTGCCCTCTCCGTCGACAGCGCCCCTCCCCTCTTCATCGAAATCTCCAACCCTCCCTCTTCCTCGAAGCTCCAGCCCCTCCCCTCTATGTCGAAGCTCCAGATCTCCCTCAAGCTCCCTCTCCCTCGAAATCTCTCAATCTCTCTCGCTCCCTCTCCCTTCTTGTCCTTCGTCATCCTCTTCTTCCTTGCCGGCAAACTCTAATTTGACCGAAAATGGTATGTCAACACTTTTTCTCCTTAGCCAACCAATGTATTGTGATGGCCTTTCTTTTCTCTTTGGGAACTAGACTCAGGGGAACTAAGCCCAAATGGTAGGTTTCAAATATTTCTCCCTTCCCAAATGAAAGAATAAATATTATCGCGCATTTTCCTCTGTTTCTTTCCAATTACTACATGTTGATTTTGGTTTTCTACAAAAAATTATTTGAAGTTGTTCGGCATTGAAGCGAAAGAGGGGTTGTACATGCAAGGGAAGTTGTTCTTGATAAATTGTAAAGAATTTTCTATTCTCATTGAAGAAATCGGTATACAAGTGCAGTATATATAGACAAAGGCTAACAAACCTAACAACCTCTAACAGAATAATATTCTCTCGCGAGAAGTGGCATGCAGGCAGGTCTCTCACGAGACAGCTCACGTAACGCCCGAATCGTCTTTATCTCTTTGAGGCTGTGTAGAAGGCTCTAGAGGCGGTACTATGAGCTGAGCTGGAAAGGAGATATGTGTTGCTATAGTGGCATCTGAGGTGGCAGATGATTGGGTCTCAACATCCCATTGCAAATTGAACGGGAGTGGAACAATAGTGAGACTGAAATCGAGAGATGGAAAGAGGCTTTGTAAAAATATCTGCTAGCTGATCGGCACTGGAGATGAACGAAACAATGAGAGAGCCGTTGGCAACACGGTCCCAGACGAAATGAACGTCAATGTCGACGTGTTTCGTTCTGGAATGGAGTACAAGATTCACAGAGAGATAAGTCACCCCCAAGTTATCACACCATAAAATGGGAGGTTTGGGAAGAAAAACACCAAGTTCTCAAAGGAGAGACTGAACCCAGGTAATCTCAACAGTGGTATTAGAAACACATTTGTACTCTGCTTCGATGCTAGATCGAGCCACCATGGGCTGTTTACGAGAACTCCAAGAGATGAGGTTATTGCCGAAGAAAACACAGTGGCCACTAGTAGAACGATGATCATCAGGGCAACCGGCCTAATCGGCATTGGAGAAGGCCATGAGAGAGGGAGAAATGGAGGAGCGAAGCAGTAACCCATTGTGAGACGTGTGATGTAAATAACGCAAAATGTGTTTAACAGCTTGCCAATGGGGAATCCTAAGAGTGTGCATGAACTGGCAGACTTTACTAACAGCAAACGCAAGATCCGGGCGAGTGAAGGAGCAATATTGAAGGCCACCAACAATACTTTTATAACTCGTGGCATCAGGATAGAGATCACCAAGATGTGCAGAAAGTTGAGTGGTGGACGCCATAGGTGAGGAAATGGGTTTGGCAGAAAGCATATGGGACCTGGTCAAAAGGTCATGAATATACTTTTTCTGTGATAAAAGAAGACCATTAGAGGAGAGGTGGACTTGAACGCCCAAGAAATAAGAGAGGTCACCTAGGTCTTTCACTCGAACATATAAGAACAGAAAAGAGTCAGACTGGGATGCAGTAAAACCAAGCTCGAGAAGACGTCGACTAAGGCGATGAAACCAGGCACGAGGGGCATGTTTAAGACCATACAAGGCCTTGTGGAGATGACAGAGGTGGTCTGAAAAATCCGGATGATGGAAACCAGGAGGTTGACTCATGAAAACGGTCTCTGTGAGTTCTCCATGAAGAAAAGCGTTCTGAATATCCAATTGGTGAAGAGGCCACTGAGCAGAGATAGTAAGAGAGAGACCCAATCACACTGTAGTAGGCTTGACAACAGGACTAAATGTCTCAGTGTAATCCACCCCTGGAACTTGATGGTAGCCTTTAGCGACAAGGCTTGCCTTCCTACGCTCCAAAGAACCATTAGCATGTCTCTTAGTTTTAAAAATCCACCTGCAACCAATAATGTTAGTAGAGGTAGAGGGAGGAACCAATGTCTATGTGTGATTGTTAAGGAGAGCTTGAAACTCAAGCTGCATCGTATGACGCCACTCAGGAAACCTATTAGCCTCAGTAAAAGAAGTTGGTTCCTCGGGTATAGAGGAGATAGAAGAGAGATGGGCACGAGGGGGCCAACAAATGGTGCCATCTGTTCAAATTTTTGGACGACGAATATTGTGAGAGGCACGCGTGGAAATCTTAGGCGGTGGGGGAGGGGGCTGAGGTATAGGGGAGAGATTAGGAGAAGGCATCTCAGTGGAGTTAGGTGGAGGGGCAGGGTGGGGAGATAAAGGTGTAGAGGAGGGGACCACTTGAGGTGATGGGAGAGTAGGTGGGATAGCCAAAGGTAACGGCAAAATAGCAGGATGAGACAAAATAGGAGTAGGTGAGATACTAGAGGAAGGAGACGTGTGAAAAGGAAAAGTTGTTTCTTCAAAAACAACATGTGGACATATATATGTACGGCCTGTAGGAATGTGGTGACATAAGTATCCCTTGTGTAAAGAGCTGTACCCGAGGAAAGCACATAGAAGGGACCAGGGTTGAAATTTATTACTGGTATAGGCACGTAGGTGAGGCCAGCAGGAGCAGCCAAAGGTACGGAGAAAAAGGTAATCAGGTCGGGTTTTATAAAGTAAAAAAAAAAAAGGAGAGAGACGTCTGACAGTGGGAGAGGGCATTCGGTTAATCAGGTAGACAGCTGTGCTAAAGGCCTCAAGCCAAAACTTGTGAGGTACAGACACGTGAGCCATAAGGGTGAAGCCAGTCTCAACAATATGTCTATGTTTTCTCTCTGCCGTACCATTCTATTGGGGAACTTGGGGGCACGAAACACGATGCAAAATACCAGTGTCAATGAAGTGTTTATGAAGGGACTAGAATTCACCACCCCAGTCAGATTGTACCGATTTAATACGAGAAGTAAAATGGTTCTCAACTAACTTTTGAAAAGAAAGAAACATGGAGAAAACATCATATTTGTAGTTAAGAGGGTACAACCAAGTGTAACCACTGTAGTCGTCAACAAAAGCTACGTAGTAGCGAAAACCAGAAACAGATCAAATGGGAGATGGGCCCCACAGATCTGTGTGTATGTGCTGCAAAGGAGCTAACGAGTGAGACAAGGAGCCGTGAAAAGGTAGTGCATGGCATTTGATGGAACGGTGGAAAGAGCACACAGACACGGCAGAGGACAAAACCGGAAGCTGAAATTAGTGCAACATGGACTGTGCAAGACGAAAGGAGGGGTGACCCATGCGATGGTGCCAGGCGGGGATAGTGGTACATTCACCAAGAAAAGCAACAGGAGACAGAGAAGGAGACACAGGAGTAGCGGACGGAAAAGCATAAAGCCCATTTCTAGTTGTGCTGTGGAGAAGAGCCTCCTTAGTGACCGAATCCTTCACAAGAAAGAATGTAGGATGAAACTCAAGAAAGACACGGTTATCCAAACAAAATTTTCGAACAAAGACCAAGTTCTTAGTGAGAGAGGGAACATGCAGTAAATTAGCTAAATAAAGAGACCGAGAGGGAGTGGAAAAAGAGGAGCTACCGGTATTATGGATGGAAAGAGAGGTACCATCTCCAATACGAACTTGATCATCATCGAGGTAAGGTTGAGAGAAACAGAGATTCTGAAAATTGGAGGTCTTGTGGTCAGTGGTTGCCGTATCAGGGTACCAAGTTGGATCTAGGGGAGCTGAGACAGGTTGAGGAGACCCGGAAGGAAGGGCAGTGTAGCTGGCAGAAACAAATGGAGGAGGGAGGGCCTGAAAAGCTTGGTTAAATCTGTTATAACACACAAGAGCTATGTGGCCAGGCTTAGAACAAACTTGGCAAACGGGTCTTGTGTCTGGAAAAGGTGGAGGTTGACGTCCCCCACGGTCGCAGCCACAGGAGCCACGACCACATCCACGCTGACCTTGAAAACCACCATGAAAACCACCGCTAGAGTTGGGTAGCGGAAGCAAAGGAGGGTGGGTCTATTTGGTAGTGATTTTGGCTGAAATATCATGACTAGAATGATGAGAGAGTCTAGCCCCGTGCATAAGGAGATGGCTAAATAGAACATCATGGGAAATGGGATCAAACCAAGTGGTGATGGAGGTGACCAGGGAGTCAAAATCTGACCCAAGTCCATCCAAAAGGTACGTAGTGAATTCTGAGTCAGAGAGAGACTTTCCGGCTGCAACAAGGGTGTCTGCCATGAGCTTCACCTTGTGATAATAAACAAAGATGGAGTCATTATTTTTGCGAAGAGTTGCAAGTTGATATTGAAGATGAACCAAGCGAGCTTGGGACTTAGAGGTAAAGAGGGTCTCAAGGGTGAGCCAAGCAAAACAAGAGGAAGTTTCCCCCAATGATTTGAGCTATGAGAGGTTCTGAGAGAGAGGAGATAATTGCACTGAGGATGAGTTGGTCTTGTTGGTACCAAGAGAGAAAGGCAGGGTTGAGGGTGGTGTCATCGGTCTGAAACTTGGCAAGGCTTGGTATAGAACCATTTATGTAGCCGAAAAGTCTCTGACCATGAAAATAGGGCAGCAACTGGGTGCGCCATAGGAGATAATTTTCATTGGTTAGTTTAACAGTGACAAGATGAGGAAGAGAGGAGAGAGTAGGTGCAATGGTAGTGGAGACAGTATTGGTCATAGGCGGCTGGGAAGGAGGTGTTTCTACCATGGACGTGAGTCCTTTAGGCCTTTGATACCATGATAAATTGTAAAGAATTTTCTATTCTCATTGAAGAACTTGGTATACAAGTGCAATATATATAGACAAAGGCTAACAAACCAAACAACCTCTAATAGAATAATATTCTCTCGTGAGCAGTGGCATCTAGGCAAGTTTCTCATGAGACAGCTCACGTAACGCCCGAATCGTCTTTATCTCTCTGATGCTGTGTAGAAGGCTCTAGAGGCGGTCCTGTGAGCTGACCTGGAGAGGAGATAGGTGCTACTGTAGTGGCATCTGAGGTGGCAGATGACTGGGTCTCAACAGTTCCATCCTTAAATTAATTCTTTTTGGTACATCATTTGATCCTCAATTGGAAGGATTTAACCAACAACACTTAATTTGGATCAAGGATTTGGTGAATTGAATTCATTTGTTGGTCACCTCAATTTTCCTTCCCGGTTTTGCAACAATCTCATTCATTCTCTTGTTTTTCTTTATTGATGTTCATGAACACGTAATTTTAAAATAAAGAATTATTGTTTTCTGTTAGCTTATTCTTTATGTACATCTAGTGCACTAAGGCTATTTTGTGAATTTGCTTCTTAATAATGTTTTGTTAACTGAAAAAAGCTTCAATTTTTCATTGTTAGTAGTTTGTACAGAAAACAATTTTGTGATAGGTTTCGGATTTCATTTCTCTTGGTTTTATTTACCCCCACCTTGTTGAACGATAAATTTCTTAATTAATTGGTAATTATGTCACCAAAAGAAATGAAGTTCCTTAGGACATTTTCTCTAAAATTTAGGTCTCAAATGAAATTTGATTGGTGTATTTATAAATGATGTAAACTCCCTATTTCTTATTCAAGCTTGCTGGTTGCTTGATTAGATTTCTTTTCAAAAGGGGAAACATATTTCTGGTTTGACTGCTTTCATCTTTGTTATTCTTGTGGTGATCTGAGATATGTTCCTAATATTATTGCTTTGGATTTAAAACCTGTGATCCTACCTTTGGTACCTTGGTTATAGAATTGGATACTTATTGTCAATATATTTAGCAGACTTGCAACTGGCTCTTTCCTTTTGATAGTTAAATCTAGTTTTTGTTAAAAAGACCTGTTGCCCTTTGGTGGTTATGCTGCATGATTGATTTGTCATTTTAGCCTTGTTTTTACCTCTGAATGGCTGAAGTATAGTGCAAAAGATCATAGCTTCTTTCAGCTGTGCTTTGATAATGGTGGATTATAACCATTCATTATTTGAAGTTCAAAGCACATGGTCGTTCATAATTATCTTCGCATTGAAAGTCCTCAATTATGTTCAGTAATGTGAATTACGTCTTGTCATTGACATTCCAGTTCTTAGAAGGAAAAATGGCATTTTCAGGTAGTCTTTTTGGCTTGAAGTTTAGTCAGAATAAATGAGGGCATTGTGTTTAAAAGATTTTGTGAATGTTTTCCTGGTCCAATCATTTATAGAAGACTGCACTTTGGTTGTAAGACCTTTGTAGCTCTTTGATGCTTTTCTTTTGAGGTTCGGGGCTCCCACCATTTGTACATTGTTGGAGATTTGTGATGGTTCTTTGGAACTGATGCAAAGTTGATTAAATTTAAGATCAATTTTTTTAATAACATGTACATCTTCTGCTTTATGAATTAGACATGGAACTGCTGGTATTGTACTTGCATATGTTGTGTAGATAGAGCAAGTAATTAGAAAACATTTTTGGTTTTGTTTTGTCAAAAGCAAGGTGTAATCCATTTAAGTGCGATTGGAAAGTAAAACAGCAGAGAAGGGAGGAGGGTTGGGAGTTGGCAGGATCTTTTACAAGTCAACTATTTTTTTGTTTGGAACATTCGTTGAACGAAGCTCCGGTTTTTCCTTGATATCAGTTTTGCTGTTTAGGTTGCTTATTTGTGGTGGTTCATGCATAAATGCATGAACATATGTACTTGATTTTACATTTCTTTAAAGAACTTGATTCTAGATTTGCTTATCCTTCACAAGGGAATATATTTAGGGTGGGTAGTAATGATGGATGTCCTTGGTGTAAGTTTGGCAACCTTTCACAACAAAGAATCTACGTGTGCATGTATGTGTGTCTGTTTGCATGTATGTATGAGAAGGCTATTGATACTCATCCATGCATGTAATCATTATGGATAGGTATTTGACGAGCATGTTCCAATGATGCCGTACATTTGTCGTAGCAGGCCACAATTTGTCAGAAGTGTGGTGATAAAGGCTTCGCTGTGGCATTGATCTATTGTGATAGTTGTCAGGCTTCTGCTGAGCATCAGTATGATGTATTGCAATCTGTGTCTGTGCATTGGCGTGCATTGTTAGCAACGTGGGTATGTACCATGCAAGTTCAGAAGGTGCCTGCATACCAGTATAATATGTACTCTGTTAAGACAGAATTGCTGATTCTGTTCCTTCCGATGTCTTTTGGGACACACAGATAAAACTCATACTACACACAAAGTGTGACATTGGTCCATTCTTGAATTCATACTTCTAATCACTTGACTTTCAAAATGCTATGGAAGAACTTAGTTGCATAAGGTGCTATATTGAAAGGAACAACTTCTCAGCATCTTTGTAGTGCTGTTGTTTTTTGATTAATTTCTATGCTTGCATGTTTAGATTTACACTGAAGTAGAGAAATGCAAATAATTTGGATGGTGAAGATGAGGTCGAAGTGACTGTTTATGATTATTTTGTTAATCATCGTCATATAGAATTGCGTTATTCTAGGGATCTACCATGTATCAATGTCAGGAAGCCAAAGCGCCCAACTTATTTTCCTCTTGAGGTGAATTATGGTTATTTTTTATAACCAAGTTTTAAACATATGATAGTGGATTTTATCTGAGGTTGTTTGTTTCACTTTATTTTTTTAGTTGTGTTCACTGGTGTCGTTGCAACGATACACAAAAGCCCTATCTACCCTTCAAAGATCTTCACTTGTGGAAAAATTAAGGCAAAAGCCGAATGAGAGGATGAAGATTTTGTCTGATGTAGGTATCTTTGCTCAATGTAAAATGATGTTCTTAGTGTCAAAATTTTCTGTTTTCTAAGTTTGTAGTTCTCTGCTTCAGGCTTTGAAAAGCACCACTACCAATGCCTTCGCCAGTTCTGTATAGCATACTTATCTGTACAAAGAAATTGTAAAATTCTTGCTACGTGCCAATACCAATCTTATTGCTAGGATTGTAAAATGCCTCTATGTTTATGAATTTTGGAATGCCCTTCTATGTTTATGAATTTTGGAGTGCCTCTAAAATGCCTCTATGTATTCTATATCTCTCTCTATTGCATCTGTTCAAGCTATTGGCATATTGTTCATTTTTTTTCTATCCTGTTTCTCCTTTTCAATGGCAGAGTTACCACTTGGTGAAGATGGTGTTGGTGCTGATGGTGTACTAAAGCTGCTTTTACTAATGCTAGGATTAAAGTTATTTTTATTTTATGTTAGAAACTTGTATAGACTCTTGTGTTGTAAACTTGTAAGACTTGGTTATTTAATCAATGATGAATTATATTTGCTTTTATTATCCTTGTTCTTAGGTTTTTACATCAATGAATTATGGTTATTAAAATAAATTTGTATTACAAATTAAAAATGCAGGTGTTTTTATAAATATAGATGTTGCAAAGTTTTTCTTTTAAAAAAAAAATGTTGGGTCTATAGCGGAGTTTTCTAAAACGCTGCTAAAGACCTATAGCAGCGTTTTAGGAAAATACTGCTACAGCCCTATTTTTTGTAGTGTTAGAGTGAGTCAGAAAGCGAGTAAAAAAATAAAAAATAAAAAAACTTGATGATGATGGGACGTGCATTTAATATGGTAGGTGGGATTAGCATTTGAATGCTCAGGACAGGAACCAAGCATCCCAAAAAGACTTATTGTGTTCAAACAGTATCCTTGAAGAACGAACCGGGGCAGTGTAAGTTATATGCCTTCAAAATCAATTATTTGAATAATTATTTATTAAGATGTCACGTGTTTGTATTTATTCATTGGGTATTATGGTTTGACATGAGATGTTACACGGATATTGTTGAGTGATATTGTAGAAAAATCATGCCAATGATTAATGGATCAAAGGCAGAGAGTATTATTTTTTTATTCCTTATTTACATGACAGTTATTCTAGACCGCGGTACATATTTATGTAAAAGTAGGTTTACATGTATTGTGCCTCTATTAAATAGGATGATGGACTCTGTCATTGAGGTGGTAACCATAAGCAAACGAGTGAGTGCATTGAACGAGATCAAATATGGGTAACTTTTGGAAGTGATGACTGATGTTAAGAAGGTAATCAACATAATTAGTTTATTTTATATTAGAACTGAGAGATTTATGCAGGTCTGTTTGTTGTGGACTTGTGCCTTGACTGAATCATTTGGTGATCTGCCACATACCGTTCAGTCTTGTGCGCGATACATGGGTTTGTAGAAATGCTCAACATGGATTACATTAGTATCTTAATGAGGCAGTATATTCGATATATCTATATAGGGTTGGACTCTAAAAGAAATCATAAGCCAATGGAATTTTTTGAAATTAACATATATATAATATCTATTCATTTGTGAAATTGTTTTGGAAACAATTAGAGAGTCTAATTGTCATGCCCCAAACGCTAGGTCGAAGGGCTAATGACAACCGTGAGCGTTTGCAACGACGAACGCTTTAGCACACTAACTTAATCTTGCAGCGGAAATTTTTATTATTATTATTATTATTTTATAACCTACTATTACTAATTTAGAAAATTTGAATTATTATAGTTTATGAAAATGCTACTCAAAATTTTATTTTCTTATTTTCAAGCTGACATGCAGACCCTCTTACGTAGTATACGAATATGTAAATAAATATACGCGTAATAAAAACGTATACCTATATTACATAACATGCATAGAGAAACACTTAGAAATCTAATCTCATGGCAATAACTTAAGCAATAAGTTGTGATTACATCATAGTTCCAAAATATAAGTTACTTAGAGTCTTAAGTTGGTCTCATTGCCTGAACAGGCCACGATAACATCACTAAGGAGGTTCATATCAGCTCTTTCAAAAATTAAGGATCTACATGTATTGCAAATCAGGGGAGGACACCCTCGTCAGCCCCCTCCTCAGGTTCTAGATCCTCCTCATAAGTTCCATCACCTGGAACATCATCTGGAATGATACAGTTGAAAATACTGAGTCGAATGACTCAGTAATGGATGATTAATGAATTGAGATATGCATGACTTGAAGCATGATCATAAATAACATTATATATATATGCCAAAAATAAATTCATGTTTATGAATGAGACTCTTGTACATGCAAATTTGCTTAAAAGTCATTTCATCTTTATTTGGGCTACTTAATCGCTTCATTTACCCATGAAGTCAGAGTTGTGCATTCCCTTCAGAACTGTTCTCCTTTTCCCTTGGGAACATGTCATTTGGTCAAGCTAGCCCTTGATATGGCCCCTGGCCTGATGGCTAGACACAACCTTAGAGGTCCACACCTTCTCACATTCGTCCTTCAGTGTGGTTGCACATACCTCGAGGACTACCCATCCTTCTCGCATTCGTCCTTCGGAGTTGGTACCCATAGGAGTCATCCAACCTTCTCGCATTCGTCCTTCGGAGTGGATGCACCTATCATACTTAGGTACAGTACCGACCATCCTATTTAGCCCCATAACATATCCTAACATAGCATAAAATCTCACTTTCATTTGCATAAAATTTTCCTTTCTTCTTTTTGAGAAAATCAATGCAAATACTCATGACGTGCTCGATGACAAATATTCATGCTGTGTATCATTTCAATTTTCGGAAAAATAATTTTTCTACTTACACTTTATCCACTTGAGCTTGTGATGGTGCCTTGCCTACAAGTGAGTCATACTAATGTCATCACTTAAATGGTTTAGAGATTTACTTGATACAGCAAATAATCATTCATTTCGAAATAAACATATCATATTAAATCACACATTTTTCTTTACTGACCAAAAGTGGTTCTACAATGTAAAACTCTATCTTAATGTTGCTGAACCCATTAAACTTGGATGCCAAAATGATCGTTACACCCGATGTTATAACATATTAAAATTTCAGATAATGTAGAGCTTATTTGCCACTCAAAAGATTTATTCGAAAATGCAAGTTGCTGAAAACCTATAACTTGCTCAATATTTATCAGAATCACCTGAAGTATGGTTTAAAATCTTTTTATTTCATAGGCCTATAACATAAAATTCTCTCACAGAAAAAAAAAGATAAAATAAATCACATCAATACTAACTCCTAATTCGAGCTTTATGATCTGCAGGAAATAATTTTCAGCATGCACTAGTTTGATCATTTGTTCTTTAGTTTCAGCACTTTATTGGTTATTCATCAAACAAGCATCTATCTAACTTCTGTATCACCTTGCAGCACCCATAGGACACAAAATGCCTCAGCAACAAAGCAGGTTCCAGCATTTATCTACTTATGTAACCTCGATACTTTGACAATTTTCTGAAGAATTTTCCAAAAGCTCCAAACACTCCTTTTAGCTTGATTAGATGGTAGCAATTGTCTTCATATAAATTTTTATAGTACCCACTATAACTATCCATATTTATATCTAATAACATCAAACATAAAAACAGAGTGGGTAACTTATAATTCTGCAGAAAACTAAAGATTTCCATCAAATTAATGTTCTGCACAAAAAATCCAGCAACATGTCCACAACTCAGACCTCTTGAATTCCTTGCTTTCAAACATTAAACATGGATGTATCTCATATGACAGAACTTATAACTTTACTATAAAACCTCTAGGATCAAAATTGTTTGTTACGCTATCCTCACATTAAATATGCTGCAACATTCAAACAAGATATATTCTCTCTAACTTGCTCCTCTTTTTCTTTTCTACAGAAAAGAAATCATAATCATGTCCTTTTAAATTTTCAAGTTGTACTCCTTATAACTTTAGACCCTGCAATTTATATACATTTGTATCACTCTCCAGCAAACCCCTTCAACAACTTTCATAGCCCAAAGATTGCAAAGCACCGATTCTGCTTAAACTAACATTTCTCCTCATTAACCTTCAACACCAATCTCCTGTTTACTATCAACCAATTTATTTGTACACCATTTCTCTCCTTCCTTTTCATCTCTAAAACAATTTGCATGCCTATAATAATTAGAACTTCAACAACCATTGAGCTCAGAAAAATTATATAATCATGTAACTCTAACTCATAACATAAACTATTCATCACAAACTCTCTTATACCAACAAAATTTTATTTCCTTTCTATTCAATAACCAAACCGTGCATGTCTCCCAATATCCTCACAATTTTAGCACTTTCAACTATCAGGCTCTTTAACATTAACATGCAACTCCATCGTAGAAATAACCTACCATTACCAGTAAGAAAAATGTATTTTGCCACCAAGAAATACATAGATAACTCATAGGTCCCTTACGAATTCTAGGTCCAGATGCTAGATTTTACCTTGGTTTCTCCCTGCTGTAGCCGAACTCCTTCTCTTTTTTTTTCTCTCCCTCTTCCTTCTCTTCTTTCTTCTTATTTGGCTTCGATGTTCTCCCTGTATTTTTTTGTGTGTGTGCGTGATGAAGAACCAGAAAAATGGGGAGGGGAAAGGATGAAAACAAAGTGTTGGGGAGGAAAAGACCACTCTACCCCAACCTTGTTAGTAACGCCTATCTTCATTGGTTAAATCGTGCAGCAATTGTTTTTTTTTTTAATTTCTCTAACGTTTGGCACCTAGACTTTAATGCTCCCACTGCCCATGACATGCTGCCCTTTTTATGCTATCTCAAAGCAAACATAAATTTTTCGAAAGTCAAAGCCTTTAACTCAAATTCTTTTGAATCTTGAATCCAACTTGCTGAATCCATTTAGCTTTAACAGCAATAGGTATATGTGATTTAAAACCTAACATTACTGAGGGGCAGTGTATGTAATTCAAGAGGAAACTTCTAAGCAAGTATCATGATGGACCAAAACTCTATTGCAATTTAGGTGGATACTCTTAGACAAACAAAAATGAGTAGCATAATTGACACCTATAAAGACATTCTTAGCTAGATACTAATTAATTGCTTGAACAAGAAAGATTTAACACTATTAAAATTTGCAAACAAATATAACATTTAAATTATTAATAAAGATGAACGAAAAAGTGCTAATGGAAAATTTCACCTTAGACATAATTTTAAATCAAGTCAATCATACATTTCTTTTCTCAATAATTCAAGATAGTTCAAAAACTTAAAGAGTCAATAAGTAAAATTTTAATGTCTAAATTGACATGGAAGGAAACCTAAACTGATCGATGCTACTAGTCTCTAAGTCGGGATCTCACACTAACGAGTTACAAATTGTGAATTAAGAATTATATGAGCTAGGAACTTAATCAGTGATATGATTCTGGTCCTTTTGGCTCATGTGGATTATAGCATGGTGGAAGGATAGATAAACAAATAATTGTTAGCAGAAGGGATATTGTTGGATTATAGCATGAGATGTTACACAAATATTGTTGAGTGACATTGTTTAAAAGTCATACCAGTGATTAATGAATCAAAGGCGAGAGAGTATTACTTTTTGGTTCCTTGTTTACTTGACCGTTGTTTTTGACCGAGGTACATATTTTGTACAAGTAGGTCTACGTGGGTTATGCCTTTATTAAATAGGATGATAGACTCTGTCAATGAGGTGATGAACTTAAGCAAACATGGAATGCCCCGACCCTAAATTCCAAACAAACAAAGTTCCGTTTGAAAAATTGCTACTATTCACAAGCAATTTCCCAACTAAGAAACACAAAAGAAACATCTATTCCATCTCCTACATATAATAATCCAAACTCAAAATCCAACCAAAACATAAGAAGAACTATGACAGCTAAGAGTTTAATCAGAGTACTACTCCAAAATCCTCAAATCCCACAATTAACAAGTGATCCAAATAAATAGTTTTCCCAAATGAAATAAAATTACTAAAGTCTCCAAATTGACGCAATCACTACCAAAGTCTCCAGAGGACTCTTTATTTGATAACCCTACAACTTGCAACCTTCTCAAAAACTACCACTCGAGATCTCCTACTACTTGCTGCCACCTACTGCTAAATCTGAAAGATAAAAAGTAAGTGGTGAGCTACAACTAGGTCAGTAAGTATCATCAATACGAGTAGGGTAAATGACAGTTTTATAAATATAACCAAGATCAAGAAAATGTAGTAAGCATTACCAAACGAAAAACATAATTTATAACAAAATATCACAGGCCAAGCAACATAGTGAAATTATCAATGGTCACACAAACCCCAATGCTCACAAAGACCTTAACAGTCATAAGCACAAGGATAGCTTGTTAGTATGCTCACAACACAAATTTCACAAAATAGGCCAACCATTTCTAATGAGTTCATGAAATCTCATTTTTACCAAAATTCGTTCAGTTTCCCTAACGCATCAAAACCATATAAATAAAGTGCACGTTTAAAATCCAACATTTCCAACATCAAAAAATTCACAATAATGCATCCAAACCAATTTCGATTTGTAAAAGAAATATTTAACATTTGTGCACTTATTTTCCATAGCATAAGAATTTCTTCTTCTTTTTTTCATAAAAATCTCGTTGAAAGACCAGTTACCTCAAACGCTTAACCTAAAGCTTAAAGTTCCTCAAAAGATTGCTAAACAATCAATCAAAAACTAAATAAATTTAAATATCATTCATCAATACCAACATGGAGTTTTGAATCATTCTTTACGACTCTAAAATAATTAAACAACTACGCTAGCTAAAGCATCTCCTTAGGAACGCAAACCATCACATAATCCATATTGTAAAATCTAGACAGCCTTTAATATCAAATGCAGCGAAGAGATTGAAAGAGAACCGCTTAATATCAAGGGATTGGCCTTCCAACGTTATCTACAAAACAAAATAACCCAAAATCAAACCAAAGGAATTCAACCCCAACCAAAGATTAGGTCATACCTATCTCCAAGATTACCTAGCCCCTGCGATTTGGCGTCTCCAAGGCTAGAGAGAGAGAGCTTCAAAAAAGGGAGGTACATAGAGAGAGAGCACGACCTAAGCGGCGATTCTCAAAAATAATAGCAGAGATACTTAAAATTTTTTGAAAAACATATATTAATTTTAAAAAACATTTTTACAAAAGTCCACTGACCAATGATTTATTTTTGAGTCCAACTCTAGACAGATATACTGAATATACTGTCTCACAAAGAGACTGGTAGATTTCTTGTTGAGCATTTACACAAGCCCATTTATCATACCCAAAGCCCAACATTGTCTGAAAAATTTGACCTAGAAAGATATCACCAAATGACTCGGTCAAAGCACTATATAAACCTCTCAGGTCTAAGGATACAATAAACTAATTGTGCTCAATATCTTCTCAACCTCAGAGATTACTTCTTGAAGGTATCCATATTTGATCTCGTTTAGTACATGTACTCTTATAGTGCATCCAATAGTTTGCTTAAGTTCACTACATCAATGATAGAGTCCATCATCCTATTTAATAGAAGCACAACGAGTGTAGACCTATTTGTACATAAGTATATACCTCGGACTAGAACAATTGTTAAGTGAACAAGGAACTGAAAGGTCATACCCTCCGCCTTTTGATTCATTAATTTTTGGCATGACTTTTCAACAATTTCACTTAACAATATAACTGTGTAACATCATATGTTACAACATTATACCCAACAAGTATTAACTACATTTGACAGTAAAAGAAATAATTATCTCATAATTATTTAATAACTAGTTTTCAGGGCATATTTCCAACATCTCTCACTTGTACTCAAAACCATTTATAGGTATCTTATACCCATACATACTCTAGATGTGTCTTAAACATTTTTGAGTCAATGATTCAATGAAAACAGACCAGCAATGTATTAGGTTGACACTACACCAGCCATCATGACATCACATTGACTCACCATATTATGTATCTTCTTTCTATGTACTTTGCCTTTAGTGCTGGAGTAAGGAGTGGTATTCTGCCAACAACTCTTGCAACTCTATGCATCTTTACCCAATGTATACACACAAGTTCAAAATTGATTAATTATCAATAATAACTGAACTTGTGCTTCTCAAGTATTTGAGAATATGCTTGACCATTGTCAACTTTCAGGCCCATCTCAAATTAATATCCACTTACAATGCTGACTGCATGACTAATATATGGCCTTATCTCTCTCTTCTTGGTAAGATGAATACTATACCCAAAGGATAAAATGTTTCCTTGTTATGTTGTAAATAATTGCCAATATTTGTCAATGTAGTCCTAAAAATTTCTTTTCTCGGTTTCCAAACAATTTGGCTCCAAGAACGTGAAACATGTCCAAAGGTCTTTAGCTTGAAAAACATGGTTTGTAAACCATCCTTTTCACTAATGACATTGTCCCCGACGTCATTCTGATAAGTAGAATATTACTAACATAATGAACTAGAAACACTACTAAACTCCACTGACTTCTTGTCAATACAAGGTTCATCCATGTTTCGGGAGAAATCAAACGATTTGATCATCTCATCTAATGGATTCTCAGCTAACACGCATGAGTTCTAAACTCATCAGTGGGTTTAGTAACATGATCTATATGTTCTCATTTGCAAGTATTGGCTCGGCTGCTTCGTATTTGTCATGGCTCTTTCATCCTAAATTCTCCTTCTAAAATATAATTTTCTTGCTAATAATCACCTTTTGTTCACTTGGGTTTATAAAATAATGCTCAAAGAATTATTTTTGGGTAACCTACAAATAATCTTTGATTCCAACTTCTTCACATCAAACTCTTTGATGTGAGCTAGATATCATCACATACTCTCAAATGATCCAGTGTCATACCCAGAGCTTTCAAACAACACATGCATAGTGTTTATGCTATCTTGTTTGTGATTAGTAATGCATTAGAGGGTATTTAGTGACTAAGAGGGATTATTTAGTACTTGAGATACTAAGTTCAAAACCTTGATTAGGACATGATTTAGTGAGAATTGGAGTTCACATCCAACTGAGTTATTGTTCAAGAGATTGAGGAGTACGCATTGGATCAATTGAAATTTTTAAGCTAGTAGGTCGATTTTATCTCGAAACATTGATTAATACATGATTAACTGAGATTTGGAGTTCGTGTGTGACTAGGTTGTTGTTCAAAATGTTGAGGAGCTCGTACCGGATCAATTTAATTTTTTTAAGCCAGCAAGACGTTTTTGTCTCTAAAATCGAGCCACATGATTTATATTCTTTTAATATGTTGGGAGTTCATCCACAAGTTTATGTTCAAATTTGGAGACTTTTTATTTTTCGGAGGCAAGTAGGTCGATTTATCGGGAGCAATTAGGTTGATTTGTGATTATCGAAAGATTAGTGAAATGATTAGCAAAACTTAGCCATTAAGAAAGGAAATTTCGGCTGCCCTAGAGAGTGACACCTATGAGGGCTAGATAGCATGACAAATTGAAGTTAGAAGTACAACGAATCGATGCAAAAAGCACAACCAAAAAGGCTAAAACCTAGAAAGCACAAAGTGTCGAACCATAGGAGTTTCGACGATGACTCGCCATGGCTACCTAGGAGAATTTCGGCCATAGCCTTGCCATGCAGCTGCTATAGGTTGCTAGGTGTCAAGAGGAGAGAAATGTAGCTTAGTGACTCGCCAAAGCTAGCCTAGCTATGCCGGACACGTGTCGGAATGCAACCGACCGTGTTTTCCTATAAATAAGGGTGGATTTCGACCTTTGAAGAGTACACCATTCAATCTGAATTTTTGTGAGTTAAGTCTTGAGAGCAAGAGTGAAGTGAAGTGGTAGAAAGAGGAGGAAAAAGTTTAGCAAAGATCAAGCACACTTAGAGGTAAAGTTTAGTTGGTTATCTTTGATTTCGATTCAAGTTTTCAAGATGATTATTGTGAATCTCTTGTCTTTATTATTCTAGCATCTCTTGATGTTGATTAGCATTTTTCTATTCTTCCTATTGTTCTAGTGTTTTTCATGTTTTTGACAAAGAACAAGCTCGATCTTTCGAAAAAGTATCATTTTCAAAGTTCGATTCGTTTTCAAGTTGTTTTTCAACTTTGATCCGTTTCTTTTCAAAATTTCTTCCAAAAGTTTTTTTTTCAAAGCTTGAACATATTTCTTTCCTTCTGATTTCAATACTTTTCATGTCAAAATTGGTATTTTCTACATGGTGATTAAGCCGTTTTTAACCGAAAAATCAAAGTGTTGTTTTTGCCTTCACAACGCTTTCCTTTGAGAACAGTTTTATAATGTTGTGATGATGGAAACGAGTTAAGGTGTTGCATATCATAAATGAGATGTATGGGCGTTGATATGAGACATGCATACTTAACTTGTACGTTGAAAAGGAATATTGTGATGTTCAAGTATGGTTAAGGTGTTGCATATCATGAATGATATGTATGGCGTTGACATGAGACATGCATACTTAACGTAATACTGTGAAGACGTGACAGTACTGTGCACAAGAGGATGTGTTCACTTGTTGTGACATTCTGGCCTCTCCGTCGTACGCGGAAAGATCCTTTGTTAGGATAACTCACTCAGGGAGTTTGAGACTGTATTCTACTTTGGGAGTATTGCTGCAAAGATACAGAAGGTTACTTGTAACCCGTTACTCTGGCCAAGTGATTCACTCTGGGAGTGAGAGTAGTGGTGATCGAAATTGAAATGAAAAAAGGAAAAGATCATTTTTGAGAAAACTGAGTCTTTTCATTTACTTTCTTCTTCTGTTGAGATTTTATTGTTGAACGGGTTTCTTCAATATCTTTTATTCTATTGCTATTCTGTTGTACTAACCGCTGCTTTACTGAGTCATTTGGACTCACCGTTATTTGTTAAATATTTTCTTTAGTAGATGTCTGAGGTTTATTTAGGTGAGTTCACCAAAGCCATTCAACATGGCTTTATCACTCTGGAGCTGACTTTCGTGTCTATGTCACACGTGACCTAGATGTCCTGATAGAGGGACGAGGACATAGGTGGATCACTCCGCACTCTGATAATTACGTCAACATCTCGGACTTGGATAACACTGATGACGAAGATTAGAGATCTTCGGTTTTATGTTTTCTTAGTTTTTTCGCTGCAGTTTTTTTTTGGTATGTACATTATAGAAAGTTGGTCCTCTTTTGTAATACTTGGTATTAATAAAAGGTCCTTCGTGTGTTTTGCTTAGTATCTTGTTGCTTTGTCGATCTTCCCATAGGCCGTAACCTCAGCTTTATAGCTGTGTCCATTACTATAAGACAACGCTTGAGGTCTTCACGGTCCAGGCTATTACAGATGGTATCAGAGGTATGTTTTTAGGAAAGCAAGGATAGTTAGCAGAACCTAGGAAAACGAGAGTGTTAGGAAAAGCACTACCTCATTAGTAAGCTCAGTATGATCGTAGGAATAATATGATATTGTCCTTATCTTGTGGTAATTTTGGAGTTTATAGCCTACCTTTGTGTTTCAGGAGATAATGGCAGCTAGAAGGAATAGAGATAGAGGAGGGGAGAATGTGCATGAAGGAGTTCATTTGATAAATTTGCCAAGCACCATCCCCCTAGTTATGAAGGAGGTACGGAACCCTTAGTGGCTGAAAATTGGCTTATGAATATTGAGGAATTAATGCAAGTGTTAGAGTGCACTGATGATCAAATGATACGATATGCCACGTATCAACTGAAAGGAGAAGCCAAAAGGTGGTGGCAAGCCAAGAAGGAACTCTTGGAGATTGAGTGGACTTGGGAGCAATTTAAAAAGGAATTTCTAGATCGATATTTTCCTGAAATGATCAGAGAAGCCAAAGCCCAAGAATTTACTACCTTAAGTCAGGGAGCAAGGTCAATAGCTGAGTATGCTGCTAAGTTTATAGAATTGTCTAGATTTGCTTTATATATGATTCCTGATGAGGGTAGGAAATCCCGTAAGTTTGAAAGAGGATTACAGTCTCATATTAAGGAAAGAGTCTGTTGCCATAAGTTTGAGAATTTTCAGCAGTTAGTTGATAGAGCTCGATTGTAGAACATACCTTACAGGAGAGTGCTATTGTTAATGAGCAGAATAAGAAACGCTCTTTCCAAGAGAAAAATTCCAAGGACAGTCATCAGGAAAGAGAGGAGGAGGCAATTTTGGGAATAGAGGCAATGGGAAAGGGGATAGAAGAATGGTCCTAGTGCTGCAGGATAGTTTGTTTTACTTGTGGAAGTTAGGTCATTTTGCTAGAAATTGTATAGTGAGGCAAGGATTCCCTCAGAATGGGTGTGGGAATCAAGTTACTAACCCCGGTAACAATCAGAGAGGAAATCCTGGTAATCAATAGAGGGGAACTGGACCAGCAAGAGTGTTTGCTCTGAATATGGAGGAAGCAGAGCAAGATGAGAATGTGGTGACAGTACTTTTTCCCTTTCTTGTGGATTAGTTACCGTGTTGTTTGATACTGGTGCTACATTCTTTTATTTCACAGAGTTGTGTAAATAGACTTGGATTGTTGGTAGAACCTTTATTTGTTAGACTTGATGTGGTAACTCCATTGGGGATAAATAGTATGTGTACTAAGAAGATCAAGAAGTTTCCAATGGAAATAGCAGGATGGAATTGCCTATAGATTTGACAATCCTAGATATGGGTAACTTTGATGTGATTCTTGGCATGGATTGGTTATCTGGTTATCATGTACATTAGATTGTCATGCAAAGGAAGTAAGTTTATTTGTACCTGGACCTAAAAGAATTCAGTTCAGAATGCCAAGAAAGTGATTCCCAAACCAAGCAAGGAATTTCCTCAGGTATGATTAATATCTGCATTGAAAGCTTGAAAAGTGTAGTTAATGGAGCTCAGGCTTTTCTAGTTTCAATTGCTGGAGTTCAGGAAGAGGAAAAGAAGTTAGAAACCATACCAGTTATCTGTGAGTATCAAGATGTCTTTCCAGAAGAACTACCTGGATTACCACCGGTAAGAGAAATTGAATTTGATAATTTCATTGGTACCAGATACTGCACCTTTGTCTAAAGCTCCATATAGGATGGCCCCAGCTGAACTAAAGGAATTAAAGGAACAACTGCAAGATTTATTGCATAAAGGATATATTAGACCTAGTGTTTCACCTGGGGAGCTCCAGTGTTATTTGTGAAAAAGAAGGATGGCACTATGAGAATGTGCATAGACTATCAAGAGCTGAATAAGGTTACTATTAGGAATAAGTATCCTTTACCTAGGATTGATGATTTGTTTGATCAATTGAATGGTGCTGAAATATTTTCTAAGATTGATCTAAGGTCAGGATATCATCAATTGAGAATCAGAAGGAGGATATATCCAAAGACAGCTTTTCGTACCAGGTATGGCCATTACAAATTTTGGTAATGCCTTTTGGATTAACAAATGCTCCTGCTGCATTTATGGATTTGATGCAAAGGGTATTTAGAGATTTTTTGGATCATTTTGTGGTAGTATTCATTGATGATATATTGATATACTCTAGGAGTAAGGAAGAGCATGAGAATCATTTGAGGTTGGTTTTGCAAAGATTGAGGGATGAACAGTTATATGCTAAGTTCTCGAAATGTGATTTTTGGTTAAAGGAAGTAGCATTTCTAGGACATATTATTTCGAGTGAAGGTATATCAGTTGATCCAGGAAAAGTAGAGGCAGTTTATACTTGGCCAAGACCTACTATAGTTCATGATATTAGAAGTTTTCTTGGATTTGCTAGATATTATCGTAGATTTGTAGAAGGATTCTCGAAATTGGCATCACCTCTGACAGCATTGACAAAGAAGAATGCTAAATTTATATGGATGGAGGAATGTGAGCAAAGTTTTCAGGAGTTGAAAAGTAGACTGATTACTGCACCTATTTTAGCTTTACCTAAGGAATCAGAAGTATATGTTATTTATACTGATGCCTCAAGGACAGGTTTAGGAGGGGTATTGATGCAGGAAGGAAAAGTTATTGCATATGCATCACGACAACTTAAGACTCACGAGAAGAATTACCCCACTCATGATTTAGAATTGGCAGCTGTAGTGTTTGCACTGAAACTTTGGAGACATTATCTGTATGGAGTTAAGTGTGAAATCTATACAGATCATAAGAGTTTGAAATATTTCTTTACTCAGAAGGAGTTGAATATGAGACAGAGGAGATGGTTGGAGTTAATCAAGGACTATGATTGTACCATCAATTATCACCCTGGAAAGGCAAATGTTGTGGCAGATGCCTTGAGTAGGAAGTTTGAGGAAGGAAAAGAAAGGAGTCAGAAGTTGTCTCCCAAATTGGAAAAGATATGGAAAGGAATGAGATTGAATTACTTTTGGATGAGGAAGTGAAACAATTAAATGCATTGACAATTCAATCTTCATTACAGGATCGGATTAAGGATGGGCAGGCTCAAGACCCAATAGTTAAAGAACTTGTGGATTCAAAATCAGAGGTAGTGATTAGGAATGATGGACTTGCATACTTTAGAGAAAGGATAGTGGTTCCAGACAATAAGGAGATTAAGGAACTAATATTGCAGGAAGCTCATAGGTCAAAGTATTCATGCATCCAGGTTCCACAAGGATGTACCAAGATTTGAAAGCTAAGTTTTGGTGGCCTGGGATGAAAAAGGAGATAGCAGAATTTGTTAGTAATGTTTGATTTGCCAACAAGTGAAAGCTGAACATCAGAAACCTGCAGGATTGTTACAACCCTTACAGATCCTAGTATGGAAATGGGATGATATTGCTATGGATTTTGTAGTTGGGTTACCAAGAGCATTGACTGGACAAGATGCTATTTGGGTTGTCATAGATCGTTTGACAAAATCAGCTCATTTCATTCCTATTAAGGTTAGTTATACTTCTGAGAAGTTGGCAGAGTTATACATTAAGGAAATTGTACGACTTCATGGTATACCTAGTTCTATAGTATCTGATCGAGATACGAGATTTACCTCAAGAATTTGGAATGGATTCCAAAAAGCATTAGGTTCACAGTTGAAGTTTAGTACTGCATTTCATCCTCAAACTGATGGTCAATCAGAAAGAGTCATTCAAATCTTAGAGGATATGTTGAGAGCTTGTATTTTAGAATTCAAGGGATCTTGGATTCAATATTTACCACAAGTGGAATTTGCTTATAACAATACATATCAGACTAGTATTCAGATGGCACCATACGAAGCTCTTTATGGACAGAAATGTAGAACGTTGTTGTTTTGGGATGAAGTAGGAGAAAGGCAAATGATTGGATCTAACCTAATCCAAAGACATGTGAAAAGGTAGAACTAATCAAGGACAGGTTGAAGGTGGCTCAGAGTAGACAAAAGAGTTATGCTGATAATCGTAGACAACATTTAGATTTTGAGGAAGGGATAAAGTATTCTTGAAGGTGATTCCTATGAAAGGAGTTAAGAGATTTGGAAGAAAGGAAAGTTGAGTCCCCGATATGTTGGACCTTTTGAGATACTACGTAAGTAGGAGTACAGCTTATCAGTTAGCCTTACCGCCAGAATTGGAAGGAGTTCATGATACCTTTCATATTTCTATGTTGAGAAAATATGTTCCAGATCCTTCCCATGTGATAGATTATATGCCTTTACAACTAGCAAAGAACTTAACCTACCAGGAGCAACCTGTGGCGATATTAGATAGAAAGGATCAAGAGCTGCGTAATAGGAAGATTCCTTTAGTGAAAGTGTTATGGCAGAGTCACGATATCACTGAAGCTTCATGGGAGTTAGAGGCAGACATGCGTGACAAGTATCCTCACTTGTTTGACTAACTGGTACATCTCTTGTGTTATGTTTCAATTCCAAGGACGGAATTATTTCTAAGTGGGGGAGTATGTCATACCCCGAGCTTTCAAATATCACATGCATATTGTTTATGCTATCTTGTTTGTGATTAGTAGTGCATTAAGGGGTATTTAGTGACTAAGAGAGATTATTTAGTACTTGAGATACTAAGTTCGAAACATTCATTAGCACATGATTTAGTGAGAATTGGAGTTCACCTGCAACTGAGTTATTATTCAAGAGATTGAGGAGTATGCATTGGATCAATTTAAATTTTTAAGCTAGTAGGTCGTTTTTATCTCGAAACCTTGATTAGGACATGATTAACTGAGATTTGGAGTTCGCGTGCAACTAGGTTGTTGTTCAGAATGTTGAGGAGCTCGTATCAGATCAAAGTAGGACTTGTGGATGCTAATGTCAGCGAAGAACTCTACAATTGTTGGCAGCAACATCAAGCAGAGTGAGTTCTTACCGTTTTGGCTGATTTTGCACCTCATCTGGACGCCAAACGTCAATGGCAGAACTCATGGGACAAAGTGCTCGTTCACGAGAGCTCAGTTCATGCTCTTACTGGGTCAATAGACGCAGATAGATTTTCCACTGTTTCTGACTCAGTTCCTTATTTCTCGGGGTGTCGTGATTGTTGTCTAGGAGACTTGTAAGGGGGTTATGAGGGCGCTAAACAACGACCGCAGAGGAGCAACGACCGACAGATCGAAGACTTGTAAGGTCGTTGACTCGTTAGTTCGCTCGTAGAGCAGCAACGACCCCAGAGGAGGCATTACAGCCTACGACCAACAGATCAGAGGCACTTCTTAAGATGGGAGCGCCTATAATGCCCCCTTCTTAGTTGGCCCTGCTATTTGAGGACCTCGACAGTCGTGTCAACGCAACTGTGAAGGCTACTCTATGGCCTCTTGAGGAGGTGTATAAAGGTCCCTCTTTCACTGATGACTCTTTTAATCCCGGGTCGCAAGTAACCAGGAAATGATATAGATATATATCTTTGGCCCTTAGTGGATGAGTTGAAACAACTATGGGAAGATGGAGTTAACACATATGATGCTTCAGATAGGACGACATTTACAATGCATGTAGCTTTGATGTGGACCATAAATGATTTTCCAGCATATACCAATTTATCTGGATGGAGTACCAAAGGGAAGTTGGCATGTCCAACGTGTTATTTAGACACTTACCATAAATGGTTAAAGTAGGGGAGAAGAATGTGTTATATAGGTCATAGGAGATACTTGACACCGGGGCATACATGGAAATACGATGTGGATACGTTCGATGTGAAAGAAAAAAATAGACTTCCGCTCGGGGAGGTAATTGGTGAGGACATATTAGAATAATTGACGTATGTCAAGGAGTTTATCTTTAGTAAAGCGTCAGGGAAGAATAGGGAAAAGAAAAGCATCTTTTTCCAACTGCCGTATTAGAGTACGTTAGGGTTACGACATAACTTGGACGTGATGCACATTAAGAAGAACATATGTGACAATGTGATCTGAACGATGATGAATATCGAGTTCAAGACCAGGGATTCAGCAGGTGCACATAGAGATTTAGCTGAAATAAGGGTTAAAAAAGACTTGCAATTGGTGTATGATGGTCGGGTCGAATTGATGCCTCAAGCAGCTTATATTTTGACTTGAGAAAAGCAAAAGAGGGCCTGTGAGTGGTTAAAAGACATGAGGTTCCCCGATGATTATGCTACTCTGATTTCACGTTGTGTGAATATAGATGAGTTGAAGGTGTCTAGAATGAAAAGTCATGATTGTCATGTGTTCTTGATGCAGACCGAGATCTGCAAGGCTTAGCAAAATTGGAAAAGGATTGAGCCAAGGGAAGGGAATAGTCCTGTGGCCACTCGATGCTACTAATCGCGGATGCCACTCGACGCGACCAAGCCACTCGCTTGATTGGTAGGAGGATGTCACTCAACTCCAAAGCAAGAGAAATACTTACAAGAATTATATCTTTGAATCAAAAGTTCTTTCTTATTATTTTGGATAATCACTCATATATAGAGTTCATTACATCATGGTCAAGCTAGAAAAAACGAATAATAAAGTCTAGACAATTCCAACACAAAAGAAATTAAATGCACTTTGAAATTCGCTGACTGTTGCCATTCCCGACGTCCAGTAGTAAAAATGTCATAACTTCCTCTAGGAATCTTCAAATGATATGAGGTCAAGTGCGTTTGAAACTAGAGACATAGAGCTTTCTAACAATATATCACACGCTAACTGACTCTTCGTAAATCGTTCCAGCCAAGGTGCAGATCTGCCGAGATACAAGAGATGCTTTGTTACCACCTCGGCCCGAGATACAAGTGTTGTATGCCGAGGTGCAAGGGATGCTCCTGCATCATTCTCCCCTTCTTGAAAAGAACTCACCTTCGAGTTTGAGTTCAGATCTTCCCACAGCAACTGATCTAACTTCTCAGCTCTTCACCAGAAATCCATGCATCTTCGGAACTTGGTTTCTCAGGCCATCGAACCAAGTATTGTGTGTAAGTGCCACGCCGAGTTGTGATAGAATGCACATCCAGAACATCAATGGAATCGTATGGAGAGTTAGAGAGGCCACCTTCGAAATACTTTGGTTCCATAGCAATCTGCTCCTCATCGCCATAATAAGGATAAAGATCACATATATTGAACGTAGGACTTATGGAAAATCCAGCGGGTAATTCAATGCGATAAGCATTTGGACCCAACTTCTTTAGAACTCGACAAGGACCAAACTTCCTCTGTTTCAGCTTGTTATAAGTACCAACAGGAAACCTTTCCTTCCATAGATAGACCATAACCAGATCTCCCTCCTTGAACTTCAATTTCCTTCGATGAACATCAGCCTTGGACTTTACATCTGAGTAGAATGCTGCAATTGATGTCGAACTTGTTCATGAACTTCTTTTATTTGCTCAGCGAACTCTTCAGCTTCCATACTTACTCTTGCTTGATTTGGCAATGGCAGGAGATCAAGAACATGACTTGGATTATTGCCATAGACGACTTCAAATGGAGACTTCTTGGTTGATCGATTGGCTGAACTATTGTAAGCAAATTCAGCTTGAGGAATGACAAAGTCCCACTTCCTTGGATGCTCTCCCACTAAACTTCTCAGCAAATTTCCAAGAGATCTATTCACCACTTCAGTTTGTCCATCAATTTGAAGATGGTAAGCACTAGAGAATTGCAAACGAGTCCCAAAAGTTTCCATAGTGTCCTCCAAAAGTGACTAACAAACTTCACATCACGATCCAAAGTAATGGTCTTTGGAACACCATGTAGACGAACAACTTCTTTAAAAAATAAGGCAGCGATATGAGATGCATCAGTAGAATTCTTACATGGGATAAAGTGAGCCATCTTGGAGAAACGATCCACTACCACAAATATGCAATCAAACCCGTGCTGTGTTCTAGGCAAACCAAGAACAAAATCCATTGATAAGTCTTCCCAAGGAGCATTAGGGATTGGTAAGGGTTGATAATAACCAGCGTTTTGAACTCCTCCTTTGGCCTTTTGACATACTAGACAGTTTTGCACAAATCTAGCAACATCACGCTTCAACGTAGGCCAAAAGTACCGCAACTTCACAAGAGCTTCAGTTTTGTCTCTTCCAAAGTGTCCACCAAGTCCTCCCGCATGCAATTCTTTAATGACAAATAACCTCAAAGAACCCTCCGGCAAACAAAGTTGGTTGCCTTTGAAGAGATAGCCATTGATCAGCAAGTAATCTCTTCTCTTCTCATCATTCAAATCTTGCAATACTTTTGAAAAGAAAGGATCTGAAACATAATATCTTGGTAAGAGATCAAAACCGGTGATTTCATAAGATAGAGTTGTCAACAAGCTATGTCGTCGACTCAAAGCATCAGCAACTTTGTTTGATGATCCAGCTTTGTGTTGTAGAACAAAAGAGAACTTCTCAAGGTATGAGACCCAGCTAGCATGACGAGAATTAAGCTTCTTTTGTCCCTTCAGGAATCTCAAAGCTTCGTGGTCAGAAAAGAGAACAAACTCCACACCAATGAGATAATGTTCCCAATGTTGTAAAGCTTGTACGATTGCATATAACTCCTTATCATAGGTTGAATATTTCAGCTTTGCATCACTGAGTTTCTCACTGAAATAAGCAACAAATTTTCCTCCTTGCAAAAGAACAGCTCCTATGCCGACATTTGACGCATCACACTCCTCTTGGAATGGCTTAGAAAAATCCAGTAGTGCTAGAATTGGTGCTTCAACAAGTTTGGACTTCAACTCTTGAAAACTGCTTTCAGCCTCATTGGTCCACTGAAATTCCTTCTTCTTTAGAACATCCATCATTGGGGCAACAATGGTGCTGAAATGTTGAATAAATCTTCTGTAGAATGAAGCCAAACCATGAAAGCTTCTCACATCGGTTAGACTTCTAGGTGTAGGCCAATCAAGAATAGCCTTTACTTTCTCATCATCCATCTTCATGCCATCTGCACTCACAACATAGCCTAGAAATACGACTTGATCAGTCATGAAAGAGCACTCTTAAGGTTCACATAGAGCTGATTTTCATGAAGCACTTGGAAAACATTGAGAGATGTTCCAAATGTTGAACTCTATCCTTGCTGTAAATTAAGATATCATTAAAATACACCACAACATACTTACCCATAAAGATCTTCAATACTTGAGTCATAAGTCTCATGAAAGTACTTGGGGCATTGGACAATCCAAATGGCATAACCAGCCATTCATACAAACTATCCTTGGTTTTAAAAGCTGTCTTCCACTCATCACCTTCTCTAATTCTGATTTGGTGATAACCACTTCGCAAATCAATCTTAGAGAATACTTTAGCATCAGCAAGTTCATCAAGCATATCGTCAAGTCTAGGAATAGGAAACCTATACTTGATTGTAATCTTGTTAAAATCTCTACTATCAACACACATTCTCCATGTTCCATCCTTCTTAGGAGTTAAAAGAGCTAGGAACCGCACAAGGACTAAGGAATTCCCTAATCAGCCCTTTTTTCAACAAGTCAATTACTTGTCTTTGTAATTCAGCATGTTCACTAGGAGGCATTCTATAATGAGGCAAATTAGGAAGAATAGCACCTGGAGTGAAATCAATTTGGTGCTGAATGTTTCAAAGTGGTGGTAAACCACTAGGAAGCTCATCAGGAGCAAGGCCTTTGAATCTATCCAGCAAGTCTTGAACTTCATTCGGAACCTCCTTTGCAACTTCTTCACTTCTATCCACAGCAACAAGAGCATAAATAATGTCTTCTCCCTTATAGGATTCTTCAAACTCTTTATAAGATAATAAACTGATCTGATTTGAAGAAGACACACTTGATGGAACATCTTTCATAAGGGACAGCACATACTTCACACCATTGTGGATAACGGTGCAAGTGTTTCTTCTCCCATCATGGTAAGCACTCCTATCAAATTGCCAAGGTCTGCCAAGAAGCAAATGGCAAGCATCCATGGGCAACACATCACAATAAATCTCATCTTCATACTTGCCAATGGAAAACTTTACTTTACTCCTTTGTGTCACCATGATTTCTCCACCCTTTTTGAACCAAGAAACTTTGTAAGGCTTTGGATGACGCTCACAAGAAAGTTTCAGCTTTTCTACCATCACCTTTGACACCATATTTTCACAACTTCCCAAGTCAATCATCAAGATGCACTTCTTTCCATAGGAAAGACAATAGGTTCTGAAAATATTATGCCTCAACCATCTATCATCTTCTTGAACAGTCATGACTCGTTGGATTACAAGGCTTTCTGCATCACAATCACCTTCACAATATTCTACATCCTCATCCTCAACTTCTTCATCATAGATTGGCTCTTGATCCACATCTCCTTCTTCTTCCAACAAATGCAATTCAGCTTTCTTCTTTGGACATTCATAGGATCTATGCCCAATTTCATTACATCTGAAACATCTATTGGAAAATGAATCTGATTTTCCATGCTCCTTACTCACTCTACTATGTTGTTGAGCTGGTTTTTGAGGTATAGAGGCCAACTTTCTTTCTTTCTCCTTCACCACTTTCGAACTTTCACCTTTTCGGTATGAACTCCATTTCATTTTCTCCTCGCCTTTAATGCCTTCTAGTATGCTTCCTCCAGAGAACGAAATGAATGCATCATAAGCTCACCCTTGAGATTATACTTCAGCCCACTGACGTATCTTGCCACCAATTGATCATCGGATTCTTGCAAATTCACACGACTCATAAGCTTGTAAAATTGCTCCGTATAATCACCAACAGATTGCTCCATTCGTTGATGTAATTGATGGAACTTTTGGTAGAGAGTTTGAGAATAGTCTAAAGGCAGAAACTTCTCATCAAGCTTCACCTTCATCTCAGCCCAGATATTGATTTTTGGAATTCCTCTGCAATCTCTGCTTCGTTGATATTGCTGCCACCATATTAGAGTATGACCCTTCAACTTTGTAGCAACGAACTGCACCTTTCTTTCATCTGAGAGATCTTTCCATTCAAAGAAAGCTTCTAAAGATGCCATCCAATCATAGTACTCATCTGCATCAAGCTTCCCATCAAAGTCTTGCACATGAACTTGGATGCGTCGATCATTGTTTTCTAAAGCACGAGCCAAACGTTCCATGGACCATTGAGCAGCAACTCTTGGTTCAACGAAAGAACTAGAAGAAGATGAATGGTCATCTCGGCTATTGTCATCTTCGAAGAAGACATTGCGTGCACTTTCCCGACTCCTATGGCTTCGAGTTGGTGAAGTTGGAAGACGCTGAAAAAGTTCATTCACCATGTTTGTAAGTGTTTGATTTGATTCCCTTAATGCCGCAAGTTCAGCTTGTACATCATCACGCTCTGTATTTCTTTGACGTCGTGGAGGCATTGTAAAAGTTCAGAAGATACGAAGAACATAGAAATCTCAAAATTATGAAGAACAGAAAAGAAACCCAATCACCACAGTAGGAAAACTTGCTCTCATACCAATTTGATGCAAACCGGGATCTACAAGGCTTGGCAAAATCCGAAAAGGATTGAGCCAAGGGAAGGGGATAGTCCTGGGATGCCACTCGACCAAGGGTAGCGGAAGCCACTCGACGCTACTAATCGCGGATGCCACTCGACGCGACCAAGCCACTCGCTTGATTGGTAGGAGGATGTCACTCAACTCCAAAGCAAGAGATATACTTGCAAGAATTATATCTTTGAATCAAAAGTTCTTTCTTATTATTTTGGATAATCACTCATATATAGAGTTCATTACATCAAGGTCAAGCTAGAAAAAATGGAATAATAAAGTCTAGACAATTCCAACACAAAAGAAATTAAATGCACTTTGAAATTCGCTGACTGTTGCCATTCCCGACGTCCAGTAGTAAAAACTTCATAACTTTCTCTAGAATCTTCAAATGATATGAGGTCAAGTGCATTTGAAACTAGAGACGTAGAGCTTTCCAAAAATATATACACGCTGACTGAATCTTCGTAAATCATTCCAGCCGAGGTGCAGATCTACCCGAGATACAAGAGATGCTTTGTTACCACCTCGGCCCGAGATACAAGTGTTGTATGCCGAGGTGCAAGGGATGCTCCTGAATCAGTTATTGCAGAGGGTTCTTCCAGTGATGATCCGAGGCTTGTTGAAGGAAGACGTGGGTGGCGCAGTGACTGAATTACATTTTTTTTTCAAGAGTTGTGTCACGTACGTTGAAGATTTCTGTATTGCAGAGGATGTCAGAAGATATCAGGATAATTTTATACAAGTTGGAAACGATTTTTTCACCCACTTTTTTTACATAATGATGCATTTGGTGGTCCACTTACCGCTCAAAGCAATGCTTGCTGGACTGGTACAGTACAGATGGATGTATCCAGTTGAACGGTTGATGGGTGTCTCGAAATGGTATGTGAAAAATAAGTCTTCCCGAAGGGTCGATTGCAGAAGCGTATATTGAGAACGAGTGTTCGACATTTTGTTCCCAGTACCTCCGAGGGGTCGAAACAGTGTTTAATCGCAAAGATCGAAACTACGATTCTAACGACGAAATGGAGGTACCAAAAAGGTCATTGGATGTGTTCACTCAGAGAATTAGATTGATAGGGCTGCAAAAGGACATGACATAGACCGAACAGAGTTCAAGAAAGCTCGATGGTATGTGCTGAACAATTGCAAAGGCATCAGCAACTATTTAGAGTAAAATAAAATTTTATAGGTTTTCTGTAATATATAGTCGCTTGATTAACCTTATCGTTACAATGAACACATGGACAAACTTCATGCACAAGGAGTTGGTGACATTTCTCGTACACATGAGGAACAATTTTTGGATTGGTTCTTAGGGCAAGTACGTGTTATTGACAAAGAATCCTAATTAATATCGTGTCTTTATTTTTAATGACCTTCTAATATATTGTTGTAGGTTCAAACATTACATTCTCAAAATCCATGTACATTGGTCGATGAATTGTATTCATTGGCACGTGGGCCTGATACACGAGTGATGCGTTATTCTGCATGTGTTGTGAACGGATGTAGATATCATACAGTACAACGGAAGAACAACGGAGAACTCAGAATAGTGGTATTGTAGTACCGGGATCACATGAGGGAAATCCAATAGAATTTTACGGGAGACTTGTAGACATTTATGCCATGCAATACTGTGGGAAAATACTGTATATTTGTTTAAGTGTGATTGGTGGGACGTTGGAGATCACCGTGGAATTCGTATCGACGATAACTTTAAGAGCATAAACACTTCCAAACTGTGGTATTCAGAAGATCCATTTGTTTTGCAAATCAAGCAAGTCAAGTGTTTATCTAGTTGATAATTTGCATGCACTTACGTGGTGAGTCATGTAGAAGTTGTCGTGTAGAAATGCATATGACATTCCCGGCCAGGATCCGGATGGTGAAGTTGATGTAAACGTTGAATCGGGAGTAGCCATCACGAATGAAGCAGAGGATGATGCATTGACTTGTTTATAGACTTCGATAGTTTAACCTTAATCGGCTACGGAGGGATGACGTTATGCCAAACGTTATCCAAGCTTCTGATGCAATTGATCGGCAGGAAGAAAAGGTGTATAGATAGTAATGATGTTTCGGAGGGGATGAAGCGAAAATTGAAAAAAATAGCGAAGAAAGTGGGGACGAAGATTCATTCAAAAGTGATAGCGACTCTATATAGGATGAGGCATTGGGCGATAACATGCAAGAATTGGATTCTGATTAATAATTTCTTTCAAGTATATTTTCTTTGTAATGTTGATGTTTGTTGAACTGTTTTTACTATTATTGTCTCTTTTACCACATCTTTATCGTTTCTTTTGTTATGTCACAGCTTGTACGGTGAAATGAAGCGTGGACGAGAATTTCCTTCAGTTACTTCTGGACAGTTGCATGGCACAGTTACTCCACTTAGTATGAGTCCGATCCCGAGTCCTACTCCAACGCTCCTTCTCCGAGACCGAATGAAGCCATGAGTCAAGGCACGCCAGCTTGTCCTAGTAGTTGTGCATATAAGAAATTATTCTAAGTTAAATTTTAATTTTTTTTAAGTTAAACGACCAACTAACTTTGTTAATTTCATTTTATGTAGCGACATCTGCTTCTAAGTGTAAGCGAGTAGGACACGTGGAGTTGGTTTGGAGAAGAGTCTTAGGTCCAAATCTGGTTCCGGAAATTATCGGTGCATATCTCGGAGGGAGAGTGTGGAGGAGTGTCTTCCACTACTGCCACCCTATCGACGAAGATTGGAATGTTGGTCCGAGGGCTGATTCCAATCTTCGTTAACAAGGGGGCTGATGTTCTTACAGAAGTGAAGGAGTACATTATGGATCGGTGTTGGTATGATTAAACTCGTAAACATAGAATTTTTGGTTAAGCATTTCGTTTATCATTGTAATATTGTATGTTTTGGTACTTATGCAGGACCACTTTGACCTTGACTACACCTGTCAGGAGGACGTGAGGACGGTGGTCGAGACTATGATGATGGCACGTCGAACGCACCGCAACCAAATGCATGTGTACTTCAAGAAGTTTCTGAGTAAATAGGTGGCGTTGCTGAAGCCGCACCTTGATACCACGAAAGAACAATGAAGGAGTTATGCGATCTGTTCACCAGCGAAGCATTTATGGTATGTGATTTACAAAAATCCAATGCTTAAATATTACATTCTTTTAATATTTAATTACTTAAAATATCGCATAAACAAGCGAGCAAAATAAGAAGAATAGATCAAAGTTGACTGTGAACCACGCTGCTGGTTCGCGCTCATTCCAGCGCACTCGAGCTTGCATGGTAAGTTAAGTACTAAATTTTAGAATTTTATTGATATTGTTTGTCAATAACTTTATGCTATTTCCATGTAGAAAAATCAAGAAAGCGTCGAAATTAATCCTACAGAGCTGTATAAAAAGAATTATACAAACAAATATGGTGTTTGGACCTTGGAAGGAGTGAGAGAAATTTATGTAAGTCGCTTTCATTTAAATCTACTTTATATAATTTATGTGTAGTTTATCTACTTTAATGTTTCTGATAATTATTGTCATTTATCAAAAACGGATGGATGCCTTCCAGCGCCAGTGTAATTTAGAAAAGAAGACTTACACCTAAATTGAAGTATATTCCGAGATATTAGGCAAGAAGTCGGGATATGTTCGGGGATTAGGACGCACGGTTAAGCCTCCACCTTCATCAAGTTTAACTACATAGTCTTCTGATCTACAGCACTAGCTAGTAAAGGCAAGGGATGAGATAGAAGTGATGAGAGCTGCTAGAGAAAAAGACTTCCAAGAATTTGTGAACAAGCAAGCTGAGATGGAGGCCACACTGCTAGACCACCATGAGAAGCAGTGGGTGGAGCAGGACCGCATCCTATTGGAGCAGGAGGAGTGCATGAAAAGGGAGCAAAAGCGCATGCGAAAGGACTAAGAGCGCTTACGGGCAGAAATATCAAAGGAGCTGGAGAAGAAAATGTCCTCTGTAATGGAGAAAAAATGAGCGACATGTCAAAGCGACTATTCAGCCAGTTTGAGGGCTCAAAAGGTAGATGCATGTATGTTGTAATAACTTTGTGATTATGTATTATTACAATGTTATTTTCGATTTAATTATGGATCATTATTTTTCATTACTGATATTCATTAATGTGAGTATTGTAATGTTATTGTAATAGTAAGTGTTATATAATATTTTCTATTATTATTGTTTTTTTTTAAACTGATTCTGTTACCACCGTTCAAATAGCGATCGGTTGTTGTTCAACCGATCGATCGTTAAATACTACCGTTCGATCACCAATATTAATAATACTAAAATAATGATTGATCAGTAATGTAAACAATTGATTGGCTCCATGCAAGCGATCCGTCGGTACTCTAAGTGACCGATCAGTGGTGAAATAAACGATCGATCGTCAGATGACACCTATCAATCCGTTATGTAATCAACGTTCCATCACTGAATTAACCGACCAATCGGTTTTAATATCACGATCGATCGTCAAACTTAAGTGATCGATCACTTAGACAAACTCGTCCAATCAGTAGTACTTAAACGATCGATCGTTTCTTTGTTACCATTCGATCTGTTATAGATATCGATCGATCAGCAATATATATTTGATCGATCGTCATTACTTACCGTTCGATCATCTTCAAATTGATGATCGATCGGTCTTATTTTCCGTTCAATCATTGCAAAATGAAGACCGATCGATCGGTCAAAATACAGATCGATCATGATATTTAGTGACGAAAATTTTTCGTCACTAAAATCTTTTCGTGACGAAATTCGGGTTTTGTCACGAAATACATTTTTGTGACGTTCATATGCTGACAAACCTCGTAACGAAAAAATTTCATCACTAATTCTTTTAGTGACGAAATATTGACTTTTAGTGACAAAATTTTTTGTCACTAAAAGTCTATTTTTTTGTAATGTTAGGTATAGATTTAGTAACTATCCTGTTTAGAATATAAACAACTGTCTCTAAGATGAAAGCGAAAACCCCAAAAGTATACAAGTAATACATCTATTCTTATCTCTCACTAAATAATATCATATAAAGTTCAGTTTTTTTTTAACCATTCACACAGTCCTCAATTCACTTTTTTGAAACAAACTATCAATAATACCAGAGTAAATAGAAAGACGATCTTTCAAAAATAACAAATGTCAAAACAATGTTTTGAAACAGGCAACTCAATTTCCAAAATATCCAAAAGTTCTAGAATATAAAGATTGTAATGCTCCAAACCCCGGCGGTTAGGGGGTAGAAATCTGTTATCAAGAAATAAAAAATCTTGAAAACAAATTCACGTTTAGAACTTCAAAACAATTGAATAAAAAATACTTCATTTAGAACTCTTGAAAAACCAAAAAATTACAAAGAAAATACTCGGTCTAACTGAAATTCTAAGCTTTCTCTTAGCTATCCACCCAGACGCCATCTAACATGACTCTCGGCACGCTCCTAAATATCATTTAAAAAAAGAGAACAAATAAGGGGTGAGTTCGACAACTCAGTAGCAAAATCATTATACTATGGTGCACATCAGGAGCAACACTTAAGAAGTAAAAATTAATAGAAAACTGTAAATCTCAATCCATATAACTATAACCGCAAAACAACTTTTATCTTTATAATAATACTATAGAAAATCCCTTTGGCAATAATGTGGGTCACGTTTACCCCCGTAACAGGGTTGTGCAATCCGTAGACTCCTTGCACACTCACTGTACCAATTGCTGTAACTTTGAACTCTAGGCCTCAAGTTTTGAAAACCTTGCACATATTATACAATAATTATCCACAAAATATTGTACACATATGAAATATGAGATAAATCATCAAATAATAACATATACTTTAAAAAGGCTCGTGATTACACTAATGCATGCAAAACATTCCATAACAATTTTACTGTAACATAATGCACATAAAATTTTGAGGGTTTTCAATAAAACATGCAATTCACAAATATCACCTCAATTTTTTATGAAAATCTAGCATAATAACCCCGCTTACCTCACCCTTCAAAACACATTGAACTCTCTATCAATTAGCCTCCATGTTGAAGCTGGATATATTATATCACATTGGTGGAGTTTGCCTATAATAATAGTTTTCAGGCAAGTATCAGAATGGCCCTATATGAGGTTCTGTGTAGAAGGAAGTGTCGGTCACTTCTATGCTGGGATGATGTTGGTGAATGTCGGATCTTAGGGCCACAGCTTGTTCAAAAGACTTGCGAAAAAATCAAGTTGATACAAGATAGGTTGAAGGTAGCCCAAGATCGACAAAAGAACTATGTTGATAAAAGAAGAAGAGAGCTAGAATTTCAAGGTGGTGATAAAGTCTTTTTGAAGATAGCTCTAATGAAAAGGACAATGAGGAGGTAAAGTTAAGTCCAAGATACATTGGACCATTCGAGGTGTTGGAAAAGATTGGTCCAGTCGCATATAGAATTGTTTTACCTCCCAATTTGTCAGGAGTCCATAATGTCTTTCATGTATCAATGTTAAGGAAGTATGTGCCTGATCTGACCCATGTAGTTGATTATCAGCCATTGGATATAAAAGAAAATATGACACATGAAGAGAGGCCATTGACGATTTTGGAAAGAGAAGAAAAAGAATTGCGTACAAAGAAGATTTACTTGGTAAAGGTACTTTGGAGAAACCATCCAATGGAAGAAGCAACTTGGGAATTCGAAGAGGAGATGCAAGCAAAATACCCTTACCTATTTAGGGTTGAATGTGATGTTTAGAATTTTATGTATGAAATTATTGGATGTAATCAAAAGCTTTTATTTTCTTATGTGAGTTTAGATCTCCATCTATTTGTGCATGTGTCACATGAGGATATAATAGCTTTAACCCTTTTTGTATTTAGAACATGTCGACCAATGATGAAGGAAATTTACTAGACCATGCCTACCCACCTCGACGACAGATTTCGACTATTAGATCTTTCCCTCTAGGTTGTGGACCAAGCCAGTTAAGGTTGCAAGAGCAAGCAAGGAAAAAGGTTCATGATAAACCCGAGGCAAGCTATGCCCACAACTATACCACTGATGGTATAAATATAGTTGAACCCAAGGAGAATAGAGAGGTTCAACCTAATATGAAATAGAGTCTTCAAAAGAGACTGAAAAGGACCGAAAAGAAAAAAAGTTAGCAAGTCTTGAGGAAATAGATGATGAAGGACCTGAGGCTTATGTAGATTTTGAGTCAGAAGAAGAAGTGTGCAGCTATCCGACTTCAGGTACGAATGATATTCTTATTTGTTTTTAGCAAATTCCGAGAACAGAAGTTTTATAAGGGAGGGAGAATGTCATAGCCCTCTAGCCTATTGCCTAGGAGAGAAAGCAAGCAACTAAAAGAAAAGGGGGCAACCAACCGTCCTCTTTAAATGCAAGGAAAAATTGGCATGGCCCCTCTCCCTAAATCAAGCAGAGAGGTGCATGCTTTTGCTTTGCCTTTTGTGACACTTGACTTTTATTTTCTAAACTTAAGAAACAAAATGCAGAGTGTGAGAGAGAGAGAGTTGAAAGCGCATGCAAAAGAATTAAGACGCGTGCCTCATAATCAGGAAAAAGTGAGCAATCATCTGAGATGAAAAAAAGAAGAGAGATGAGAGATTGCATTAAATGCATGTCGGCAATCCTCGACTATAAATAGCAAGAGAAGGATTGCCGAATGAGACGTTAAGGAGAAAGAAAGAAAGGAGAGACGTTAGGGGAGAGTAGAGAAGAAGAGAAGAAAGGAAAATAGGAAGGACGGAAGAGAAAAAGGAAAGTTTAGCTTTAGTGCAAAGTTTTGGTTGGTATTTCATAAGCTTAGGCTTATGATGGATTCGTGTATTATAGTTAAGGAGAAAATCCCTATTGTCAGTGCTCACGAATCAGGTAAGTGGACTGTACTGTTATTTCAAAAGTGGCATGAATTATTGTTTTAAAAGAAAATATATATTTTGCTGATGTGAATAGTGCATGAATAGTGAGGTGTACAGTTTTTTTGATGTGAATAGTACCCATATGAATTTCCAGGAAATTTTTACGCATAAGAAATATTGTTCTTGCATTTGTTTAGCATGACATAAAGAATGAAATGATTTTATGATTTCTTGGTTACATGTTGCGTAAATTTTACAAGCATGAAAAGATTAATAATTTTACAATGTTTTATGTTTTGCTTATAATCATATGGATAATGCATTTGGGTAGTTGCAAAAGTAATTGCAATATTTGCGGAAAGTACAAATATATGTATGATTGAGCAGTGTTGACAATTGAAAAAAAAATATATATATATATATATTTGATACGATTGATGTATTTTTAGACCCTGGTAGTACTATTGAATTGACAAAAATGCAAGAGGGACGGGTACCGTACCATGTGATGATATGAAATAGCCTGAGTAGGGGGTAAGCCGGCTCGGCAAATAAATGTCCCAACGAAAGGGGTGAATGGGACAGGTCTCGACGAAAGGGGTGAACGAAACGATTAACCCTGTCTCTGGGGGTGAAATAATGTACACATGGTCTACCATAGCGGATATTAAATTATGTGAAGTATAAGTTTGTTTTTCTAAAACGATATAATTTTCTAAAGTAATTTTGTTTATCTAAAGGTGTGTGCCTACAGTTAAATGATTACTTATTAAATTTCGTCATTTATTTGTTAGAAGTCATGTTACACACACGCATCAGTGCATTTCCTGTTGGCTTACTGAGTTTCACAACTCACCCATTTTAAAATATCCATTCCAGATAGCCAAGAGATAGATCCTACAATAACCAATGATGTGCGGATCTGAGACCAAGTCCAAGAGTAGAATAAGGATGAATGGAGAAAGATGCATATTAGGCTTTATTATGATAAATATGGTTATAATTATTGTGTAAGAATTTTATTATAAGCAAATACGATTAAACTCTGGTTTGTATTAAATAATAGTGATGGCTATGATCCTTTATGGATAATTATTTTAGATTACAGTGCCTAGTTGGGTTGTTCTAGTTATTTAGTTGAAGTTATACTCGGCTACCTTCCCAAGAAAGAAAAAAAAAATCTACTTTGTTTGAGGGGATATATTCTGGTCATGCCCTCATGAATTAGGGGCGTGACGGTGGGCAGAGAATGATTTTCTTGTAGCTAGAGCTATAGTATGAGGCTGCAATCCCTATAACTATTGTTTATTTTATAATAACCCCATCTTTTCCGAATGAATTAATTAAGCATCTAACTTCAAAATGTCATGAAACTTTATGAAGCATCAAAATTCTGATGGAAAATATCAAAATGACTCCAATTCTCCTGATCTCCTCATCCAATATAGGGGCAGGTTCCTCGTGTTGTTCCCAAATCTAATGGGTATATAGTATATGGAGAAACATCACTTTTAGCCCCTAAACTAATATCAAAATGTTAAAAAGATGTTCAAACTTCAAAAATTCATCCCATTTATGCTGAAAACTATCAAAATGCATCAATATTCTTCCTGTCATAGGATCCGACGGTTGAAATATGCAAAAAATAAGTTATATGGCACAATATTGACTGTTGTGTTCTATAACAGGGTGAACATTATTGATGAAATTTTGTTAGCTTTGGGTGTAATTAATATGACAATTTTGGTAGTTTGGACCTCTTTTTAATATTTTGATATTAATTTAAGGACTAAAAGTGAAGATCCCCATAGCAGTATAGATATCGAACTCGAACAAATATTGAAGCATAACTTTCACATTCTTATTAATGAGTAGTACTTGATAGAAGGTCATCTCAAGATTGAAGCCGAATCTAAAGCAGCATATATATGATTAAATAACAACAGTATCCAGAAATTTCATATGATTTCTAAAATTAAACGAGAGAATACCTCAATGGCTTACCGTGCATGCATGCCATTAAATGCAATTTGTTTACTCTCGCACAGTATCAAATCTATGAAATACGGTATACATAAATGGATGTTCTTGTGTATATATATATATATATATAGCCCTTCCCACCAACTTTATTCGAACTCTAGGGTCACTTGCTTCCCAGGGACAACCTCCTCCAGCCCTAATAGTTACTTGGTGGAACGGCTGCACACTGTCTGTCCAAAACGTCGATGAGCTTGTTGGCAATAGAGCTCGCATACACAGAGGAGCCTTCAAATATCTGCGGAATCAAACAAAAATCATCAACAAATGGCCACTACAACAAAACCAACCACACCAGTACAGTAAGATACAAATCGTATGCCAAAAATTAGAATGAACAGTTGTCGACGAAAAGTTTACTCTTACGCACCTTGGTATTGAACAAGAAGCTGAAGAAATCGCCAATGTGGCCGCCAGCAACATGGTGGAGATCCAGCTGAAGCTCGTCGAGGACTTTAGACACAAACAGCAAGCAATTGTTCTTCCGCTGAACCAGTTTGATGGTCACCTCGTCCTCGATGATGCGGACGTCAACCTCGGTGTCTTTGGATTTCCTCTGAAGCCATGAGCTCCTCAAAGATCCAATATTGTAGGAGTGGTCAGTGTCACAAAGAGGCTTCGTGTTGCAGCTCTCCACATCCCCGACTGCATCGTCGGCTTCAGTCTTGTGCCTCTTGCTTCTCTCTCTCCCACATCTCTTTTTGTCAACCAGCAACTTGAGCTCATTAACTGTCCTAATGAGCTCTTTGATGTATTCTATGGCATCCCCAACGACAGATGCCCTATCGATCTTTCGATATTTTTACGGCGCCACCCCAAGAACAAGCATAAAGCAAAATAATATAAAAATTCGTCAGCAAGGAAATAATGGCGATTTATCAACTAAAACTCGAAGAAATATGATGTGTGTATACCTTGGTAGGGTTAGGTACAAGGCTCCTCAATGCCTGGTACTTGTCGTTCAACTGTTGTCTCCTGTGACGCTCAGTGGCGAAGTGTTTGGTTTCTCCATCTCTTCCTTTTGCGATACAGGCCATGTCCCTGGTGAATTCCAGCACTCCATTCTCAAACTGCCTCACATCCCCATCTTGGTACGTCACACTCCCACTTCCTTCTCTTTCATCCCCTCCTGGGCCGAATAAGGAACCATTCCTTGAGCCGGGCATGTAGCCATTCGGTAAAGACTCAAACAATTCCCTGATCAAAGGAGGCTGTGGAGGTAGGTTTAAATGAAATACTGGGTTATATAAAACGGATGCGCTGGAGGCGCTGTCCGCCGCGGTTGGAACGTCTCCCAGAAGGCCATGCGCGTTCTGATAATTTGTGGTGTTCTGGGACGGGTCTGAGAAGGAGATGGAGGAACTAGTGAGCAAAGGGGAGGCTGAGTATCTGGGCAAGTGGAAGAGATTGAGGAGGTCTGGTGCTGGGGGGTAAGGACTGTTTTGTAGTGAAGAATAATCAAAATTCTGGTGACCATTGTGAATGTCTATTTGCTGCAACTGCTGATCCTGGTGGGAGTGATGATGGTTGAAATGATCTATCTCTTGCATCTCATGGGCGATGTAAGAGTTGTCCAAGCTATGGTTATTTTTATGATCCGAAGTGTTGTAGGAGTGATCCATGTGAAATGCCAGCTGCTGCTGGAGTTCAATCTCCATGGCAGTAGCTGCAGCAACAGCAGCAGCGGCATCTTCGTGGATAGGAGGCTGGTTGTGGTTCTGGTCATGGTGGTTGTGTTGATATTGGTGGTATGAGATCTCCTCCATAGCGAGTCTGAGATTCTCTTCCAAACCGTTATGGGTATTGTGGGTGCAGTTTGGGACTGTCTGGGAAAAGCCATCCTCTGCTACTGCTGCAGCCACTTCAGCTTCTGTCCTCGGGTTGAGATCATAGCATCCAGTCTCCACTAACATCTTTGGATCAGACTCTGATTTGTTGTCTCCTGTCTCTTGGGGTTCTCTGTCTGCACCAATTAAACAAAAACCCAAAAATAGAGCGATAAGCACATTGATATTCAAGAACCGTACCACACCATCCACTCGGAGTGCTATCCACAACCAATTTAACCGCAAACATTTAGGTAATGAATAGTACAAACGGGCATTGTATTGGTCAGAAAAGCTAGCTCGAAATTAAGATAGAAACGAGCACTCACTTGAGCAGAAATTCGCAACAGTTTTAAAGGTTGCAAGGAAAACCCAAATGACGAACAGAGCAAGTAAAGGTAGAGAGGTAGAGCAGAAGATGTGTGTCCGAAATTCCACCCGTAAATTATTATATATAGAGAGAGATAGGGATTGAGACCAACACAAGGAAAGGGGAAGGGAAGGGGTAGGAGGAGTGAGTGAAACTACAAACATCTCCGAAGAATTCTCATTTTCTTTATTTTAATTAGATGAGGGAGAGGTTGTTGCTGAGACTCCCGTCAGTGGGGCCCACTCATGAGCTCCGTGTATTTTGAACCCTTTGATACTGATCAGCCCCGCGTCATTTGCAGTGTATATTACTCGCGCTCCCCGCCTCCTGCCGCTTCTTCCCAAACTGGTCATTGGCTTTGCCTCGCAAATACGGTAACGCCATTCGTTCAAGCTATGCTCATGTCTTTCTTTTGGGACAAAAAATTTGGTAATCCATTTGATTAGGGCACGTGAAAAGCATCTTTTAGCAAATTAAAGCAGACACGTTGATGGGCCAATCAAAGACGAAACTTATACGCTCACTTTTTTGCAACAAGAATGCCAGCCTCCAAGGCTTTTTTTGTCTCCTTTTTGGTTAGCTTTCATGATTTCTCTTACGAAGAGTTCCACACTCACAGTGCTATAATTTTTGTGCATGTGAGAGAGGGAGAACGAGAACGAGAAGCAATATGCATGTTGGAAAGAGTCATAGCAACAGAAGGATCCTGGGAGCCCCAGCTAGGCAGTCATGTACACGCTAGCTTCTTAATTCTGGGGCTTTACGAAAATGTCATAATTTCTTTCATAACATTACAACAACATAGCTGTACCAAACGAATCCCCAAGCTTTTGGTTTGTTGGGGCCGTGGAGGGCCCATATGATCACCGTGTTCTTTATGCCAACTTAGTCGGTCTGCTTTATATTTTGATTAACCGACAAAGGAAACAAGAGAAAAGAATTTCCAGACAGTACTGAGCTGAAGGCAATACTTTTGACTTGAACAGGTGTCCTTTGAGTCCCAGTACTTCTATGTAGGTCTAGGTTAGGTTGCTTGCAGGACCGACCTCATATGATCTACGTCAACTAAAAATGGAACTTCTTTAATATAGCAGATGAGGCAATATATATAATATGTTTAATGAATCTAAAGTACTACTTTGTCCGACAATAACTCAGAAAACAAAAATATGTTATAAAGGTAGAAACACAAACTTTTGAAGGAAAAATATAACCTTAAAATACATTTTAGAGAGAAAAGACAACAAACTAACGAATCCCTTTGGGAATTTGTCTGGCCTGAACAGGAAAAGCTAAATTTGAAATTGGCGGTCAGTGAGGGCCTCAATTGGGAGGAGAAACATCAGCTGTGGAGCTGGCAATGGCATAGATGTAATTTAACGGAACTGGGGCCTCCAGATTCACGCAATTTGTGAACGCTGCCAAGAGTGTGTTTAGTTTAGGTGGGAGCCGTACTTTAAACGAGCAGTTAGTTAGAGTCTATATGTGGGGCCCACATGGCAGTAAAAACCTCCATGCAAACTGCCCGTCCAAACTAACCCATATAACCACCTCCAGTCTAGTGATCTAAGTTTACGATCACAAATATGTGCTATTTGGCGTACATCATCCAGCATTTTAAAGTAGTATGAGGTGAAAAGACCAAAACAGACCAGTTCGGTGAAAGAGAGATTTATTTATTTTTTTTAATTATTTTTAATAATGAGAAAAATTCGTTCCATGCACCCCGCGTTTCTGCATTTGGTTGAGTACTCTATCCCTATGGGCTATGGGCCGAGTATTGGTTAACTAGACAACGACTCTCTCGTCGGCAGTAATATCCACACCTTACCCAATGATAAATTATGAAATTCAACTTGATTATAATTTTTGAAAAATCAAACTTTTATCTAAGCCCACGCTAAGGGAGAGCTTAGAGATTTGTGCAATTGAAATAATCTCTTTTATATACGCATCATTGAATATTTTGTTATAGTCAAAAAAGGGAATTAAATTGTTAGCTCTAAAGTTATATGATAACCCCATTTCACATTTGATTTTGATGACAACAAACCATCTATCATTTTCTTAAGATCAGATTATTTTCTTTTAAAAGTTTATTTTTGTAAAATTAACCTCTATAATTTTAGGTCTTGATAAATTACTCTCAATTATTTTTACTGATTTATCAGTATTAATTTGAGTATATATTTACATTAAAGATATCTCCTTAAATTCAAATTACTCTAAAAGCCAGAAAATATAATGGTATATATATATATATGACAAGACCCCGAAGAAGTTCCTTGCAGAAATAGTCTAAAGGGATAAGTAGAAAAATTTAATGATCAAGAAATAAATAGAAGAAGTCATTTCTTTTAGAAGATTAGATCTACCTCCCTGATTTAGGAGGCTGAATAAAAAAACAGTCATGACTTCATTTGAGAAAATTCATAAAATTACTATGAATCGTAAACATGTGCTAATTAAGTTATTTGAATATTTTTCTAGTACTACTGTGACCAATTACTTCAACAATATTTTCTTTTAGGAACCAAAAGTTTTTTTAGTACGAATTTTTTTTTTGTCCCGATTAGGGTCGTGCCAATAATCTTGTCTCAAAAAAAATGTTTTCGGACGGATCTTGTTCGGTCCCAAAAGAACAGCACGCCAGGTCATCGATTCGGGCTAAATTCATACCAAAAAACTTTGTTGGAACATTTGTTTAGAAAGTTAGAGAGGGAAAGAAATAATTTTATCCCCATTTGGATTGTTTAGAAAACTTACTGCCTATTTGTTTTCAAAATTTTGTTGAAATTTTTATATTAGTGTTAAAAACGAGGTGATATTAAAATTAATGCACGAGTAATAAAAGTAAAAGTAAAATTTTTAAATATGTTTGGAAAAAGAAAAATTTTATTAAAATTTATGTTTGACAAATGCAGTGTTAAACTTTGTAAGACTGTAATGTATATCATTCATGTTTTTTAATTCTAAGTTAGCTAGGAGCCAACTCTTAACATCTATTTTTATATATAGTCAGGATATAGTAGTACGACCATGGTATGAGACGTCCGAATATCATCTCATTTGACGATGGATCGTTCCTGATCCATTACTGATATGCCGAATTTCATTAATATTCATTCGCCGGCCAGCTAGCTTGAATGAACGATTCAAATTATCTCGATTGATCATCTGATCGAACCGTCCATCCGTATAAGAGCTGACGAATCACAGTAGAACACGTGTTTAAACGCGGCTAAAGTAATGAGTTAAAGATAAATCTTTACCAGCGTCTTTTAAAATGCTAGATAAAGTTATTAGCAGCGGGGTTTTAATACGCTGCTGCAATCCAATATTTCTACCCGCATTTTGTTGAAAAATGCTAGTAAAGATAATTTTTGCTGCGTTTTTTTTTTTCTTTTTATAAACGGCGCTAAAGCACATAGAGGGTTAACCTGTACCAGCGTTTTTTTCGGAAAATGATGTAACAAAGATATTTTTCTACTTTTTGAAAAGTGCTGCTAGAACTTATGTTTCGATGGGTAAAACTATTTTCTGATGAATTTTTTTATTTTTTTTCAAGTAATGTAGATTCTTTTAAAATTGGTGAAAAGTTTTTAAAAATTATTGAAATTTATAAAAAGTTATTGAAATTTGTAAAAAATATTAGAATCAATGAAAAAGTAATTATGAAAAATTTATTTAGAAAAAATTTTCATAGCCAAACATAGAGGTTTCTAGTCTTTTCCTATTATTTTTTTCTTTTCAGATTTATTTCAATAAGTATATTTTAATACTTTATCATTATTTTTGGGAAAGTGCTGCTCTGTGCTTGTCTAACCTCCAATTATGATGTATTTTAATTGTGATTTTTGAAATTGATTATAATAAATATGTGATTTGAATTTTTATCATTAAGCAATTATTGATTATAAATATGTAATTTATGATTAGAATTATGATTTGTAATTAGGATTTATGACTTTTTAATTGAATCTTTCGTCAAATAATTAGATAAAAGCATCAACGGATAAAGCTGGTCAAACATACAAGCGGCAGTCAGGCGAGGCCAGCCCAGCAATGTTGTATGTATGTACGTAATTTCTTCCTTTTTTGCATAACTTTTTCCTGTATGCGAATATTGTAATTTCTTCATCTTTTGCTTTACTTTTTCCTGTGCATGAATATTGTAATTCTCTGGATCCCTTGGGGCCAAAGGGCAAAGGCAGTACTAGTTTCTCTTTTCTTGATTTTTAGAACTACCGTTTTAGGAACAGGACGGGGTACTTTTGAAATAGGAATTCTGTGAATAAAATATATATAGAAGCTGTTTAGAGATTCGTTGGGACTAAAATGATTAAATAGAAACATTTTTCAAAGTAGCATATTTTGACAAATAGATGATGTCCAGATAACACTTCCATTTTGCCTTGAGTGTAAAATTTCTCATGATCTCGGTGGCATATTTTGTTGTGAATATTCTTGCAGCAGGAAATATATCTATGAATTGTGCTACCTAATATATTGGATGTGCAACATAAAATATGAACTAAGGTGAACTTTGCTCGTAAGAGATTGAATTGTGCTACCTAACATAACTGGATAAAAATATTGATTCTTTAATGGATCTTCCTGGGCTATGTTAAAATTGAGCTTTTTGTTCCAATTCTTTTTCTATTATCATTTACCAAGTTGGCATTTTCTCATTCATTAGGGTTTATGCATGTAGCTTTTCTGTGTCTCCTATCTTCTACATTTTGAGACCTTGCGCCATATTTCTTCTGTTTGAGCCATGTTTTGGCTTACTGTTTGCTTTTTACCTTTTATTTTTTTTATTTTCTAAGCCAAGTATGTATTTTCTCCATGCAATTCTAAGTTATTTTGTTGTTGATAGAGATTACACTCCTGAGAAGCTCGTGTTCAATAGAACTGTCACACTAAAAGATAGCTATAGCAAGAGTGGGAAGTAGCTCTATGCCCTTGGATCTTTTAGATATTTTAACTCTTAAGACATTTGTTTCATTACGTAGTAAATTTTTTTTTTTTTTGGTCATTTTTCCTTTTGAGTTGAGTGACATACTTTTACCAATAAAGCGTGTGGCTTGGTCGCATCAAGTGGCATCTGTGATTAGTAGCGTTGAGTTGCTTTTGCTACCTCTAGTTGAGTGACATCCCAAGACTATCCTCTTGATCCTTGGACTAAATCATTTTCAGGCTTTGCCGAGCTTGCGGATCTCAGTTTGCATCACTTTGTCTTATGTTACAATGGCACATGATCTGATGAATATGCCTCTATATATATGTGTAATGAACATTCATGTAGATCCCTTGATGTTTATAATTATTACTTACCCTTAAAATAAAAAAGATTATAAGGACTTCGGGACTGTTCTGGTCGGTCCAAAATTTTACGATATAGTAAATCTAAAAATTAGCTAGACACTAATTTGCAAAGCCAAATGCTCTTTAAAATGACAGATTGCTCATAATTACAACCACATATAGGGGTGTTCAAAGCCACCGGTAAATCTGGTGGTACCGACACCGGAATCGGTACTGAGTTCCCAGTACCCGTGCTAACCGGTGCTAGTGCCGGTGGCTTAAAACTTGGAAATCCCGGTAGATTTACCAATTCTCAAGTACTGGTAAACCGGGTTTTTTTTAAAAAAAGAATTATATTAACGTTTAATACCCCTCCTCTCCTCGCCTTCAATTTAGTTTTCACAATCGCAACCCCCTGCCTCAATTTCATTTTCTTCAAGTCTTCGACAGCCTTTCTTGCAAATATAGTGTCTCCCAGTGAAAGCTTCGAAAATGGGTACCAGAACATCTCGAGGGAAATTAGTTTGACATTCTGTTTGCTTCTCGATCTTTAGGCTATCGGACTGTGATTCTGAACTGAAGAAGAACGTAGTGGACAAGACCCTTGGGCCCAAAGCTTTCCAAATTCTGCCTTTTGAGTTTTTTTTTTGCGGTTGGATCAGGCTAAACTGCAGACGAAATATTTGACCGTTGCTCTGTCGGTGGGAAGTTTGTGACTCTGTTCGATATTGTCTAAGAGTGACATGGAAGGTAGTGTCTGGGTGTGGGCGAGGACTGGGCAGTGACTTTTTGGTGACTAGGAAGATTAGGATAGAATTATGATTAATTAACTTTGAAACTTGGAACTTGTGGATTCCATTGTCTAACTTGAGTGGAGGAGAAAAAATGCTTAGATATTTTTATAATTTTTTATTTGACAGACACAATAAACCTAAAACGCCACAGCACTAGCATTACGCCCATATTCACAGTAACCTTCAGATTTTTTGGAGCAATTTTAGTTTCATACCAGTTAATAGTTGGAGGTCTATACATTTCGCAGGTCTTATTTTGGAACCTGTCAACGTTCTATTGCAAAGAGTTGAGCAAGAGGCTTTTACTCTGGTATACATTATGATATATAGTCAGGCTAAGTGCATAAAATGCTAAAAAAATAGTCCAATATAAATATAGGTTAACCGAGAACTGCCACCGTTAAAACCGTCATCGCTAAGGGTCGATTTTTACCTTTAACGGTGTAAGTATAGGTGGTCAATATTTGAAAACCGGCCTATCCGATGTAGGTACCGATTTTGTCCAAAATTAGCACCTACACTGGGGTTGAACAGCCTTAACCACACTCACGTAGCAAATGTTCAGAAGCACGTGTACTTATAACGTCTGGCGAGGAAGACAAGCAGTTTTCTCATAGCTTTTATGAAAAAGAAGAAATTAAAGAGTACTCCCGACCTTATATACTCGGTTCATCATGTGTGGACAAACAAGTTAACCCAACCAATCCAAGTGACTCCATGCACACAAGCTGTTTGAACAAAATTCTTATTCGGAAATGCCTCTTTGCTAGCTAGTATTGCAGGCATATATATATATAAGATTCAGGAGTACTGATACTTGATAGCAAGTCTTCTCCATTAAGCCAAATCTAAAGCTGCGCGCGCACACAATATATATATATATATATATATATAACTATAAATAACCAGTGTTCAGAAATTTCATATGATTTCTAAAAATATGAAAGGAACGACTAGCTCAATGCATGGCTTACCGTGCATGCCATTACATCTAACTTAATTAATAATTACCCTCGCACATAATCAAATTATGGAAATTCAGTGAACATAACTGCATGCTCAAGGGGTAACTTGCTTCCCATCATGACAATATTCTCCATCCCTAATAGCTAGCCTGTTAATGGAACCGCCGCACACTGTCTGTCCACAACCTCAATGAGCTTGTCGGCTATAGAGCTCGCATACACCGAAGAGCCTTCACATATCTGCCGAATCAAGCCAAAACCGTAAATTAATGTCCACTATCGCAAAACCAACCACTCCAATACATATACATATGCTGCAAATTTTACAACCGAAAATAGAGTGACAGTTGACGACCAAGAGTTTACTTTTACCCACCTTGGAATTGATCAAGAAGCTGTAGAAATCACCAATGTGGCCACCAGCAACATGGTGGAGATCCAGCTGAAGCTCGTCGAGGGCCTTAGAAACATACACCAAGAAATTGTTTTTCCGCTGAACCAATTTGATGGTCACCTCGTCGTGGATGATGCGAACATCGACCTCGGTGTCTTTGGATTTCCGCTGAAGCCATGAGCACCTCAAAGAGCCATTGAAGGAGTGATCGGTGTCACCCAGGCGCTTCATGTTGCAGCTCTCCACATCATTGACTGCATCGTCGGCTTCCATCCTGGGCCTCTTTCTTGTCTCTCTCCCACATCTCTTTTTCTCAACCAGCAACTTGAGTTCATTAACTGTCCTAGTAAGCTCTTTGATGTATTCTATAGCATCGGCCACCACAGATGCCTTATCGGGCTTTAGAGATTTGGACGCGAACGACCCCAAAGACAAGCATAAAGCAAACCATAAAATTTGTCAGCAAAGAAATAATAGGCTATTCATCAAGTAAATCAAACAAATACCTTGGTAGGGTTAGGGACGAGACTCCCCAACGCCTTGAACATGCCGTTCAACTGCTGTCTCCTCTGGCGCTCTGTGGCTTTGGTTTCTCCATCTCTGCTTTTTGCGATACACGCCATGTCACCAGTGAATTCCAGCACTCCATTCTCAAACTGCTTCAGATCCCCATCTTGGTACACACTCCCACTCCCTTCTCTTTCATCCCCTGCTGGACAAAATAAGGAACCGTTCCATGAGCCCGGCATGTAGCCATCCGGTAAAGACTCGAACAATTCCTTGATCAACGGAGGCTGTGGATGTAGGTTTAAATGGAAAAGGGGGTCATATAAAATGGATGCGCCCGAGGCGCTGTCCGCCGCAGTTGGAGCGTCCCCTAGAAGGGCATGCGGGTTCTGCAAATTTGCAGTCTTCTGGGACGGGTTTGAGAAGGAGCTGGAGGAATTTGTGAGCGAAGGGGAGGCTGAGTATCTGGGCAAGTGGAAGAGATTCAGGAGGTCTGGTGCCGGGGTGTAAGGACTGTTTTGTAGTGAAGAATAATCAAAACTCTGGTGACCATTGTGACTGTCTATTTGCTGCAACTGCTGATCCTGGTGGGGGTGAAGATGGTTGAAATGATCTATCTCTTGCATCTCATGGACGCTGCACGAGTTGTTCAAGCTATGGTTATTGTTATGATCAGCAGTGTTGTACGAGCTATCCATGTTAAATGCCAGCTGCTGTTGGAGTTCAATCTCCATGGCAGTTGCTGCAGCAACACCAGCAGCTGCATCTTCATGTATGGGAGGCTGGTTTGTGTTCTCATGGTGGTGGTGGTGGTATGAGAGCTCCTCCATAGAGAGTCTGAGATTTTCTCCAAAACCGTTGTGGCTGGAGCTTGGGACTGTCTGGGAAAAGCCACTCTCTGCTACTGATGCAGCCACTGCACCTTCTGTCCTCGGGTTGGGATCATAGCAGCCAGTCTCCACGTACATCTTTGGACCAGACTCTTATTCGGCGTCTCCTACCTCTTGGTGGCCTCTTTCTGCATCAATTAAACCAAAACCCATTCAAAAAAAAAAAAACCAAAACCCCAAAACCCAAAGACCAAAAACCCAAAAAGAGAACGATCGGTAAGCATATCTGCATATGGATATTATTTAAGAACTGTACCCAGGCCACCCTACACTGGAAGAGCTATGCAAAACCATTTTAACCCCAAAATATACATAATCAATAGTAAACGGGAGTTGTATTGGTCAGAAAAGCTGGCTGGGAATCAAGATAGAAATGAGCACTCACTTGAGAAGAAATTTGCAACAGTTCTAGAGGTTGCAAGTAAAACCCAGATGGATTCACCAACTGGGGGATGACAAACAGAGCAAGAAAAGGTGGATAGGAAGAGGTGTGTCCGAAATTCCACCCATAAATTATTATATATAGATAGAGACAGACAGGGGGATAGAGACCAATACAGCAGAAGGGGAAGGAAAGGGGCAGAGTATGGACTGAAACTAAAAGGTTGTTACTGTCCTACTGAGATTCCCGTCAGTGGGGCCCATTCATGATCTCCGTATTCTGAACTCCTTGATACTCAGCCCCGCGTGATACTTTCGTAGTGTACGCGCTCCCCGCCTCCTCCTTTTTCCGCCTTTTGTTTCTTTCTTTCCTAATTAACTGGTCATGGCTTTGCCTTCTAACTACGACAGTACCATTCGTTCAAGGAATCATAGATTCATTGTCCTGGCTTTCTTTTGGCACAAAATTTTCAATAATATTTAGAAAGGCATAGGAGTAGCTAGGAACCGTAAACATATGCTAAGTTAATTATATGAATATTTCTTATGATCAATTAAAATTTTCAATGGAACAAAGCAGCTAAGGGATCTATTTAAAGACGGCCGTGTAGTTCATACTAAGCGTCCATTTGTTTGCTTGTAAATCTATCCTTTTATGTAACATTTTCTGTATTGAAATATTTTCATGAAAAAATTTCCTTTTCTGTATTTGGTTATTCTTTTAAAAATATTTTTGTGATGGTTGACACAATAATTTACATATTTGTATAAAAAATTTAATATGTGTTATGGGTTAAATAATTAGACTCTACAAGAAATAAAAATCACACCCATCAAAACATAAATTATAGACGATATAAAACAATCATATGCATCTTTCAAATTTTAAAAATTCTTCAATCAAAGACTCGTATGGGATTTGTCGTCAACATTACTTCTGAGCGTTTTGAGTCGGATTTCATCCTGAACACGACCTGAATCAATCGGGGCAAGGGATATATAACTCGACCTCAACCCCAATTACCCTTAAACCCGAGTCGACCAGGCATATCGAGTTCGACTCGAGTTTCAGGTTGCTTTGGAATTTTTTTGGAGGAAACATCAATTTGACCCCTCTAACTACCAATATAATTTCAAAGAGGAGTCTAAACTACTACCTTTGACGCATTGAGACCATGAACTACCAAATTTTATCAATTTGCGCTCTTAACAAAGATCCAACAATAAAAAACTCGTGCCACGTGTATTATGAATGAGACACGTGGCACACTTTTGACCCTCAGATTTTATTTTAGAATGCAATTTGATTAATTTTGGAAGTTAAAGGCTCAATGTATCAAGATTGGTAGTTTAGACATATATTTGAAATTGCATTGGCTGTTAGAGAGCTCAAAGTAACTTTTTCCCCCGCTTTTTTTTTTTTTAGGACTATTTTTTTAGGCCCAAAAACATTATGGGCACACCACTTTTTTTTAGGCCAAGACGCATGGGCTGTTTTATTTTAATCCCTATCATAGCATATTCCGCTTGGTTCGGGTTTTTTCGATTTCAGGATTCAAAACCCGAACCTGAACCCAATTTTAATCATGAAGCCCTAATCGGGTCGGAACGGGTAGGTTTCAATCGGGTAGTTGGGTCTCGACTTTTTTGTGGAACTCTAGTCAACATTTTCATCGACTTTCACTTTGTGAAGTTCGATTTTGACTTTTTTTTTATTTGGTTGTTAAGTCATACAAAAATTGATGTGAATTGACTAGACAATTTTAAAAATATTAAAAATATTTTTATTTTTAAAACATTATTTTTTATTTGTATATCATTTATATATTTTTAATATTTCTAGCAATTTTGTTTTGGAAGGGCATTTTAATTATTTTACATGTGGTTTAATGGCCAAATAAAATGGAAGATGATGATTGATTGTTTTTGAAACTTAAAGGGGAAATTATTGATTTTCGTCCATATAGGACTTGCTATGATGTTCTCCTAAAAAAATTTTCTTTGAGGAAAATTTTTGCTTAATTTATTTTCTTAAAAATAATAATATTTTTACACTTTAACCTCATTTTTAAGTGTTTATGAAATACCTAAAAATAAGTAAAATATTTTATCAGCAAACAAAGGACGGTAAGAAAAACTTAAAAGGAAAAAAGTGTCACGGTCGGCAGGATTTCTACGCAGTTACGGGGCTGTTGCAAGGAGCATTCGCTAGGATTACTAAGCAGGCCGATCTCTTGCAAAGGCGCGTGGTCTTGGGTTGGGTTAGTTAAGCTGTTAGAATTATTTTAACCGGCTCATAATTGACATTTGTTAGAATACAATGGAGAACAGTAGATTGGTGTGTGCAAATAATGGTGAATTCAAAGAAAATGATATGAAAAAGCATTAAGAAGAATTATCCAAATAGCCAAATAACTGCAATTACAATCGAATTTTATTTTTTACAAAGGAGAGCATATCAAATTGGTTTCAGAGCCATTCTTTCATGATGGCTGAGCGTACAAAGATGAACCAGATGGTTGAGGCGACAGCTACTTTGACATCCAAACAAGATCGATATGAACATGTAGTGACACATGTCCGTATTATTTCTAAGCTCTCGTTATAGTAATAGAATGCTGACAAGACGAGATTATGATAGTTATGTTTTTCAAGCATTCAAAAGACCAAAATGCTTTCACTTGACCAATAGTGAAAGAATCTACGGAAAGCATATATAGCATGGAGTCTGTTTCTAAAATTTTAGCCACTCTAAAATTTTAGTCATAATAAAATAACTATACAAAATTATCTCTCTCTCTTCACTTTTTACTAACTCTAATACAAAAAATATAAAAATATTTATTTAAATCATTTCTATCTTCACTTTTTTAACCAATTCCAACACACCAAAATTTTACAAATAAACACCATGTTAGTCTCTAGAAGGATGCAGTACTTGAAAAAAAATTAACGGAAAACTTTTCCTTTGGTTAAAGAAAATAGTTCTCATCATACACTTAAACCCGATTAGTAAATAATTAATGGCAGATAATTACCGTGGGAAAATAATTATAATTATCACCAAATAAAATCTCAGATTATTATGTAGAAATGTTGACGTAGCAATCTGAGAAATATAAAGGAAGGAGACTAAAACAATTCTCTAGACTAAAACACCTTTCTAAGATTTAACTTTGGTATCGGAGGTTCTCATTCGACGCCACCCCCTTTAGTGATTCCTTTCAGGTCTGATCAGCTCCGAGCCCTCAATGACTTTTGGCATCATCAAAGATCTCATGAGAATGAAGACAAAGATGAAGTTTTCATATCCTCTAAAAAGGATTTTTGAAACAAAAGTTTCCTAAGGTATTTACAAAAGTGTTGGCCAAAACACGCCCACTAATTCATTGCAAAGTTTTTTAAAGTCTTATAAAATAATTGGTAAATTATTTTAGCAAATCTGTGTGGAACTCATATTGTGATTGCATTTGTGAACTTGTCAACGTGTTTTTTTTTTAATACTAAATTTGGTGTTTTTTTTTTAAATACTAAATTTGTGCATATTTGCTGTGATAACACGAATCCTATTTGGAGTAGGAGAAGAGAAAGAAAAGAGACAATTAAGTCCCACATTGAGACCTTATTAGGTTGAATTGGACTTTATAATGATCAAAGGAGCTTTAAAAACAACCCTAACTAGTCCTTTTGACGTCAAAACACACTAGCCGCGTGTTTTCCTTGAGTCATTACATTTGATATGCTTATAAAATTATTATTTTATTTGTTTCGTTCCTTTTCGAATACTATTTTTAATATCAATTTTTTAGATATTAACATTAATGTCCTCTAATTCGGTATGGCCTACTTCATTATATGTATAATGGTTTATTATAAAAATCATCTTCATTTATTTGAAAATTTCCAAATACAACGTAAATCTAACTCTGAACTAACGAACCGTCTCTCAGTCATACAACGTGTCCGGGGATCTCAGATGCGAAAATAAATTACTATATCTTGTAACTAATATCACATAATTATCTCCAAGTCTCAGATATAATATGAAATGTTGAAACGCAATCGAGAAATGAAGAAATATATAAAGAGACTAAGCTAAATATGTGGGGCTATTAACCTCAAACGGGCCACCCCCTTTTGATTCCATCAGGTCTGCTCCCTTTACCACATACTCGTGACTTTTGGCATTCAGATAATGCAATTCCAAAGCTCAATGTTTTCAGGCACTAAAAAGGTTTTGAATCTCAAAAGTAGATACTAAGGTTGATACAAGGTGTTTTGGCATCATCCTCACCAAACTTTCCTAATATTTACATTTGCAAAGTAATTCATTTAAAGTCTTATAAAATAATTGGTAAATTATTTTAGCAAATCTGTGTGGAACTCATATTGTGATTGCATTTGTGAACTTGTCAACGTGTTTTTTTTTTAATACTAAATTTGGTGTTTTTTTTTTAAATACTAAATTTGTGCATATTTGCTGTGATAACACGAATCCTATTTGGAGTAGGAGAAGAGAAAGAAAAGAGACAATTAAGTCCCACATTGAGACCTTATTAGGTTGAATTGGACTTTATAATGATCAAAGGAGCTTTAAAAACAACCCTAACTAGTCCTTTTGACGTCAAAACACACTAGCCGCGTGTTTTCCTTGAGTCATTACATTTGATATGCTTATAAAATTATTATTTTATTTGTTTCGTTCCTTTTCGAATACTATTTTTAATATCAATTTTTTAGATATTAACATTAATGTCCTCTAATTCGGTATGGCCTACTTCATTATATGTATAATGGTTTATTATAAAAATCATCTTCATTTATTTGAAAATAAAAACCCCATTCCAACGTCATACAACGTGTTCGGGTTCCCACCAATCTTCGCGTTCTAACTCTGAACAATAACGAACCGTCTCTCTCCAGTGTTAATATATGTATATATTAACAGTTGCTTGAAAAAGAAAAAGAAAAAGAAAAAATAAGCAAAGCAATATGTGGGCAGAAGCTGTGATTAACCCAACCAATCCAAGGGCCTTCATGATGCACACAAGCTGTTTGAAATACATATAGGCCTCCCTTTACCACATACAGTTTCAAAATTCTTATTCAGAAATGCAATATCTTTAATGCTAGTTTTGCAGGCCTATATGTTTTGAACATTCAGTAGTACTACTTGATATATAGCAGGTCTTCTCAACGAGGCCAAATCTAAAGCAGCATATATATATTCAGAAATTTCATATGATTTCTACAAATATGAAAGGAGCGACTAGCTCAATGCATGCTTATACCTTGCATGCCATTACATCTAACTTAATTAATAATTACCCTCGCACAGAATCAAATCTTGGAAATTCGGTATGCATAAATGAATGCTCAAGGGGTCACTTGCTTCCCAGGACAATCTTCTCCATCCCTATAATAGGCTGTTGGCTGAACCGCTGCACACTGTCTGTCCACAACCTCAATGAGCTTGTCGGCTATAGAGCTCGCATACACTGAAGAGCCTTCACATATCTGCAGAATCAAGCCGAAATCGTAAATTAATGACCACTATCGCAAAACCAACCACTCCAGTACATATGCTGCAAAATTTTCCACCCGAAACTATAATGACAGTTAACAACCAAGAGTTTTCTGTTACCCACCTTGGAATTGATCAAGAAGCTGTAGAAATCGCCAATGTGGCCGCTAGCAACATGGTGGAGATCCAGCTGAAGCTCGTCGAGGGCCTTAGACACAAATACCAAGCAATTGTTCTTCCGCTGAACAAGTTTGATGGTCACCTCGTCGTGGATGATGCGAACATCGACCTCGGTGTATTTGGATTTCCGCCGAAGCCATGAGCATCTCAAAGACCCATTGAAGGAGTGGTCTGTGTCACCCAGGGGCTTCATGTTGCAGCTCTCCTCATCATTGACTGCATCGTCGTCTTCCGTCTTGGGCCTTTTGCTTGTCTCTCTCCCACATCTCTTTTTCTCAACCAGCCACTTGAGTTCATTAACTCTCCTAGTAAGCTCTTTGATGTATTCTATAGCATCGGCCACCACAGATGCCTTATCGGGCTTTAGAGATTTGAACGCGTGCCACCCCAAAAACAAGCATGAAGAAAACCATAAAAGTTTTTCAGCAAGAAAATAATTGGTGCCTCATTCATCAAGTAAATCAAACAAATACCTTGGTAGGGTTAGGGACAAGGCTCCCCAAGGCCGTGTACATGCCTTTCACCTGTTGTCTCCTCTGGTGCTCTGTGGCTTTGGTTTCTCCATCTCTGCTTTTGCGATACACGCCATGTCACTAGTGAATTCCAGCACTCCATTCTCAAACTGCCTCAGATCCCCATCTTGGTACACACTCCCACTTCCTTCTCTTTCATCCCCTCCTGGACAAGAAAAGGAACCATTCCTCGAGCCCGGCATATAGCCATTCGGTAAAGACTCGAAATATTCCTTGATCAAAGGAGGCTGTGGATGTAGGTTTAAATGGAAAAGGGGATCATATAGAAAGGAGGCGCCTGAGGCACTGTCCGCCGCAGTTGGAGCGTCCTCTAGAAGGCCATGCGCGTTCTGATAATTTGCGGTCTTCTGGGACGGGTTTGAGAAGGAGATGGAGGAATTGGTGAGTAAAGGGGAGACTGAGTATCTGGGCAAGTGGAAGAGATTCAGGAGGTCTGGTTCTGGGGTGTAAGGATAGTTTTGTTGTGAAGAATAATCAAAACTCTGGTGACCATTGTCTATTTGCTGCAACTGCTGATCCTGGTGGGGGTGATGTTGGTTGAAATGATCTATCTCTTGCTTCTCACGGACGCTGTACGAGTTGTTCAAAGCTATGGTTATTGTTATGATCAGCAGTGTTGTACGAGTTATCCATGTTAAATGCCAGCTGCTGTTGGAGTTCAATCTCCATGGCAGTGACTGCAGCTGCATCTTCATGTATGGGATTCTGATGGTGGTGGTGGTGGTGGTAAGAGAGCTCCTGCATAGAGAGTTTGAGATTTTCTTCAAAACCGCTGTGGTTTTTGTGGGTGGAGTTTGGGACTGTCTGGGAAAAGCCACCCTCTGCTATTGCTGCAGCCACTGCACCTTCTGTCCTCGGGTTGGGATCATGGCAGTCAGTCTCCACGTACATCTTTGGACCAGACTCTGATTCGTTGTCTCCTGCACCTCTTGGGGCCTCTTCTGCATCAATTAAACCAAAACCCAAAAAGAGAACGATAAGCACATCTGCACATGGATATTCAAGAACTGTACCCAGGCCACCCTACCAAACTCGAAGAGCTATCCAAAACCAATTTAACCCCAAACATTTTCACGATCAATAGTAAAAGGGGCGTTGTATTGGTCAGAACGACTGGCTGGGAAATAAGATGGAAAATAGCACTAACTTGAGAAGAAATTGTCCACAGTTCTAGAGGTTGCAAGGAAAACCCCAGATGGATTCACCAACTGGGGGATGACAGACAGAGCAAGAAAAGGTGGAGAGGAAGAGGCGTCTCCTGAATTCCACCCATAAATTATTAATAGGGGGAGACAGAGAGAGGGATAGGGACCAACACAGCAAAAGGGGAAGGGAAAGGGGTAGGAGCATGGACTGAAGCTACAGACATCTCTAGAAGAATTTTCTTTTTTCTTTTATTTTAATAAGATGAGGTAGAGGTTGTTAGTTGTTACTAAGATTCCCGCCAGTGGGGCCCATTCATGATCTCCGTATTCTGAACCCCTTGATACTCAGCCCCTCGTGAATGGCAGTGTCCTTGCTCCCCGCCTCCTGCTTTATTTTCGTTTCTTCCTTTCCTAAACTCGGCTTTGCCCCGCAGCTACGATAGTACCATTCGTTCAAGTTATGCTCATAGTCCTGGGCACTGGGCAGGCTTTCTTTTGGCACAAGATTGTACGCAGGAGAGTTTGCGTTACATTGGAGTCAGTTTAAAATCTCAAGAGGATGTTCATTGAGAATGTGCTTCATATGGAGAGGGTCTGCTTAAAAGGGCGTTATATTTCCATGATATTCCTGAATCAGGAAGATATAGTGCCATATACTAACAGGCTTGATGAGTAAGCAGTTGAGAAAAGCAAACTCAAAGTCTGGTCTTTTATATATTTATAATATGGAATGCTAAATTTTCGTTTAGTAAATACCTTGTATTGAGCTTAATTAGAAAATAAATCCCTTGTATTGAAAATAGAGAGAAATAAAGGCTTAGTTCAATAGGCATGTTTTGTTGAGAAAAACATAAAGAAAATCTGAGAAGTTTCTGATATCGTTGAGTTTGTACTTCGAAGAAAAAATCAATCTCCAAAGATCGAGACGATTAGCAAGAAGAAAAGAATAATAATTAAAAAAAAAAAGACATACCATTAGAGCAAATTTGTATAACGAAGGGACCTGTAAATCCAACCAATAGAGTTGCTTTGTTTTTATTTTGGTTATGTTTAAAGTAGTTGATCCGCTTGAACATACGGTCGGACCAGTTGAGATAAAAAAACAAAAGGAATTTCTAATCTGCTTTTACCGGCCATCGAACTACATGTCCCTCCAGTTTAATAAATGTGCCCACGAGATAGATATATCCGGGTTCAGCCAAAAATAACTTGCCTATTTTTATTGTGAATCTGTCTCAAGGTCGATCTGCTCGGGCGTATCAGTCTAGCTAGCTAGTTGAGAAACATTCCATAATAATTTTTTATTTTCAAATTTAAAAGTTGTCAGCTAGATGATTACCAGCTTATTTTAAAAAATTGAATAACGGCTATTTTTTAATGAGATCTTTAAAAGAAAACTTTGGAAAAAAATTTAGAGAAAATATACTTTTCACGTACCAACTACTATAGACTTTATACTCTAAACTATCACTTTTTGAGACATTGCATCCTCTAACTACTAATTTTAAACACTTTGGAGAAATTATCAAATAGACACTTTGCACCCTCCAACTATTAATGTTAGACACTTTGTACCTTGTATCTAACAATAATATCCTCGAAAATTTAATGAATTGACAACAATATCTTAATGAAAATATACTTTTCACTTACCAACTACAATAGACTTTGCACCCTAAACTGCCACTTTTGAGATATTGCATCATCTAACTACTAATCTTAAACACTTTGGAGAAATTATCAAATAGACACTTTGCACCTTGTATCTAACAATAATATCCCCGAAAATTTAACGAATTGACAACAATGCCTTAATGAAAATATACTTTTCAATTATCAACTATTATAGAGCATCCTAAACTACCATTTTTAAGACATTGCATCGAGACACTTTGCAAATAACACTTTGCAATGACCGAATGGAAAAGTTTGAATATCTTAAAGTATTTAGGGGGGATCCAAAGTTCTAGTATATGTAAGTTCAAGCACTTTAGTCTAAAATTAGACAGAGTGTGCAAAGTGTCTAAGATTAACAGTTAAAGGGCGCAATATCTCAGAAGTGGTAATTTAGTGTGCAAAATATAAAACCTATGATAGTTTGTAGCTAAAAAATATATTTTTCCCAAATTTTTAAGTTAGTTGAACCTTCTAATGTCATCGAGAAACTCCTATAAAGCCTTATATTCGAAATTTTCCATACCATCAAGAGCTTACATACTAAACCTTGATCACTTTCAACTCTTTATATTGTGTGATCTAGAGAGATAGAGTTTCATTGTAATATCTACTCTTTAAGAGAGTTATCATTTATGTAATCAGCCAATATTATTGGTTGTGATCCTTTTGATAAGGTTATGCATCAAAAGAAGATGCAATAAGATGAAATATCTATAGTTTAGATTGGTCCTTTTGGTGAGGATTTTTCATCAAAAAAGATAAGAGAGGATATATCTCTAACTTGGGTTGATTTCATTGGGAATTTGTTACAAAAATTATATTTTTTGCATTGTGTGAGCTTTTGGTGGAGGGGTGAGAATATTTTTTGTATTATGTGAGCTTTTGGTGGTGGGATTATATTTGTATTGTGCGAGCTGTCCCGATAGCTTTGCTGGTGTACATTTTTTGTTTGTAGTGGGGTAGCGACAGTTTTGTTGGTGGTGGGGTTAGAATCTCGTTGTTAAAAAATTGGAGATATGTGGTGTACTTAACGTTGTCCCCCTCTAAATACAATGTGGTCCCCCTATTAAATTTGTGTTCACCTGATTACTATCAACTCTAGCTACAACATTTTCATGTTAATATTAATCAAAGTTCTTTAGATTGATTCATATGGATTTTTTCTTAATTCAAACCTAGAGCATCGATCATCATGGGGATGAAGACCAAAATTATAGAAATGCAAACCTTCCATTTCTCACCCGAAACACTTCAAAACTTCTCGAACACGCATTAACACTAAAATAAACTTATTTCACCAATCTCAATAAATATAAAATCAAATTTAAAAAATAAAACCCAAAACATATTAAAAACCAGTACAAAATGGGGGAAAATTGCATACCTTTAACGTGGAGGAGAATGGAAAGCTAGTTTGGAACGTTTGTATGTGATTTTGAAGAGAATGCAAAAATTTGGTGAGTTGAGAGCTTTTTTAGAGTTGTGGGAAGGAATGGTTCGAAATGGCCTTCGATTTTTTTTTTTTTTATATAGAGTTGGACAATCGATTGTTGCACGTGGCAAACTTCAATTCGTTGCTTTTACGACCATAACGATTGATCGTCTATGTTGAACGTGTTGGAAATATGCCCTCAAAACCAGTTATTAGAATAATTATGAGATAATTATTTCTTTTATCATCACATGTATTTATTACTTATTGGGTATAATGTTGTAACATGAGATGTTATACAGTTATATTGTTAAGTGAAATTGTAGAAAAGTCATGCCGATGATTAATGAATAAAAAGGCGGAGAGTATGATTTTTTGGTTCCTTGTTCACTTGAAAATTGTTCTAAATCGAGGTTACATACTTATGTACAAATAGGTCTACACTCGTTGTGTCTTTATTAAATCGGATGATGGACTCCGTTATTGAGGTAGTGACCTTAAACAGACGAGTGGTGCACTGTACGAGTACATTCACTGAACGAAATCAAATATGAATACCTTCTGGAAGTGATCATTGATGTTGAGAAAGTATTCAGAACAATTAGTTTATTGTATCCTTAGACCTGAGAGGTTTATACAAGTTTGTTTGTTGTGTACTTGTGCCTTGATCGAGTCATTTGGTGATGATCTTTCTAGGTCAAATATTCCAGACAATGTTGGATCTTGTATATGATAAATGAGCTTGTGTAAATGCTCAACAAGGAATCCACTAGTCTCTTTGTGAGATAGTATATTCAATATATCTGTATAGAGTTAGACTCGATAAGAAATCATTGGCCAGTAAACTTTTGCGAAAATATTTTTCAAAATTAATATATATATATATATATATATATATATTTGTTAAATAATTTTAAAAACAATTTGAGAGTCAAGGAGTTACAGATTGTGAATTAAGAATTATATGAGTTAGAGACTTAAAAGTAATATTATTCCGGACATATTAGCTCATGTGGAATATAGTATGGTGAAAGGATAAATAAACAATAATTGTTAGCAAAAGGGATTTCACAAAAATAGTCTCATTATCTCGGGGGTCAATTGTGATATGTTAATGGACATGATCACAATTTGTAGAAGCCCATAAATTTGGAATACAGAATATAAGGGAGTTAAATGAAAAAGAATTTTTCATGATGATCCTACGGCCGAGATTTGAAATCTTTAAAGATCCCACGCATAAGCACAGAAGAAGCTTTGAGTAAGCATTATAAATAGCTCAGAATTTCATTTGAGAGAAAAGAAGTCATTTTTCACGAGAATAGTTCTCTCTCTAAAAACTCTCTATTAACTTTTCTCTCAAGAACTGTGCGCGTAAATCTGAAGGAGGTAGAACGTTTGGGCTGCTTGACTTTAACGATCTAGAAATTTCTACTGCGACTCTTACAGAATGATCTAACATCCATTCGAAAAAGTATTAGTTACGAAAAGATGCACGACTGCTTGTTATGTGCCATGTGTCAATTTGTACATCATGTGTCCCCCATACAGCCTTCAAGATGGCGATCGAACCTTTAGGATGGTGATCTATCCCCTCAAGATGATCGGTCATACAAAATAGACAATCGATCGCCAGACTAATGAAATGTTGCGTTACAAAAGCCCTTTGATCATCGTCATCGACATTTTAGTCGTAAAAGTTTTTTTCAATTAAAATTTTTTCCAATCAATCACTCTTGTAGACAATCGAACATATTGGTGACGCAAATTTTAGTCATAAACGCCTTTTGCTTCTCATGACAAAACTTTCGTCACTAAAAATATTTTTAACATTTTTTATTCCTTTTAATGACAAAACTTCCAGTACAATATATTCACTTTTCGTAATAAAATTCAAGTTCCTTCACCGATGAAGACTATTGTAATGAAATCAAATTCCATCACTATAAATAGACTTTTAGTGACGAAGAAAAAAATTGCAACAAAAAAAGTTAATTTTTAGGGACGAAAATTGTTTCATTATAGAGAATTTCGTCATTGAAAATCAAATTTGTTGTAATGCTACTAGCCAACATATTTAGGGCATTCTTAATTCTGGTCATTCATCTCTACTACAAATTAAGCAAACTCTTTATTCGCCAATATATAATAAAACAAGTGAACTCATATATACTTAATTACATGCTTGCTTCACTGCTCTAATCGTACAAGGCAAGAGAACTGCTTCGCTTACAAAAAATAAAAATAAAGTGAACTTCTAAATTCAATGTTGGATGTAAGAAGCATTAATATTTACTTGATGCTAAGGTATTGAGATATACTGTTTTGTTTTGATTCCGATATTTAGATAATCTGTGGTGTTGGGACTTTGAACTTCGATTGTGAGTATTACTTTTAGAAGTTGACATTTGGCCCCAAACTAGTGGAATATTGCTAGCTTTTCCCAATAGGGTAGGCTTTCTCCTGACTATAATTAGGTTCCTGTCCGCCACCAACTGCCCAAACCTCAGACCATAAAAGCCTCTCCTCTGGTTAAGCTTTGTGGGCTTTGGATCCACTTTATCTTCTGTAAAAGGCCGGGTTTATGCTCCAAGTCCCCGTAGCTGGCTTATGAATTGTTTGACTGTTCTAAGCCTACTCTCATGTATTTCTAAGAGAATGTTTTTCAACTCTAAAGAATTGACTTGAGTGGTCATGAACTGAGGTTTAATGTATGCTTTTTAACTGTAAATAATTTTTTCGGATCACTCGTACAGGGAAGTTGGGTTTATCTAACATATATAATTTGGGAACTGCACAGTTTGAAATTTGTCATGACGTAGAACTCAATTTCTGCGAATACTAGACTAGGTCTGTTTGAATTAAGTGCACTCCCGTTGCCAAAAAAAAAAAAAAAAAAAAAAAATTGTTTCTTAATTGAAAAAGAAATAAACAAAGTCAGTAAGCCCCTGAAATAATTCCTCCCAAAGTACTTCCACGTCGCCACCAGGTCTCCTGAAAGGCCCCTGCCCAATAGAAATATCCAAGACTACTCCCGCGAACAATAAACCACTAGTTGTCTGTCAACTTCACAACTACTGGTCCCAGGAATTCGCCTTTGAATCACAACAACAAACCCGCACAGCAGGAGCGCAGAAGAGGTCGAATCTGTCGCAAACGGCTGACGTCTTAAAGGCAAAGCCACCGCCACGTTTGGTGAACCGATTGCAGATTTGGGGCATACACATTGAAGAGGGAACGTCGGGTGGCCTGGCAATGAAGTTGGTTCTTGAACCTCAACACGAAACGGCCTTAACTGATCCTCTCCGCCTCTCAATCCATGAGCGTTAATTTCTCCATATGTTTTCGCCCTATATATAGTCTAGGATGAATTTTATAATCCGGACCATGATTAATTGACCTAAGTAATTCCATTTTTTTATTCTCTATTCTGTTTTGGATCCGGACCAATTTGAAAGGGGGAATATTTTGTTTTCAGAGACCACGTAAGAAACAATAGAAAATTCAGAACCATGATCAATTTGCCTCCATACATCTAGATATCGTAAGGTATAATTTGAACCACGTTACAATTATTCAAAACCACGTGCTATATATAGAATTGGTTGATGTGATACAACAACTTTAACTAATATTACAGCTATATATATATATATAAAGGTATATCTCATAATTTTTATATTATTCAAGGTCTACATAAAGCGCACGTGTACGTACACAACCTCCTCCCGTACTAATTAAGAAACAATTATTATGCGCATTGCTATTTTTTCTTGTCGCAGTTGTAACAGTTGATATTCTCGTAAGCAGCTTCCACATTTTCCATACGCATTTTACCTGCCATGCATATATATGAAATATACAGAGATTAATATTACGTCCAAAAAACATATTAGATATATAATATGTATAAGTACTCTCACGACATTAATTAGTTGACACAATATATATGCCATTAACTCCTATCTTTTATATATAACTAGACGTTGCTTTAACTTGTTCATATATACTTTTATGGGTACGTAATGTCACCCATAATGCATAGGGATGGCTATGATGCACGTATATAGTTACACAGCCACATGTATATATACTTACTAGTGGAAAAAGTATTGTCGACAAGTGGACCTTTCATTAATTCCTTGCACATCCTCCAAATTTGTCGAACGCAATCAAAGTAACTAGAGAATCTTCCTGGTGGGCGAAAGCGGCAAAAATAAATAGGTCGGGCATAGCAAGATATTTCCGAGAATTTTATCGAAGCCCGATGAGGAAGACCATCATGATCGTCGTCATGGGGAAGCAGAGAAGTCGACGGAGCAGGCCGTAGTCCGTCTACTGTTGTGAAGGGAGGAAAAGATGACGGGGGATGAGCTGACAAAGGAGTGTCCTCTTCCGCTCTCGCAATAGCTATCGCGGCTATCGTCAACATGATCATAACCATGATTGTCGCAACTCTAATATTCGTCATTCCACTTTCATGCACATATAATATATCAATCCCTATCTACCTGGTTATGCTACAAGTCCATAATTTATAGCACCCTACCACAACTGCTTGAGCTCCACATGTCAATTGGACTACAATTTGCTCAAGTTATTTTGAGAAGCTGGCATGCAGCAGAAATTATTAAACATCAAATTATACGTACCTCAAATGAAAAAAAAAATAAAATAAAATGTATTAGCTAAAAGCTCTGATAAAATCATTAACTAATTTGCCCTTTATTTGTGGCCTTACCTCTCTATATATACAAGAGCTGGACATCACACAGATTTAATTTAATTTTTTTTCGGTTTCTCTTCTACGTACCTTAGAAATTTTAAAAACACATATTTATATATTATATATATATATATATATATATATATATATATTGTAATTAGTAATTTGGAAAATATGAAAGGGTCGGTAAAAGTCATAGAATGGTACCTATATATGTTTACTGTTAGGATAGGCAAAAGTGACAAAGATATACAAATTATTTTCTATTTTCTATGCAGATTATTGGAATACAGTGGGATCGAAAGTACTATTTAATCTGTAGTTTTCCCAAACACGTTAGTTTCATATATTGACGTGACCTAATTAGCAACATTAACTAATTGTTGATGAACACAAATTGAGGAAAAAAGAAAGAAAGACAAGACTACGAGACGATTTTTCGGTGCGGCGTGGCTCTGGGAGCAAGGAGGGGTTATAAGTTATCTTGCATTGATGACATTGACAACTATTCAATTTTAATTTTTTCAATGTCTTAAAAAAAATGTCAAGCTGACGTGTATTAAATTAGACCGTGTGTCATTAAATAGGTGTAATAAACGAGTACATGTCAATCTATCATTGGTACGACGTATATTTCATTACGTTTTTAGCTGAAAGCGAATGGTAGGACTAGGTGACTAAAAAAAAAAAAGAATGGTAGGACTAGGGACCAAGCTAGGATTAGAGATACGAGGGGAAAACTTCATTAAAATGTAATTTAGGGGCAAACTACAACAAAGTACAGGGTAAAAATCAGGTTTTTATTTTTTATTTTTTATTTTCTTTTTGTCAAAGAGAATTGTATAGATGTCAAAAATCAGGTTTGACGAAACTTTAATTACATATTTTTAACTTTAATTATAATAGCCGAAAATGTTTTATAAGATCGATTAAACATAACAATACATTCATTCAAATTCATAAACATCACTAATAGAAATAATTATCTGTAATTTAACCAAAAATAAAATTATAGGAAACATAATAAAAAATAAACATCTCACATCTACTTGGCTTAGTAGTCGTTTTGTCACCTCGTTTGTTTTCCTCTTCATTACGGTAGTCATGCACTCCTTTACTTCCTTTGATATTTCCGCCCACAAGCACTCCTACTGCAGATGATGCTTCTCATGGTAATCACGTAGTGTGGCCCTATCTCAGCTTACTTCGTTGCAAATTCTTCTAAGTCTTTTTTTTTTTGGCAGCTCTCATCGCTTCTAATTCTTTCTCAATAGTGGTTCTCATTGCTTCTAAGTTTTTTTTCTCTAGTGGCTCTTATTGTTTCTATTTCATCCTTTGCCTTCTCTAGCTGGCATTGTAGATCAAAAGATTGCATACTTATAGTTGTGGAATGTCTAGGTTTAACTGTGTGTCCTAATCCACGTACATATCCCGACTTCTTGCCTAATCTTAAAATATATATCTTCAATGTACGCCTTCCCTTATGCTTCACACAGGCGTTGGAAGACATCCACCCTTTCCTACAAGCATTTAATAATTAACTGAAACATAAGGTAGATAAACTATAATTATAACACATTTAACTACATTAAACAAACTGCAATACACTTACATAAATTTTTCTTAATCGATCGCATATATTGTTAAACGCAGTGTTTAACTTTAACAATCCATCGTTTCAATTATCGACTGATCGGTTGATGAGTGACACGACGCGTTTCACTAAATGATGGACGTTTCATTTAGCGTCTGATCGTCCCACCTAGAAGATCGATCGATGCAAAATTAAAACGCAAAGTGTTAGCCCAAGCTTGTTCTTTGAACAATCCTTTTTTATTTTGATACTCTTTTTAAAAGATTTTAGAACTTAAACTTTTCAATCTTCATTTGCTAAATATGATTTCCAAAAGCTTTGAAAAACTCTATATTTGAAAGTCTCTTCATATTCTCTAACACTTTTGAATAAGTTAAAACGTCTATATAGTTTATTGTAGGTAATTAAAGATGAATTGGAGTGAAAGTGACACCTTCAAGGAGTAGAAAAATCTCTCAAGCGTCGACACATGGGAAGATAGTGTCGATACATGCCAAAGAGACCCAATAGCTAAAATTTCAAAGCAAACTTGATGGTGTTAACATATATGAAGAAAGTGTCAACATATGCCAAGGACGCCAGAGAGCTGGAATTCCAGAGCATGTTTAATAGTGTCGACATATATGAAGATAGTGTCAACATGCCAAGAAAACCCGAAAGCATATCCATGGACAAGTTTGACAGTGTGACACATGCTGTGATTCTGCAGATTTTCTTAGAACGCCACTAACTCATTTAAACAATATTTTTTTATTATTTTAAATCACTAAGGTACAATACTACATCTTGAGGGTCACATAAGAGTAAAAGGCTATAAATAGAACATGAGAGGGAGAGAGAGAGAGAGAGAGAGAGAGAGAGAGAGGAGTACTTGCATCATCATTAAGATCTAGCCTCCAAGAGAGAAAAAGCTTGAGAAAAAAGAGAAAAAAGCCAAATCCCAAAAAATCCTCTATCGATTCTTGCAAAACCAGAGCTTTCATTCTTAAATCCTGTCCTTTTGCTCATCATTAGGGGTGCGCTCCAAAATTTTTGGATTTAGAAGGCCCATATCCGAATCTGAAAATTTCGGATACCAAATTTCAGATCTGAATCCGATCCGAAATACCTATATATCCGGCCCAGTCAGTGGATTCAGATTCAGACTTGGGCCAAGACTGATTTGGGCCTCTGAAATGGGTTTTTTTTGGCAGATATTCGAATTGGGCCATTTCCCGAGTTGGACCAAGACTGTTTTATGGCTCTTTTTATACTTTTTTTTTTTCTAGATATTTGAATAGGGCTTGAATATACCTTTAACCTATTATTTCAGCCTTATTTAGCTTGGGCTCATTTCATATACGATAAAACTAAAACTTGTGTTGAATACAATTGCATATTTCAGCCTTTTTTACAGATTGCTAAAAATTAGAATTGCAGCCTTATTTGATAGATTGCTAAAAAAATCTCATTCGAATATAAGTAATAAGTATAAACTAAATTACCACATTCTAATATACTATATAAGCATATAACTACTAACTATAGATCACATGCCAATCGAATCAAACATTAACATACAAGGTCTTCCACACTTCTAAATTCTAATTAACAAAAATAACACTAAGTCACTTTCTAGTCTCTCCAAACTAACAAATGAAACAAATTACATTAAGCAACCCCATTAGAATATATCAAAAGCCTGAGTAAGCAAAATGCCATTCCAATTACTAAAAAAAAGCAATGCTTTCCATCCTATAGACAATGAATTACTGTTAGAACCTAAAGGGTAGAAGTAAGATAAAAAGAGAAACAAATAAATGCAATATTAAAAGTAAGATATTACTCAAATAGTCACATGATATCCAAAATCCAACTCATTCAAGATTCATCCAATAAGATACGCACAGGATCAGCTTCCACTTCTATATAAAAAAATGAAAACAACATTAAATACACAAAAAGAAGAACCAAAACAATAAATTAATTGAATTTCAGAGAACATTATTACCTGAGTCCAGTCTAAAGCTCTCAAAGTCCTCAACCGCTTCTAAGACACGTTGAGCACGGCTAATGGGTGTTGATCTTAGCCAATTTTGAGCACATATGAAAGCCTTAACTGTTTTTGGAGCCAATGAGCTCGGATGGGGATCCAAAACACGCCCTCTAGTGCTAAATGCGGACTTAGAAGCAACGGTAGTGATGGGAATAGCTAGCACATCTTGTGCAATTCGAGCAATAACTGGAAATTTGGTGGAGTTAACCTTCCACCAAGTTAAAATATCAAACACTAAACTAGGGGACTCCACATCCTCCAAGTAATAACGTTCCAACTCACTTTTGTAATCTAACAAATTCCTAGATGCCTGAGATTGATGGAATTCTTGCAAGATACACAACGGATTCAAACTCCCCCTTTCCCTCTCCATTGTGCTGTCACTGCTTTGGGAGTCATAGTCATCACTAGTTTCACTGCCCATCCTAGGCCAACTGAAGATAACCCATCATTGTAGTGCCTATACAACCGCTCAACATCCACTTTCAAGATCTCAATAAATTTTTCCCCTTCCTCAACACCCATAACCTTCTTGAACCAAAATTCTAGGGTGACAATCTTGTAACGTGGATCAAGGATAGCAGCCACAAACAAGAGCCTATTGATCTTTTCAACATCTCCCAATATTTTTCATACTTCAACTTCATTCTAAAAGCCATGGCACTCAATAAATCATCATGACTATCACAATATGCCATCAAGTGAGTATGAATGTAAGAGACTGCTTGAAAATGTAAATTAGAAATGGCATACATTGAACTAGAGATGGCACATCGTAACATCATAGAAAATTTGCAAAAATCTCACAAAAGTTCTAACCCTTTTCCAATCATCATCATCAGGAGCTCTCAATCCTCTCCTATCTGGCCCATTCTCATTCAAATAATTATATATATGCCCATCATCCCCCTACAATAGCTCAAAGGCTTTCTGATATTTTTCAGCAACATTCAACATGAGGTAAGTGGAGTTCCATCTAGTTGGAACATCAAGCACAAAGATAAACCACACTGGATTCTTTTCTTCTACACACAAGTTTTAAATTTTGCTAACCTAGCAGGAGAAGACTTCACATACTTTACCAAGTTTCGAACCTTAATGACAGACTCATCAAGTTTTTTTCAACCCCTCATTGACAATTAGATTCAATATGTGTGCACTACACTTCATATGAATGAAATCATGACCACAAATAGTTTGATCACTGGTCAAGGTTCTTTTCTTCAACCAATCAATGGCATTATCATTGGTAGTGATATTGTCAACAGTGATAGTAAGAAATTTAGAGATTTCTCATTCAAGCATATACTCATCTAATTCTCTCTCAATCATTGCCCCTTTGTGATCTTGAATCTTATGAAATGTTAGGATTCTTTTGTGCATCTTCCAACTACTATCAATGAAATGTCTAGTAACACACATGTAATTGATATTTTGGATCGAAGTCCACATATCAGTGGTTAAACAAACCCTCTGCCCTGAAGTAAAAAACATAGCCTTCAACTCCTCTTTCTCCCTTAGAGAAGAGCTTCGTAACATCCCTCATCATTGTATAGCAAAAGGGTATGGGAAACCTAGGCTCAAGAGTCTTCACAAATTCCTTAAACCCAAGACCTTCTACAATCAAGAAGGGCAATTCATCTACCACAACCATCTTAGCAAGGGTTGCCCTAATCTTTTTCTCACTATACTTGGCCAATGTAATATCTTTACTTTCCCCACTATTCTTAGACTCAAAGCTTAAGTGAGATTGCCTCTTGTTTGTCTTTCCTTTGATATAAAGATACTTAGAACAACTATCTAGATGATTGAGCAAAGATGAAGTGCCTTGTAATTTGGAGTGACAATTAAAACTCTGCCCACAATAGTTACATGTACACTTCGGGAGTTTACCACCACCAATCGGTAATCTTGTGAAATGATCTCATGCCTTAGATCTATTGGACTGCCTTCTAGGTAATGGCGGTTGCCCACCACGATTTGGTTGAGTAGCAGAAGGCCCTTCTGCCTCTGCATCAAGCTCAATAATGGGAGACATAGGAATGTTCGGATTTGAGAAAGATCCAGCACCCGAAGTAGGGTACTACCAGTTTCAGGGGTACCACTACCACCCATTTCAGGAGTACTAGTAGGGGTACCCAAATTATCAAAGTTAATTTGCTCCATTTGTTAAATTATACAACCCAATTCAACAAATGTGATAAACAACCAAATCATTAATCAGCAACCAAATCAGCAAAGATAAACAAATTTTTCCACAACTATACATAGTAAAAATCAAATCAAATAAAACAACTATATTTTCAGCAACTTTTTTTTTTTAGCCAAAGATAAATACATTTTTTAGCAACTATATATAGCAAATCAAATAATAAACCAACTATATTTTTCAGCAACTATAAACAGATTTTTCAGTACTTCTTTATATAGTTTACAACTTTACATAGCCAAATCAAATCAATACTTTTCTGATATATTATATATGTATAGTATAAAATCAGAGAAATAAACAAATTCATATAATACAGCAACCCACGAAACCAATTCATATAATACA
>CM025853.1:31330526-31481052 GCA_003952965.2 Morella rubra
TGAGATGATGTGAAGTGATGTTCTGGTATAGGTTAGTTAGGGCTTCAAGACAATTAGAGTAATTTGTTCTTTCTCTTGTTGTTTGTACTCTAAGATTTTTGAGTATTTAATTCATTTCTTTTTTTTTTTTTGTGGGTACTCATTTATCGTGATCAGTAACGGTAGATCAATTACCCGAGGAATCACCTAAAAATTATGGGTATTTTTTTTATTTATTCTTGATAATTTTACTTTGATGTTCATTTGCTTCCGGATGGCAGGAAAGGAAGAAACATGATCTAGCTATTATTATCTTTCCATGAAGATTCACAGTAGTCTTTTGGTCAAACAGTCAGTTTGCAGGACAGTGATCTACGCCCAATCTTTAGCTGCGTCCATGGGTAAAGAAATTATTAATAGGAATTTTAATATTGAGGAAAGATAGTAAGATTAGAAAATGGGACCATAAATGATTTGGTTCCGATCGTTGTTCTATTTGGCGGGAGAAGAGTTGTAGGAGACACTATTAGTTTGTGAGGGCAACGATCTACTTGTAGTTTTGTGTATGCGGGAGGGTGAGCTAATTGTCACAAAGAAAGGTTTATAAGTTAATTATAGGAGCTTTTATATTAGCCCCCGTAGGAAAGATAGTTTGTGATTAGAGAAATGTGGACCTTTAGTCTATTCTTTCAATATCTCTTGTTCAGTCAAATATTATTAGAGTTGATAAAAAAAGTTCCAGTAAATACCCTAATATTTCGGTGTGTCCCATTATCCGATTCATATCGGAATTGAAAACTAGAAATAATATAGATACATGTCTAATTCAATAGAGGCGCGTATATCTGTTGTACCAAAAAAAAGTATCAAATCGATATTCAAAATGCTTAAAAATAATGTTCAACCCATTATGACATATGTATTTTGACCTAAAAAGGCCCAATTATTAGAACCAGAATTTTTTATTCCATCAGTTCTGAATTTCGGGATATTCTAGAACAAAACCGAAATTAAAAAGGGGTTCGATTGATACTAAAATTGGTGATTTTAGTTCCATCCATTTTAATGCCTACCTCTTTTTTAGTTTAAATTTTTATTGGGACAACATTAAATAAAGTTTTAAACTTTTATTGGAACAACATTAAATAAAGTGAAATCCACCTATCGTGTTTATATCATTTCAAATTGCACCTTTAGAGCAGGATATTTCCAAACATTTTTATCTTTTGAAAATTGAGCAATCGGGTTCATAAGTATTCCATCCTATGTATCCAATCATTTGGGATATATTAATAACTAGTTGAAATGAGGGAGGAAGTGAGAAATCCCACGAACTCATCTTAATTGAATCCCACGAAAACACTATTCCGAATGGTAGAAGTTTGAGAGTTTTTAAAATCTGGACATTTGGTTTCTATAAACTGATCTTTTAACTAAGGGTAATTAGCATTCTATACACCGTGGGAACAGAAGCAAAAACCCAGCCCAGAAGAAATCGATGGAGTCTTGAAATTTCCTGAGTAATTATCAAAGCACTGATAATTGTTTGCCACGAAATTTGAATTAAAAACTAAAACCAAAACCCTTTTCCAGAAGAAATCGATGGAATCTTGAAATTTCCCAAGTAAGTATCAAAGCTGTGATAATTGTTTACTGAAGTAATTTTGGGAAATCCTAAGACAATGGCGATGGATTTTTGAACCCCTAAAACCTCTTACACCAATCTACAAATATAGTATCTGAAATCTTCGGGGCATCTTTTCGGTGATTAGAGCAATCTCTAGACGGCAGGAATATTCGTCCAATATTTTATATAGTTGGTTCGAATTAATAAAATAAAGTTATGTTGCGCATCATGTTTGGTGAGAAATATATGCATGATGCAGAGAAACAATATATCCAAATATTAACAAATATTTAGCAATTTCTAAGCAACCGGTTATAACGACGCGATTAATAATGATATAGTAAGGAAAATTCTAGGCAAATATATAAATTTCTTCTTTCTTTCTCTTTCTTTTTTTTTTTTTTTTTTTAGAACATAAAAATTAAACAAGTAAGAGCCAAACAAAATAGGACCGATCTGAAATTACATCAAATAAGTTAGAGAACTAAAAGGAGACACGGAATTAAAGAAATACAACTCTCAACGAGTCAATTAAAGTGGATCCATTAACAGATCAATAAACTTTAAATTTGTATAGTTTTTTTAAATTATACAGACCAGATTAATCTGACTTTATCAAGAAAGTGACTCTAAATAATAAAATTTGACATAACCTCAACCGGTCAACAGTATAGTCTAGACTTGATATATATAAATATATATTTTAAGATCTCAAATTCCAAATTTGAAGTGCTATCAATTTTTGAGATTATCACGACTAATCTAATCTTTTGGGACCATCCAAAATAGCTAAATATCGGTTTATGTTGTTTGGACAAAACACAATGTGGGTGCCCAAAACAGCGTGGACGAATGAGGTACAAGGGTTTGTACAGCAATGTTCCCGCGTCTTTGTCTTTATGTTTCCGTAATGAAATTGTGATCTGATTTGGTGTGCATGTGACAGGAGGAGGATCCAAAAGTGGATGTCTTCCTATCATGAACTGTCTTTTCCAAAGAGATGAATGTACTCTTTCTACCAAATCAACTCTAAATAGGATCGTGTCCTACTAATGCAATATACCATAGCGTGCTATACAGTTTTCTGTCAGCAACAATCCAGCAACCTGGAATATTTTCGCAAATATGGAATCAGTCCGGGTCAAAATCTCCATGTTCGCCGCTTACAAGGTGGTCTCGTTAATTCTCGCTAATTTTTCAGAACAGTTTGAGAGCGTTTGTAGAGAGTAGGGATTACAGTGGTAAAGTACAGTACGTACTAGAACCAGAATCCGAATGATCTCAGGATCGGGTCTATCAGATAATACATATTTTTCGCAGGCTTGGTAAAAGCAAACAGATCTCTAACCAAAAATCGAACATTTAGTTGGGGTAACACAAATGTACTTCGTGAGTAAGGAGTGAGACTTGAGATCTATCTCTCTTTCCTTGTTTTTATAATTTATGGTAATGTTCTATAACACGTACATTTACAGTTAATAGTCAAAATAATCGTTATTATAGTTATGTAAAACTAATACCTGCCAAATGCATATCAATCGAATAACTCGCCCTTCAGAGATAAGGATTTGTTAAAAGCAAAGTTATTAAAATTTATAATATGGAGTCATTTGTAATGTTATGTTGTCGTTTTGAAGTAAAAAATATTTGACTTTAGTTTTAAGTTAATCTGAAGGTTGATGCTATTTTTTTGATGGTATTAGTCTTTGAATCTTACTTTATTTTTTTAAATTGTTGTTGGTAAGAGTTATTCATTGAGTCATTTTATCATGGACGTGGTTCTTTCCGTCTAAGCTAACAGCAGGTGCCCATAGAGGAGTAGTTGTTTATATATTATTGACCAGCGTGCATGTATTCCGTATAAATCGGATATAAAGGGCTCAAATCAAAATTTTAAAACATAAGGAAGAAAAATTGATTTTGACCTATAATTAAATTGCTTGCAATTACGTTACCCTAAATTTTTTGAACAAACGAAGATTTAGTATAATGCTATTTGCGGGTTCCTTCCTCCTACCGCTTCTCAAGTTCTCAACCAAAAAATTGGATATATAAAATATTAGAGAAAGGAGCGCAAGTTTGTTGCATTACGGATTGCTCTAAATGATAGAGAGAGAGAAATGGTAAAGTAACATGCTTTTGACAATCGTGGTCCACTGGAGTGCCTCATTTTGTTGTAGGAATCAGTGGCTAAGGTGAACAGCAGTCTCTTTTTTGGTGTTCATCGTCCGTTTGTTGAGTCTCGTTAGATCCTTAGCTGTGTGATTCTTGCTATTCATACTTGTTTTCTACCACCCATGCATGTGATTTACGCTTGAAGAGATCCCAGTTCGTACATTACCCAATATACGTCTTTAGGCTGATGGTTCCATGTATAAAGCTTGGATCTATGAACAAACGTACACCAAAAGTAAACAAATCATATGCGATAGAGAGATCCAAGTACGTTCTGGTTACATAGGTATGCTTGTGATGTCGTCGATATATTAAATGAGTAAAGAAATAGAATCATTTTGAAGCTATCTATAAGGAAGAAAGAAGGCGAAAAAGCTTGATATTGGCATGACGAGCCTGGCCAACACGTCTCGTATGGTGCGCGGAGATATGACCTTCGTAGGAGAGGAGAACAGACGGGGGCTGTCCGTAAAGGCAAATACTTCAGCCGAGTAAGAGATAGCTATATACATCTATGCAATCGAAGAAGTTTCGAAGTGATGAAACGGTTGTATTTTCTATGTTTCCGCGAAAATACTTGATCAAATCTGCGCAAGTCTCAACGGTACCAGGCATGCGAAGTTGGAGTCACTTAGAAACGGATAAGAATTGACGTAACTCTGCAAGTAATATGCGATGGTAGTACGGAGGAGGGGAGAGATGATTGGATGTTCTATGAACAATGGAGGAATTGACAGTGAAGTCGAGACGGGTAGTGTCTGGAGTCTGAGTTATCAGGGGACAGTCTGATATGGATTTTAAATTAAGATCAGGTCATGTATGGTCCCAATTTGTGCTTTCTGGATAGGTGATCTCGGACGACACAATGACTCTCTGATTATTTAGTGGTTTATATTACTTGGTACTTAGGAGACACATTGGAGAATTTATTTGTTATATCCACAGGTAGCTTATGCGAACTGAATGGTCGGAATGGCGCACCACAGATTGCGTCAAAAGGATTTGCAAGATAAGGACTAGTTGTTAGTATATGAAATACACCTTCATAGACCTGGTGTGAACTAAGCCACATTAATTTTTGACTCATGTAACTTAGTGGATTTAATTAAAGGCAAAACAAATACGAGTACATGAAAATTCCAGAGAATATAATTAACCGCCTTCAATTGTAATGAGCATGGGTACATAAGAATGAGCTCAGTCTTGTTAACTTGGGTCACCTAATCTTTTGACTTCATTCGTATTTTGTTTGTTAAAAATGTCTTGAATTTGCTAGCCCTCTTTTCTCCGTTTTTAATATCTGTGGTTATATGGATGAGCTGTAGTACCCATATTTTTCTTATTGAGTAACAAAGGGTAATGCGCTATCGAACTTTAATTTTTCCGCATTTTAAAGAGAGAGAGAGGAGTAGGGGTAAACCTTCCGCGTGATAGCGGCCTATTGTAGGAGTTCCAATGCAATTGGCTCATATCGTTGAAAATGACTGGTTGGACTTTGACAACTCAAAGACTGTGATCGAATAGTGAGGTCTTGCGTGATCGCAAGATTTACTAGATATTATCTACGCTAGTTGCCTGGTACTTCCTGTTGAACTAGAGGAAAGTTTGAACACATTCGTTTGCATGTGGGTTAGTGGCCCGTGATCCAATGTGATCCGAGGAGTTTTGTATAGTGGGGGTCGTATCTACATAAGACGTAAATATGACCTAATTATGAAAAGAAAAAATTTTCACTTTACTGTAATGGCAATATAATGCTTAGAAGTTAAAAATATACGGTAAATATTGAGAGTTGACTTAAAAGCAGTTATAAATTAAGTAAGGGTACTTAAATATCGAGCAGGGTGAGGTTTCTCATTGGGCTCGGAGAGTGAAGGTGACAAAAGTAATATGTCTTACTTTATCTGGATGGGTGCGATCCTTTCTGAAGAACGCGTTGATAGAAAATATATATAATGTAGTTTATTAAAATTATACGTTTGAGCCTTCTCAATCTCAGTTTTACATAGTATTTTAAAAACTTCCATTTGAAGAGAATTCAACGGACTATGCATATATAATCCTTACCATCTAAAAAAATTCAGACTTAAATAATTAATTTTGGGTGACACAAAAGATGAATGAGAGTGGTAGTTTTCTTATTTAGGTTTATCGAAATAATAAATTAATTTGAGAATTTATTTCTAGGATAAGAAACTTCTATATCTAAGAATATGTATTATGGCGAAGAAAATGGAAGGAAGCTTCAATAAAGAAGAAGAATAAGGAGATTTATTATGAAGGAGAAAAGAAAGATTCAGATAAGAAGAAGAAATAAAGGGAGGAGGAGGAGAGAGGAAGGAGAAATTGGGTTGGTGCCCTGGGGTCTAATGGGGATCAGGGACCTGCGGGTCACAAGTCCAAGGGCAAAAAAAAGAAAATTTTTACATATACAATTTTTTTGTTTTTAGGGCTGTGCAATTGGGGGGCGCTGCGCAATGGTCCGCGGCCCCCCTGCTGCATACCGCCAACATGCGCGGTGCCCATCCTGGCTCGATCCGGCCACTATGGTGTTTGTCTGTAGATTTTGTTTCGCATGTGGCTCTTGTTCAAGCCTGTGCTAATACTGTCATTCTACATGCTAATCTAATGTACAGTTCGTGTTTGCAAAAGTCCTTAGCTCTGTCCGTGAGATGATCCAACTAGGGGATAGAGCTTTCTCGTTTTTATTCTGTATGGTATTATATTAGCTTTTTGATAAGAGAAGCAGCAATTAATTCGTGGTCGATATTGAGGAGTTCGAGTTATGCAGAAAATAGTGGTCGCTGAGGAGTTCGGAAAGTGCGAGAGCACGGTATAATGGGAAATAGCAGCCAAGAATGACATGGAGTTATAAGGATAGTCTGGTTATTAGTTTCTTGACCGGTGCTGAGTGACGGCCAACTATGAGCGTAAGGTGGCAGGTTTGTAAGTAATTTAAACTACTTGCAAGTAGTAAATATTGAGTTGGCGTCACAAAGGGAGGAGGTGGACATCACGAAACACGCCAATTATTAGATGTAAAATTAAAATACTAGTGAGAACCAATAGACCCTGATTTAAATTGCTATACGTAGATAGATTTGTTGAATCGTGATTTTGATAGGGAATTACCTATATGTGTTGTGTTTTCCAGTGCATTATAGAGAGTCAATAATATATTGGTTTTCTTGAAGGCGGTAAGGAGATTGAATGGTAAGTATCTTATTCAACTAAAGAGACTGTTCAACTGAATCGTGTTGAGTATTATTGTAATGTTCTGAATTAATAATCTGGGTAGAATCATTATTTGATATTGAGAGTGTAGTGAGTTATTAGAATGTAAAAGTATTCAAAATTTCAAGTGGTGTTAAAAATAGGTCTTTTTCTGTGGTTGTACTGGACTTACAATGTTCACGTGTAATTAAAGTTAGTGTACGGATGATTTGTCCCGCATTGCTTGCACAGCGTCTTTATGTGGCATATATAGTTTCTTAAAGTATTTTGAATAGTTCAGTTATTCTAAAGAAAAAAATAATAATTCAAATGTTAAAGGTCTAATGGCCAACACAATCAAGCTTAAACGCATCTAAATAAAGAAAAAACGAAAACAAATAACAGTAATCTTAAGCCATTTATGAACAGGCAGATTTGTCGTTGCTTTCAGTGTTATTGTAATGAAGCGGTTGGGCAAATAAATTGTAAGGCATGACTTGTATTTAGACTGTGAACATGGGAGCTGCTTGGATGCTCAATGGTCAGGGATGTCTTGCTGGGCCCGTAGCGCGAAGAATATAATAGAAAGTGAGTCGAGCTAAAGTCGTTTGATCAGTAGATGATTCCGGTACCTGTCGGTCATCTAGCATCGTCTATGCATAGGATATTATATGGATCGGTGACTTAACTGGGATGTTAAGATATATTTCTCAAGATTATACTATTAAAGCCGAATAGGCTATAGTAGTGTATATTGACCTAGTAACCACACTGTGTTTTAAAAGTCAAACCGGAAGCCACATTAGTTAATTGTTTTAGGTTCGTGCAACTTATATTATAGTATTCTGCATTTAATTGATGATTTTACTTCCCATATCATAAACGACTATCAATGAATGAAATTACGAGTCGCGTCTGGGTTGAATAGTTTTATAAAATAGAGGATAGACCGATTCAACACTAGAGACCAAGAGAAGCTATTGGAAGGGTCCGTTGTGTTAGTTCATTTTGAAAACTGAGGTTTACCAGTAAAAGAGTTTTTTTACAGATTCGAAACTGTGTTATTTTCAAGGAATAATATTTCTATGTTTCTAGCGTTTTAGTGTTTTATTCTTTTATAATAACATAATTTTCAAGATAAACACATTGTTGTTTGGCATGTCGTTGATGGCACAGAGTTCTTGTGGTGCAGTAAGTGTTGGATCTGTGTATATGTTTTATTAGGCGAAAGTGCAGGTATGATGACTTTCGTTGTTTATTTTTCTGAATTGTGCCATTTGATTTACTGTGTTATAAAGATAATTTTGATGCCGACGTGGAGAAGTGGATAGTTGGTATTCCTTTGGTTTTGCTTGGATTAGAAGTGAGGTGTATGATAGGGGTTGTCAACCGGGTATCTGGTGTTGTCATGAGGTTCTAGAGGTGAGGATGGCATCCACGGGTGGGTATGCAGTGTTCTGTGACTGATCATAGATTGTAGGCGACATACGTTATAGTCCAGCTCAAATGTGGTTTTTGTTTTGGGAGATGGAGATTTCACACTTGAGCGTACCAACTTGAAGAGTGATACGTATTGCGGAGTAGAGTCAGATTAGAACCCGAGAAGCCTGGACCGGAGTGCTTTCTTAAGCCTCTGATATGTGTATGTTCAGTCAGTAGATCATTGGGGTCTTCAGGAGGGCCAGATTGGGTTTCGAAACTTTCTACCTGAAGTCGGAAATAATTACTATCACACATTGCCTGTGCTACACATCTCGTTGTCATGTTCTTCTATTCTTTCACTTTCTGCTTCCCATCATCAGTTGCAAGTCATGTACGAGTGTTAGTTGTAGGTTACTGATGTATCTGCTGCATCAAAGTAATAGTGCGTCAGAGATTTCATGTTCTTGTCTTTGACCATAATTGTGAGCTCTTGTTGGTCCTCCAAGATCGATGGTATCCCAACACTTCATATAACATATGTGAACAAGCACAACCTGCTAATAACTGACATCACAACATATGTACTGGAGGTGTATATAAATGCGTGACGTCGCGATCACAATATTTAACGTGATTAGGTCAATTGCTTTGTCCTTGTCGCGATGGGAGTAAGAGTACGGCGCTACAGTAAAACTAACAGGCGAAAGCGCTTTCTAGTCAAAACTCTAAAAACTTTCGTCACACAAGGTTGCGCAGCGTTCTTTGAGAGATTGGTGGTAAAATTTTATTTTTGGATATCTGATCGGTTTTAGACGAACAATTGACGAAGGATTCGAAATAGATTCAGTGTTTTATAGATTTTCTAATATGGTGGTGGATTGATTCACTAGGCACTCCTTTATAATGTGAATCGATACTAAATGATTAAGGAGATTGATATAGAAGTCGTGTCAATTTTCCGATTATCTATATATCCAAGCATCACGTTCACACAGATGACATTCTAGGGCTTGCCTAATTAATAAATTTAACCGCTGCAAATAAGACTGAGAGGAGCATTTCACGTATATATGGCTCTAAGTGATTGGCATATTGCACTCACACTGACTTTTCAAGAAAAATAATTATTATACTATAAGCTAGGAGGTACACATGGAATCCTTTTGTTACGGTATACTATATCAAGGCCTCATTAGCTTTGATAATATATAGCAGTCATTGTAAAATACGACGGTATCGCCCGGATGTGCGAACTTCGCACCTTCAAAGTCAAGTCTAGATTTACACGTAAAGTGATAACTTTACGCGACTCGTTTCACTGACAACAATTGATGGTATCTCACCTAATATACCTTTACGAGACCTCGACTCAACTCGAAAGGAGAGAAGTCAATTGGATCTCATCCTGATGATTCGAGCTTTGACAGTCAGGCGGATGCTCGTGGTATATGGGGGTGGATATATGGAGTCTCCCTCATAAAGTTACTGATAGATAAGAGGCATCGGGCTTTTGACAGTTCAGGGGTAAATTAGTTTCTTCCTCTTTCATTCGATTCTAATAGACGATGAGGCACCTTAACAATTGAAGGATCACTCCATTGCACAATACTTCAGCTAAGACCTCGAAAGCTGAACGGCGATAGCAACAAAAACTACAAGGCAACCGTGCTGAACATTACTCATAAGTTGCTCGCTTTTTTCTCTAGTTTCTCAATTATTATAACCATCCCATTCTACACCATAGGAAATTTACAGTATTAGATAGTCATCAGTATCAAATTAATTAAAAAGAGTGTGATCAAGTATGGGGAGGATTAACTGCAGGAGATATATGAGCAAGTTCAGACCTTCCTAGATGCTAGCTAAATATGGTTGTTAGGCTCGTAAACTGTCGCTCCTTAATCATACGACTAGCATTTATATCATGGGAGGAAGTTACTTCTTCTACGACAATGTGAAATGATCTAACGACTAACTATCAGCCCTAAGACTAAATGGGACGCGTAGGCAACGAGTACGTAATAGCAGCTACAACTACTATTATATTTGCTAAGCTATTCTGCTACTCATCATATAGACCCTGCATTGGCGCTAGCGGACCATAGAAATTTACATGTTAGCAAATATAGCTAAAAGAATTGAGTGACAGAAAAGGTATTCGCTAAGAGAGCACAGAACGTAATCAATAGATAACAGACGTCTACTACAATTCTCAGTACAATATTAGGAGTAAGTTTAGCTATCATAAAGATCAACAGGTAATATGCCACAAGAGCATGGTGTAATTGATTGGATGCGAGTATTTATAAGCATTCTTATTGTTACCAGCATTGTTATCTGTTTAATATTACGTACCTTGGAATGAGAGAAGTTAATATACGACTGAACCCTCTGCTGATGTCGACAATTACTAGATTTGCTTGGTTGCCGTTTGCCCCCCGAGCCTTGAACGTATCCATAACATGCTGAGTATTCTAGCTAATAAGACGATACGGTGAAGAGTTTGGTTACATAAACATTGATATCAGTATTCAAAGAGCAACAAAATACTATAATTTCGTATTGTGGAGGTGACGGCTCAGGTACTTGTATGTCTACCGCACAGTTATCCTTCCAATATATATTGGAAGTCCTTCTTTTCCCTAGCTAGCTAAGCTCGAATTGCTTCGTGTACTTTGTTCCAAACTATTCAGGCAAAGAGAGGCATTGTCTTCTAGTAAAGCCATCAAGGCACCCGCATTCATATACTTATTGTTATTCTTCATTTTTCAGACAAGCTAGCTACCATCATTCAAAATATATAACAGCATCCTTTTTCCCAATATGGAGGCATATAGGTAGTCTTGTAAAAATGTAGAATTGCAGATTAAGTTCAACGGAGAAAAGTCTTGTAAAGAAAGCAGTAAAGCCTTGATCTTACAATAAAGTATGATGGCAAAGCCCGGGTACATAACCAGTCCATATTACAAAGCCTTTCTATCAAGATATCATCTTTCCGTCTATATTTTCTTGATCTGCAAGGACTAAAATCCTAAATGCTTTGGGAGTTCAATAAAGATCAACCTTCTCCATAGATAATGTTTTGATCTTAAATGAATGTACAGAATCTTAATTATTATGATTCTTGTGATTAATACTGGTGCTTTTCGCAGCTTCAAATTATCCAGGGTCTTTCTCTCATGCACCTATTATGGTTGACAGAGTTTTCTTCCCTGATTGCAACCGACCAGATCAAAAGAGCCAGGCTAATGGATTGCGCCATCACGTTTCAGAATCAAGAAAAGTGCCACAGGGAAGGGTTTGCTTTGTAGCAAGTGAAAACTCCTTTGAGAAAAAAAAAAAAGAAGAAGAAAAAGGAAACCCTTTAAGGATATCTACTTTTAATGAGTGACAATAGTACAGGGAATGAATCATGAAAAGCTATGTTAGAAGTACCGTATATTTCTAGTCTTTTCGCAATATATTCGTAATATTTAACGAATGATCTCAGCCGTATTATGGTTTCCTTAACAAATATTCTAATGTTTAATCTTGAGCTCAATACATGATTCCGCACTTTATTCATATTTCAATTATCAGAACTTATTGTTGTACGTGTTAGTTGAATGATCAGGACCATTATTATATATGACCTATTAGAATTGAATCCCCATAATTCTTGTTATATTTAGTTACCTACTAAGAATATTTGAAAATAAGACTTTTGTCCATTGTAAAAAGAGTACCGTCATTGCAGCCATATATTCAATCGGCAGATTTTCTGTTCCACACCCACTCTTGAATGCCTTTTATCTTCAAATTCTCAAACTAACTGGACTACCACTCTTGTCATGTCTTAATATTTTATTTGGATCTCTTTTTTCTATCGCCACTCACAGTCTTGGACTTCTTGGTCGAGACCAAATCAAAGAAGAGTATATCACTTGCTAATCCAGGTAGCCCTGGGTTTTAATTAATTTGCCCTTTTGTTATAGTTCTTTCTCCCCAATTTTGATCTATTACCATATGTGCTAGTATACAAGGCGGCTCAACGAAGACAGAAGACTTCTACATGTTTACAAAAATAGAAAGAAGTCACAAAAATAGAAAGAAAAGATAAATATATTTTGCACCCTTTAATTAAAAGGGTATGGATATTTCACACTCCCATCTATTATGTTTATTACATTATTCTTATTATTGATTCAGACATCTTGTACCAACCCTTAAACTTTTTTTTATTAGTTTGAATAGAAAATTATTTTTTTAACATGTGACTGACAATTTTCCCTCTCCATAATTTTTTTACGTTAATTATTTTATGTGTAAAATAGGTTAAAAAATTAATTTCTATAAAAAATCACGGAAAATTTTAACGAATTACAAATGTCTCAAATTAATAAATATATAATATACTTATATATATAATATGAATAAGATGTTAAAAGTCTCAAACGTAGTTGTTGGATATAGTTTCTTTTTTGGTTGTGAGCATTCATAGTTGGATGTAGTTGCCCATTAAAAAGTGTATTTATGTTTGAAAAGCGATTGAAAGCTGTATTTATCTTCTTCTTCTTTTTTTTTTTTTCCTAAACAACTGTCTTTATCTTTGAAAAGGAGGAAGAGTTGCTTTTCTCTATATGCATGCACGAGGACAAAAACTTGTCACATCATTCATTAAAGGGCGATCCATCTCCTTTATCATCTAAACAGTGACTCCGTCGTATAGAAAGAAAAAAAAAAATCCCACTTCAGAAATTTCAACTTCTTGCCTTTAATGCCTAGAAAGGACCAGAAGAATCACAGTCAAGTTAGTTAATCATGCAATGACCAAGTCACGGGATTACAAAAGGAATACGCAAAAAAAAGGCAAGTATGTGTTTTGGGAAATTGTCAGTATAAAATAAAAGCAATTACGAAAGAATCCTAACTACTAAATAAAACTTATTCAACATCTGAATTTATTTTCATACACTATGACACTCTTAGCTTAGTTTTTAATTAACCTTCACGTGACTTGATATTTAGAGAGTTATTTAGATAGCTAATGGGGAGACCTATTCCATGTACTTCGGTGCAAGGAATGTTAATGAACAAATCAGATCACACGTTAAATAATCATATTTAATTGAAAAAAAAATTTTAAAAACTTTCAATAATTTTTACAACGAAGGTTCAAGATTTTAAAACTTTATTACGTAAATTCTAATAAACTTTTCATGACTATTTCAATATTTTTTTATTAAAAAAATTTTACATCAAATGATCTCTCTCCTTACATTTTTAACAAACTTCATTACTTTTACATTAAAAAATATATCAAATCTGGTCTCACCTTATTTTTTATCATTTCACAATTAAACATTCTTAAACTTTTTTACCAACTTTTTTACAAACTCTCATAAAAAGTTAAAACTCAAAATTTTCTCATGTTTGTTGAACATCGCCATGAAGTATCCATTATGGGTCATTCACATTTTGCACTTTAAACTACAAACTATCAATTATTGTCAAATTACACCATATATTTGACTTTTGTTAAATTGAATTGAGAATTGGATAAAAAAATGAACCATAAGCAATGTACTTACCTTTTTTTAGACTAGTAAATGTTGAAATTAAACTAGTAGATTATAAAAAGAAGTCAAAACACAATCAAAAAGACAATTTTTTTTTTAAAAAAAATAAAAATTGAACAACGTTCTAAAAATAACGGTAATTTCATCGCTTCTAGCCTAAAGAAAGCAGATTCAATGCATAAGGTTCTTTTTTTTGTTCCAATCACGATTTAATTTAAAGAAAATCATTTATTTAGAGTACAATATGCCAGATAATTAATGTGTGAAATGTCTCAAAATTGTTAATTTAAAGTATAACCATATAGTTCATAAGTGAAAAATATATTTAACTGTAACTAATATATATATAAAATATGTCACTTTCAATATTATTCGGAATAAAAATATCCTCACATTTAAGAGTTGTCATGTCATATTTCAGCCTGCCAAAAATGTGAATGTGATAGTATTCACCAATCATGACTTCTTGCAACCTCCTGGCGTCTCGAGTTGATGATGGAGATGGTTCTTCTAAGATGCCCGTCGAGAAACCCAAAACTGTTCTTTATTTTTGCCTGATCAGTAAAAGGATAATAGCAGGTAAAATCATCATTGAATAGGGGAAGCACACAATATAGGACGATAAATAAACATTTACTGATATTATTAGCAGCTAGCTTAAGAGTTCATGAAGTGGTGGTTCGAGTACCATTTTTTTTTTTTGGCAACTTAAATTTTTTCGCACAGTCATCCCCAAGGGCCTACGTTTACTATTTACCTTTATTATCCCACATATAATTTAGTAATCTTTGATAACTCTATAAACCAAGAAAATCTATTAAAAAAATGAAAATATATAATTGCAATTTAAGACATATCGACAGCCAAAGTGAGAGCTCCTCCATTGTCTCTAAGCTCTTTGCTCAAAGTAGTCAGAATCTAGATTGATAGGATACAGATCCGAAGTAGAGTTAGTGGAAGCGGGGCAATGGCAATCTGTTAACGTACTTTGTGTCTGCCTATCACCCATATCCTGTTCTTTGTTTTGTTGAAAATGCTCCCTCATTGCCTTCGCTGTTATCCCATCAGTTGAGACACTTGAATCAGGAACCAGCTCCGGAACCATAGTGCTTCCCTCAAGCACGCTCACCACTAAAGACAAGGTGGGCCTAGCTGCTGGAGAAACATTAGTGCATAGGAAAGCTACCTTGATCATGACCATAGCCTCATCCTTCTTGTAACTGGAGCCTAACCTTGGATCAACCAAATCCAATAAACTCCCTTTTTCTTTTTAAAAAAAGGGCCTGCAAATAGGAAGATAGGGCCAAGAAATCAAACTTCTGACCTTGAACTTTGTAGACATACAGGGGCATCTTGTTCAAGAATGAGCTGCATACCACAAGGTTAACTTACATACTAAGACATGGTATTGAGTTTCTGAGACAAGTCTAATTAGGTACTTGTCAGGAATTTTAAAGGTTCAAGAAACAACTACATTAATGAATAAAGTCAGGGTTGGTTCTTCATTTTAGAGACTAGGAAGATTTTCCCTCAACAAAGCGCCAACATTGTGGCTCTGAAAATGTGGCAAGTGGAAAACATATCCCTGATCAACATTTCAAAAGTAACAAACAGAAGCAAAAACTAACGAGACATAAAACCTGTAAATGCAAGAAAGTGAGAGATTCAAATTACCCAATCAAGAAGGTGTAAACAGTCCTCCCTCGGTCTATAACTTATGTTACTCCCACTGAGAATTTCCAAGGCAACAACTCCAAAACTATAAATATCTGCTTTGTCAGTTAAGTAACCCCACATTGCATACTCAGGGGCCATATACCCAATGCCAAAATCACGAAACAATGTGGTGTAAGATTTTCAGCATCCGGAATTTTAGGGGAAAATACATTTTTCACCGCGGAGGATATAGTTGTTTTACCATTTGCAGCCTAAACTTCCGCATTTGAGACAATGTACCCTCCAACTTCTCATTCCTAACACGTTGCACTCTTCATTTATTTTTTCCATTACATTAGATGGAAATTAAGCTTTTTTACACCTAAAATGACGATGAAGCCCCCGATCGGATATGCAATATGCAGAGTGGATCAGGGGCATTATTATCATTTAAATCTAATTCGACTGAAAAATTTGACTGAAGGTGCAAAGTGTATAAAATTAATAGTTAGAGGGAAGATGTGTCAAAGTAGGTGGTTTATTGTGCAAAATGTAAAAGTCCATATACTTCGCGGGTGAAAAGAAAAGTGTATTTTCCCAAAAATTTTGGAATTGCTAATAGTTAAGGCAATTATTTATAGTCTCCTTTTTCTTATTATTATCTTAAATCTGTAGTGTCTTCTAAATGAGTCAATATAACTGTGTAACCAACCAAAAATGTAAGACAATCAAAACACTGGAATATCTGAACTGACAATTTTGATGAAGCCGGACTCTATTTACAATGCCATCCACTTCAAATTTTGTCTTTTTTCTCCTCTATTTCTTTGAAGCATATTTGGTATCACATGAAAATAAGAAACCAGGTAATAGGAAAATGGTAACAAGGAATTGATAAAGAGAAACTCACTAAGTCCCCGCAACTCGGGTGCTTATGTGGGTATTGTCCTCTTCATCAAGCTTGGCCAAACCAAAGTCAGATATCTAGGGGTTGAGATTTCTATCCAGCAAGACATTTGTAGCCTTGATGTCCCTATGGACAATCTTCAATCTTGATTCTTCGTGGAGATAGGCCAAACCTCTTGCTATCCCAACACAAATATGTTGTCTTGTTGGCCAATCTAATTTCAACTGATGTTCTTCTGGCCCTACAGTAAACCAGTTGAATACAGTTAATGATTATGCGTATGTAAACATATACATAAAGAAAACAATTAAGTGCACAAAGAAATAAAATTTTACCAAATAAAGCACGAGCGAGGCTATTATTTTCCATGTACTCATATACTAGCAACAACTGATTTCCTTCAATACAGCATCCATAGAGCTTAACAAGATGAGGATGTTGCAAAGCAGAAATCACGCCTATCTCATTCAAAAACTCCCGATTTCCTTGTCTTGATTCGGAAGACAGCTGTTTGACTGCAATGACAGTGCCATCTGACAAAAAGCCCTGCATTTGCAATATCATAGTCTCACACTCTTACATAGGAACCAGAACAGTTCAGAAAGAAAGAGCTATGGTGAGAAGTAATTCATTTTATTCTGCGAATACCTTATAAACAGGACCGAAGCCACCTTCCCCAATTTTATTTGCAGCATCAAAGTCGTTCGTCGCAGCTCTGACTTGCCTCAAGGTAAATTTTCCAGTGTGCAAGTCCAAACCCTTTAAATCTGAGGTAGATGCCAAGTCAGATATGCAAGCATGTATAAGAAAATGGAACTCTCAATATTACTTGTAATTTGAGAGATACTTTAAGGCAAGCTATATGATCCTTCCACTACCCGCCAACCCAATATGTTGACAAGTTTCTAGAGGTCCCATATGCAATCTCTAACTATCTCAACAGAGCAGCATAAGGATCAATGACTATGCTACGATGGGTTATCAACAGAGCAGCATGATGTTTTCTGTTATTTACTAATTTGTAAATTTTTATTTGTTTAATTTTTTATTCATTTTCCATTTGTGTTAACAGATGTATCTGACTGCAGGCATGGATTGATTAAATTGAAAAGATATGGAGCTCAATTAGATGAAATAAAATTTATAGAGAGTTATTTAATTTGTTGCTTATAGATATACAAAGTGCAATGAAGTTTCCTGAAAAAAAAAATAGTGATTGAAAATTTGTAAACACCTCCCATTTCATTTAATTAATAAAAAATTGGTGGAAATTGTAGCCCCAAGTATAAGCAGTATTTTAAAAATTTCAAGAAAATTCGTATCATCCTTCAGCTGTCAAAAAACAGCAATTGTAGTGTGTTAAAAGCTTAGCTTACTATTAAGAGCCAATTTAATGTTGATAGGAGCAAAAAATAATTCTTTTTTTTTATACGAGGATAACCTCACTTACTGCGGATAAGTGATTGTAGTCGTATGATCTCTTATTTAAGTCGACAATCTTATTTTGAAAGGAATTGAATTAGTACGATTGTGATCTCCTATTTAAGTCATCAGTCTTGTTTTAAAAGGAATGGAACTTGAAATGTTACTACTTGTACATACAATCTCATATGCACTCTAATGATCGGCCCATTTGGTGTGGGATGAGTAGAGAAAAAAAAAATTAGTGAAATCTGGTAGGGGCTGTTATCGCACACCAAACAATGCATTTTGTGCACTCATGACTCAGAAGACTCTTGATTGAAGTTGGGGAAAGCTTGCCAGGCTCTTGGTCAAGTTCCCATCGAGTGCTTTTCTTGATCCTGTTTCTTCATTATTATACTAATACGGCTACTTCAAGTTACCCTTTTAATCCGACTTTAAAGTTTTTTAATTTTTCGTTTTAACATGTGGGTTGGAATAATGTTGCTTAAGCTTGACTCCTATGTTAACATGTTCATTTTGAGAAAAGTTTAATAATTTTAAGTATGTTGTGAATATTTAAGTGATGTTAATGATATTTGAATTTTTTAGCGTGCGATGTAAAAATTGTTGAATTGTTTCCTAAAAAAAAATAAATGTTAAGTTGATTGGTATGCACTGTAGGAGTAATGCTTGGGATTGTAAGTTTTAGAAAAGTTAGAATTCACAAAAAAAAAAAAAAAAAAAAACGTCTAAAAATTTTACCCAAAATGAATATGTGTTAATCTTTTTTTTTTTTTTTACTGTTTTAGAAGATGGAAGTAATTTGTCCTTCATTTTTTGTTTGGTTAGAGTTCAAGATCTAGTTTGGCTAGTTTGATGAAATTTTATTTGAATAAGAAGGAGATATATAAATGTAACGCTAAATAACTATTTGGGATAAAATTAAAAATCTATTTTTAGTATGAAACTCTACTTTGCTAATGATAGAAAGATGAATAATCATTGGATGTATGGTTTCAGCGTAATCGTCCAAAATAATATAGAAAAAATATATTTTACTTTCCAGTTGGGCTGAAGATGGCGTGTCCATGAATTTTTAAGAAAGAGAATGATTGTCTAAAACAGTGCCAATATTACTTTCCAAGAAAGTAATAAAGGAGTTTCAGCATGCTTCATTTTCGGTTAAATGTTCCAGCCAACTAATAACTGCTCGATGAAATTTCTTAGGCAAGTACTCTTTTCATTGACTGATAATGTTCTTCACTTAGAAAAAAAACGACTGATAATGTTCTTCGATTCCTTCTTAAGAAACCTCTCATTTAAAATTATCTTTTTTTTTTAATAGAATGTTTGGGTTTGATTACGAGCACTTCGACTGGTCTTGAAATTTATACAATCCTTCTATTCCATATAAACTGGATAATTATTAAACTAAAAGCTTTAAAATAATTTCAAAGGATTAATAATGCCTTTCAAATAATAAATATGGACAAACTTTTTCAAAATAGAAGATGGGTTCGAATATTACCACGTACGAGCAAATCATTAACTTACCATTATATGTGCTGTGGGGTTAGAACTAGCAACACCATCTAAAAAAAAATCCCTCCCAATGAGTTAAAAGGTTTAGTCGGAAAATCTTTTTTCGGTGATTTGTGTTGTTTAGTTGTCAAAATGTTAGTTATCTTAAATATTTAACTTAATAAAATAACTCTAAAATAATTTTATTCTTTTTATCTAATTATCTCTTTTTATTAAAATAAAAAGAAAAAACTTTACTCAAATAATCTTTCTTCATTTTTTTCACCAATTTTATGTACCAAAATTTTTAAACCCAAAATGTTGGCAGCCTTTAATTTTGTCCCGCTATAACTGATTTGAGTCAAAAGGGTTGCTCAAATGGATGAAAGAAACAAGGAACTTCTTTGTGGTCTTGGGGGCAATCAACAAGTGTAAGCAACTGGTAGGACAACTTGGAAGCCTTTAGGACTGCACCGAAAATCCCACAATAACCCATAATAAAGAATTACCGAAAATAGGTCGGCCTCAAGTCTACGAAGTTGTTCTAACAACTTGAGGGCCGTATCGGGGATTTCCTTTGAATTTGATGGTCTATTTTTGCTGTTTTGGAAACTTTATCCAATTGTTTTAACTACCAACTAGAGCCGGTCGGCATGTGGAAAAAGGAATGGCTTGACAGGCAATTAACTATTTAGTCAAAAAAGTGAGGCGCACTGGTGCTTTAGACAAGAAAAAGAAAAGCAAATTAGAAAAAAAGAAAAAGTGACAGAGCGACGGATATGTTCGCATGGTGCAAACGCACACACAAATGGCATGAAAACACTAGTCTTTTGCTATTGATTAGGTAAGAAGCATCTTCATCTTTTAGGCGATTGTGGTTCATAGATATATAAGACAAACCATGGGGTCGGCCACGTACGGCCAGTCTGCAAAGAAAGACAACAGAAAAATGGTGTTTTGGTGCAAGTTGCAAGGATGCAGTGATTACAAAAGATGCACAAAATAACAACTCGAATGGTAAGGGCCTTTAGCATGTATCCTGCAGGTCCTACATTTTCAAACTTTTTGCATCAGCTATAGCTCCCGATCATGAAAGGGATTCAACAGGAAAAAAGAAAGAAAGAAGAGGTCCAAAGTGGGCTCTTTTCTTCCAACAACAGTGACAACACGCCAAAGGGTTGTCTCACGAGTCATGCTCATGTCCCTCGGGAGTGCAGGTAGATTAGATTACTATCTCTGTAACTTATTGGAAGTACTGTTTTCCAGCTCTGTGGAAAAGCTAGCATGCTATCAGCTCTGATCATTAAACATCCTCGAGTTTCCCTTCTGCGACCCTAACCAGCTTGTACGACCTGTGTGGCAATGATGGACGGACCGATATGGTTATGCCAAGCGCCACAAATGAATCAGAATATCATTTCATCAGCCAGAAGTTTTCGTGTCAGATGGATGGCCTACGCCCAATCCCCGAGGCAAGACATCGAACATGGAGGAAGTGTTTTTTTATATTGGTCCTCTTGAATCTTGATGATCATGCAGTCAAATATAAACTATCAATTGTTGGGTGATATCTTTTTTTTCTTTTCTTTCCCTTTTAATGCTTTTCATAAGAGGACTTGTTCAAGTTAGAGAATTACCTTCATCCAATCTGTTGACTTTTGGCCTACGCCTAACATTCTCGGGTTTCCCTCTACAAGGCCGCACATGGCATTGAATTTGTTCACACGTTCGATTATCCCCCACTGTTTCACAATTGGCTTTGATTTGGAAAAACGATGAACTTCTCGTGCTTAGAAAATCGCAATATGGAAGAGACATAGGTTACAGACGCCGTATCTTCTCAACCGCGGATGAAAGTCAGGAGTCAGGACCATTATCCATTAGAAAGAGGAGGAGATAAGTCTTTGTTTATAGCCTATAGGATATTCTTTGGGAAAAATATACTTTTCACCCACAAACATCGGAAGTAGAATGAACACATTGCACTCTAAACTACATCTTTAAGACATTACATATTCAAATTATTAATATTTGACACTTTTACCCTAAAGTATCCACTCTGACACATTAAAAACTATAATATTAAACACTTTGCACCCTCCATTTGACAATAATACCCTTGAGAAATTAATGAATTGACAACAATATAATATATGCAAAATTAAGGGTATTATCGTTATTTTAGTCTGAAAATTTGATAAAGGTGCAAAGTGTTAAAAATTGGTAGTTAGAAGGGTAAATGTGTCAAAATTGTAATTTAGGACAAAATGCAAAACTTATGATAATTTGTGGGTGAAAAGTGTATTTTCCCTTATATTTTTTTCCTAAGTACTGTTTGACATCTTTTCAAATTTCAATTCGATTTATTTCTAGTCTTGAGATTTATTTCTCATGAAAATGATGTATACTTCAAGCCCAGTCCACCTCTTTCAGGCCCCATATTAGTATTCGGCCCAATGACCACATAGCTTCCTTCCAACCTTTCCCTCCCCATACTCTCAAAGTCGCCTCTAGGGTTTTGCCGCGTTTCTCACTGTCGCTCTTCGTCTTAGACACAAGCAAGGCTACCCACCAACTCTCAGAGTCTTCAACATGAGCAGATCGGGGCAGCCACCGGACCTCAAAAAGTAACCCTCCTTTCTTTCTGCAGTTTGTTTTATGGTTTCTCTCGTAATTTCTCTCTCTTCCCCTTATATTGTGAATATGTAGATTTTAATTCTTTTGTTTTCCTCGTTTTGGCGACAGATATATGGACAAGAAGCTTCAGAGTACTTCTCTTAACGCTCTATGAATGCTCTGCCTCCATTTCTTTTCGTTTCTTTTCCAGAAATATTTTATTTTTGGTTAATTTCCAGCACTTGTCTTTCCTCAATTGGGTTCGTGAGTAAATCTAGGCCTCGAGAACCAATCTTACTGTATAGCTTAGATGCTGTGAGCTTTGCTCCTTTGTTGGTCTGTGTGAAAATCTGTCTGGCTTTTATACTGTGCTTGGTTTGGCTAGGAGCTGTCTTTAGCAGTTTGTTTGGTTGGTGGTGATTGGAATATCAGTGCGACTTCCATGCCGACATCTCTTATATGCCATAAATGATAATAAGGAGAAGTCATAGGGACATACCCTTAGTGCCTGAGGAGGAACATCTTGAAATTCCTCAGAATGACGATTTTGATTTACAAGTTAGAGTTTGCGGAGGCTCTCTTGGCGTCATTGATTGGTAGGATCTTTTAATTTTAAAATATCCCTTTTTCAATCAAAGTGTCAGGTTCCATCTTAAAGGCTTGCTGTTACTGTCGGAAATTTTTATGTGTCTGCTTGGTTGGGCTTGTGACACATTAGCAAATTTAGACCTCACTTGGGTCCTCTAAAAATCTATTCTCATGGAAGTCGTTTGATACCTTGGGATGGCGCTTTTACATCTCAGCCTCTGGCTTCGATTTGAATTCCACAACCTTTGACATTTTTGACATTGCGAGTCTTTTATGTACCATCCCAAAATTCCTTAAGTCCATATCCTATTTTCAGCTAAGCTCTTTAATTATCTCCTGTTTTCTAGGTATGCTGGCTCATGTTATTGGATATCTCTGTGAACAAAATGCAGATATAGATGAGAGGGGTAAAAATAGTACGTATGTGCTTGCATGTGTGGCAGGTTTGTGGCTGCCATATTAATGGATGATATAACCAGAGAGAGTTTTTGTGTCCTCTACATTTCTTAGGCTCAAATGTTATTGATTTTTGAGTTCTTCATAACCAGCCTTGTTTTGCTAAAGAAGAAAGATAGGCATATGTGGTTCAAGATATTCCCAATGATACCAAATAGTTTAATTTTTTTTTGAATGAACTGGTATTTTGTATTGCAGTCAAGTTAAATGCAAATCGGATGGTGGTTGGAACGCTTCGTGGGTTTGACCAGTTTATGAACCTTGTGGTTGACAACACTGTGGAAGTGAATGGCAATGAGAAAAATGATATTGGCATGGTGGTGGGTTCCTTGTCTTTGTCCTTATTCTAGCTAGCTTTATGGTTAAACAGTTAGTGATAAGTTCATTACCTTGGAACTTTTTTTTAGCTGATATTACTTTTCCGGTTGCAGGTGCTCAGAGGAAATAGTGTGGTCACTGTTGAGGCTCTTGAACCAGTAAACAGAACCTAGCAGTCTCATAAAGCCGTGGATTATATGTATGCCGGAGTTTCTATTGTGGGAGGCAATAGGCATGGCTTTTATTGTGGTGGAAGATGTTCTGTAATTTGGTTAGGTGCTGATTAGATGTACCATTAGCGGGTCTTTTTGCATTCCTTTTTTCAAGCAGACTCAATAGTAGCAGGTGTGTTTATAATCTGATGGAATGGCAATGAGTTTGGTTAATATAATGCCTTATATGGTCTTAACAGTTAGCTTATATTCTTGCTGTGTCAAAGCTACCTCAATTGAGATATTTTTTTCAATTGTTGAATCATCCCTGAAGCTTATATATTGGCCATTGTTAATATCAGACATAAACTATTACAATTAATACGATCAAAGTTGTATACTTGGTAGGTCGGATAAGACCATGCCCGTTCACTAGTTTTGAATTGAAAAGTAAAAAATTTTGGTGATTTTTTTTTTTAAATCTAAAAGAGTTATCTTTTTCGAACAATATTACCTCCATGTATGTATAGCAATGGACTTCTATATAAAACTAATTGTGAGATTCTTAATTGGATTCAATCACTTTTAATTAGTTTTTTTTTTTCTCATATCTTTTAAAAGACATCAATTTTCGCCATCATCAATTTATGAAAAATGATTAAAATCTCTTCTAAGACATAATTATTAAAAATAATAAAAACTCTAAAAAATAAATAATGATATAATAAATACTTTTTTATTAAAAATATTTTATTTTATTTTCAATTTTATTGGAGGGATATTTCGGTTAATCTTATATTACTTTCCTTCAAATTTAACTGCTAAATTGAAGGGAGGAGATGATTTGTGTTTTTTAAAACTCACGAGAAAGAAAAATAAATAAATTAAAAGTTATAAAAATGTAATTTAATTTTTGATCATTATGACATTGTAGACTGGACTAGACAGAGGATCTTGGTTGGCGTCAGTGTAGCCAGCAAAAGTATATGGTAAATTCAAGCAACAGTAGCCTGAGTGTTATCAACATTAAATTCAAGCAAAAGTGGCCTAAATAGTGTCGTGGTAAATCGAACGAAAGGTCGGTACAGCAACAAGGGCGATAAGATAATTTAAGGATCGAGTTTTTGATTTTTTTGGAACATCAAGGAGGGAACTTGAGCAGCAGGATCCGACCCTGCGCGGGTAAGAGCCCATGTGATATAAGGGAATGTTCGTTTAGAAGAAATTTTTAAGATTCTAATAAAATTGTGAATATTTAGATGAGGTTAAAGTTGTATTGATATATGTGTATAAATTATTTAAAAAAATTGATGTACGTAAAAAAAATAATAAAATATTGTATTGAAATACATATATTTTGTGATGTTTGGATAATAAATATAAAATAAGATGTAAATCTTAAATAAAAAGTGACAACCGAACATGCCCTCGTCACGCCCGATAACCACTCCGGCATACTCACCCCGCCTGCTGACAAAGGAGCAGTTTTCCTGTTACATTTTTTGGCTTTTTGTGGATCAATTATGAATAAGGAGCTATTGACGCCTTGAACTTCTTCCAAGTCGGACACTGGCGCATGCACAGCAATTTTCTTGTCCGTTCAACACTCGAACTTGTATGGGGGCTTGGCGGTGTTCTCTCTCGTGGACATTGTAAGATAAATGTTGCACCGTTTCCCTTGTTTTTCTTGTCTGACCATAATACAAATAAGAATTGAAACGGCTGACTGCGAATTTGGTGGAATGAAGTGTGCGAACTATTGACTGGTAATCGGAAAGAGGATTGATGGGTTTGTGAGACATTGGTATGATGAGCAATTTTTGGCGAGGTTGTTGATGGGAAGAGAGATATGGTGCTGCAAAGGTTTTCAAATGTTCTATTAGTTGGTTGAACTGTGATGGGGTTATGAAAAAGTTTAATACTTTTTATTTCTTGTTTGAGTAAAATTTTCTAGTTCCCTCTATATGGCACGGAACGTCTAGCTGTTATGGACTCTTTTGTTGAGGAAGCTTATGCCTTGGTCAAGGTAATGAAGTTAGCAAAAGGTCCTAAGGTGTTGTTTGAGTGTGATTCTTTGAGCTCTGCAATGAGGTTTTATCCTCTTCTCAATAGCACAATTGGGCTATTTCTGGATTGGTGGATTCAGTGAAGCAGTTTTTGGTGAAGTTTTGTGATTGGAAGGTGGCGTGGATTCCTAAGAAATGCAACAGGATGGCTCATGCTTTGGTTGGATGGGCGGCGCGATCTGGTTGTTCTGGCTTTTTTGATAGTCTTAGTATTTTCGAGTATATCCGGTGTTGTGATATGTATCTTTAGAGTTTGTTGTGTTGATTGTTTACTTAGCAAAAAAAAAAACGATTCGGTTGTTTTGGCTTTTTTGATAGTCTTAGTATTCCCGATCATAGCCGATGTTGTGATATGTATCTTTAGACTTTGTTGTGCCGTGGTTTGTTATTTGATTGTTTACTTAGCCGAAAAAAAAAAGAGAGTAAATTGAATCCTTCGTGGAAGTGGCAATTAAAAGCCTCAGATACTTTTGCGATAATTCAGTGTGTATTTCGAAAACGGTAGCTTTTCCTTTCGATGTAGATGATTGTAACGATGATGGTCTTTTGAGTTTGGCCATCCTACGAAGCGGAGTTAGTCAATATAATTCCGCGTGTTTACTAGTAAGGCTTTTGCAGATTTTCCTTTAAAATCTGGTGTTTCACACCCAAAGCGACGACAAAAGCTTTGTTGGTGTTTGGGAAAACTTGTCTCCATAAAACGGTATCAAGGACCTCCATTAGTCTTGTGCTACTATGGGATAATTACACTTTGTACTCCTATAATTTTATGGCATTTATACTTTATATTTTGATATATCAATTTTTACATATTGAACCCATATGGTTTGGATGTTTTACGTTTTGCACCCTACCGTCAAATTTTCTATGATTTTGGATTGAATAAAGAGGGCAAAATAGAAAAAAAAAATTATTTTTATACTTTGCACCTGAAATTTTTTTTCCAATTATGTCCAAAATCATAGAAAATTTGACGGTAGAGTGCAAAACGTAAAACATCTAAGTTATATGAGTCGAATATCTTAAAATTGATATATCGGAACGTAAAGTATAAATACTATAAAACTATTAAAATGCAAAATATAATTAACCCTAATAATTATTAAGCGTGAGAGACTGAATCGGAATCGCTGAGCCTCCATCCACACACGCAAAAACAATAGCAGGCCTCACCTCAGGGATCAAGCTTTGATAAGATGCCGAATGAGACCGTTGGGATGCGAGTTGCAAGCTCTGATAAATGGGCTTAAAAATGGGCTCATTTTATCCGGATAAAAATACTTGTGAAAATAGACTAAAACGATGTTGGCCCAATCCGGCCCACTTCCACCTGCGAAAATTTTGTCCATTTTTGTGGTTAGTCTTTAGATTTATTTATCATGATTGTATGAAAACGGTGTATACTTTAAACCCAGTCCACCTCATTCAAGCCCCATATTACGTATTCGGCCGAATGTCCACAGCTTCCTATTCCATTCTCTTCTGAGCGCGTGTGGAACACCATCCGATGTATATATATATATATAAACATCCTATGTATATATATGGGGTGTTTGTTTGCCAAGATTTTTGAGAATATTTTTGAAATTTTGAGAATTTTTATTTTATTGAGATTTATTGAATTTGTGAAAGGTAAAGTGTGTAGGTGTAAAAGTTAAAAATTTTGAAGTGTGTTTGTTTTGCTGGAAATTTTCGTGTCACAAAATGTTGGAAACAAACGGCACCATATTCTCCTGAAAGGAGACTCCAAGAGGGTGACTGATGGTATTAACCATTTTCCAAAGAGGACAGATCGGCAAATCCACGGTATTGTTGCTGACATTCATGGTCTCCTCCGTCGGGTGGATCATTGGAAATGTCAGCATACTAGTGGTGCGAACAATGCGACGCATTGCCTAGCTCGCTGGACCGCCTCAGGATGCTTTCTTGGCTCCCCTTTTGTTTTTGAGCACTCTGTGGATATGAACTGGTTGTATTTAGGGGTTGATGCCCCATAGGTTGCGTTGAGGGCAACGGGAAGTTGTAGTCTTGATTTTTTTATTTATTAATTTTTTTTAAAAAAGCGCAGGAGGATTCTACCCTGCGCGGGTAGGGCCCACATGATTTCTAGTCATGCCGGATAACCACTCCGGCTTGCCCACCCCACCTGCTGACAAAGGAGCAGTTTTCCTGTCACAGTTTTTGGCTTTTTGTAGATCAATTCTGAATGAGGGGAGCTATTGACGAGTTGAACTTCTTCTGAGTTGTACACTGGCGCATACACAGCAGTTTTCTTGTCCGTTCGACACTTGAACTTTTGTAAGGCCTTCGCGGTGTTCTCTCTCATGGACCTTGTAAGATAAATGTTGCACCGTTTTCCTTGCTTTTCTTGTCTGACCATAATACAAATAAGAATTGAACCGGCTGACTGCGAATTTGATGGAATGCAGTGTGCAAACTATTGACTGGTACTCGGTAAGAGGATTGATGGGTTTGTGAGACATTGGTATGATGGGCATTTTTTGGTGAGGTTTTGATGGTAAGAGAGTTATAGTGCTGGAAAGGTTTTCAAATGTTTATTAGTTGGCATGATGAACTGTGATAGGGTTATGACAAAGTTTAAGTTTGTTGTTTGAGAAAATTGAGTCCTTCATGGAAGTGACGATTAAAAGCCTTCGATACTTCTGCCATAATTCAGTGTATATTTCGAAAACGGTAGCTTTTCCTTTCGATGTAGATGATTGTATGGATGATGGTCTTTTGAGTTTGGCCATCTTAAGAAGCGGAGTTAGTCCATATGATTCCGCGTGTTTACTAGTAAGGCTTTTGCAGATTTTTCCTTTACAAGCTGGTGTTTCACACCCAGAGCGACGACAAGGCTTTGTTTGGTGTTAGGGAAAAATTGTCTCCTTGAAATGGTATCAAGGACCTCCATTAGTCTTGTGCATCTAGTGCTTGAAATATATAGTCTAGATTATCAAAGACAGTGGATGGTGATGGGACTTGCTGTCTTTCTAATTTGGAAAACAAAGAAAATGGTCAGACAGCACATCGTTCTGATCTAATGGACGCCAGTTGTCGAATTTAGAACTTGTACAAATTAGCATCGCAATGAATAATGTTATTACAAAGCAGGTCTGCTTTCTTTCTTGATATCATTTTCCGCGGAGAAAAAGGTCCTAAAGACATTGAGTTGTGTCATGTTTCGACAAAGCAAGCTAGAAGTGTTTGTTCTCCAAATAGCGTTGCATTATTATTTTTTCTCTGTTTAAAACTAACAAGTAGAGATGCAGTAGATGGCTACCTAGGCATATTATCTGATCACTAATTTCCTAGTGGGAATCGCCAGCAGAAGGGACGCCAATTGACAATGGAAAGCCAGGACAGAGATGAGGTTCATAATTCTGTGATCAAGCTGGTAGTTTTCTATCCTTATCGTTTATTGTGTTTCACTTCCAGTTGTCTTTCATCTGGCATTGAGAAGCAGAGGAAGAGCTAAGGTCTTGACCTGAACTGCAGAGAGTGAATCCTCGAAAGCGAAGGGAAAAGGTTTGGATTGGCTGTGGAGCTGGATTTGGAGGGGACAGGCCATTGGCGGCTCTCAAATTACTTCAGAGGGTCAAAGAGCTAAACTATCTTGTACTGGAATGCCTGGCTGAACGAACCCTTGCTGAGCGATATCAAGTTATGGTGTCTGGTGGTGATGGCTATGATTCAAGAAGTATGTCTTGTTTGATTGCCATCACATAGGAACACTGTAGTTATGGTTCACGGATTATAGCTTACTTTTCTTAGTAATTTATGATTTTCATTACCACTTTGATATTTATGTGGGTTATGTAGGAATGGAGCATTGAAGCATCCAAATAAAGTTTGTTTTTTTTATATTTCAGTTAAAAATAATATACTTTCCGTTGACAAATTTTTTTTAACTTGATGATCTTTGAATGTTCTGGTTTATTCCCCCTTAGTTTGCCTACGTGTGGGTTAGAGGTTTTTATGTATTGTTGAGCTGACTTCAAACCTATATGCTGCTAATGTCTTGATTCCTTAAGAAAGCAAGTCACTAATGGGTTCTATCTTTTGTTACAGTCAATTTCACTCTTCACTGCAAAATGAGAGAGACATGTCATAAACAGCTAGTCCCAATTGTTCTTAACCATTGATGAGACACTTTATTATTCCTTTTTCCTCTTATTTTGTGATTTTCTCATGGTAATCAAATCAAGTTAGTTTTGTGATATATGCTTCCTGCTTTCTTTTTCCTCATGTTCATTCTGTGTTCTTTTCCTATTTCCTACTTTTGATTGAATTGGCAGTATCTGATTGGATGCATTTGCTGCTACCTTTGGCTGTGGAGAGACGAATTTGCATAATTACAAATATGGGTGCGAGTAAGGGGCTACTATCCCATCATAATGCAATTTGCATTTTTCTTCTTTATTGATCTCAAGCACGTATGTTCAATCTGACTCTTTGTTCTTTGAATCTTTCCTATTTCTTGGGAAGTGGATCCCTGTGGTGCCCAGGAAAAGGTTTTAGAAGTTGCTAACAGCCTGGGGCTCAGTGTCTCCGTTGCTGTAGCTCATGAGATTGGTCTCACAAAATCAGGTAGTCTTGGTCACATAAGAGAGTGCCAAAATAATGAAAATTTTCTTTACAACCCCATACCAAGCCATCCATATTAATTAGATCAATTCTGTAATTGGATTGGAGTTCCATGTAGATCTTTTTCCCTTTATGTTTTGACGGAGAGACTTACAATTTACAGCTAATTGTTTTCCTTGGTCATGCATTCAGGTCCAGAGAAATCATATTCGATGGAAGGAGTAAGAATCTGGTCTTGTGTGTACAATTTGTGAAATAGTGAATGTCATATCTGCTTCTTTTTTTCATGTTTCAACCTTTTGTTGCCATTTGATGCTAGCCATGTAATCCAAGGGACCCTTTGATTGGCATGACTTGCATTCTAGTCAAAGTTCATGAAAAATCAACATGAACTGTCCATTAAATCCACCACTCTTCGATGCATGGCAGTTGATTCCTTACCTTTTCTTTCCTTCTGTCCTCCTGATTTTTCTAGTTCTACTCCCAAAGCTGAATCCCTTCTTTTTGTCCTGGCTGTAAAGGGTATTAGCACATATCTGGGAGCTGCTCCAATTGTTGAGTGTCTGGAAAGGTACCAGCCAGATGTGGTAATTACATCAAGGGTTGCAGATGCTGCATTATTCTTAGCTCCAATGGTATGAAATGTGATTTTTCCTATCAGTTCAATTCTTCTGCTATGCATTCCTTCAGAATAACTTAGTAACATGTTAGAGGGTTGAGTATGCTATTGGAGGAAATTGGTTCGAGACAAAATGGTGATGTATCTGCAAAATGCATATGTAATAACTTCTTTTTAGCTGTTTCTACAAATTTTACACAATTGCCTGTGGATAAATTGAATGTGTCAACTTTGCTGTTTCCTAATTTCCTTTGAACAGCAAGGCAGATGATGACACTTGTAAATGATTAGGTTTTTGAACTAGGTTGGAACTGGGATGACTTAAAGCAGCTAGCTCAGGGGTCTCTGGCAGGCCACCTTCTAGAGTGCGGTTGTCAACTCACAGGAGGATATTTCATGCACCCGGGTGACCTTCTCTTTTAGCCTGAGGTTTAGGAATGGTATAACTGCTCATCTGAATTTCTCTGATTGTTCAAATCTTTTTCCTTTTTTGCTATTGCAGGAGACAAGTTTCGGGACTTCTCTTTTCCCCAGCTCCTAGACTTGTCACTTCCTTATGCTGAGATTAGTTTTGATGGAAATGTATGTGTGGCAAAGGCAGAAGGTAGTGGTGGGGTATTGAATGTCAGTACGTGTGCTGAACAGCTCCTTTATGAGGTTGGTGATCCAAGTGCTTATGTCACCCCTGATGTGGTAAGTTATGCCTATGTTTTCAATCAAGTTTTATAACCACATGTATAAATGGGAAAGAAAGTTGAAATTTTGTACTTGAGCGCAGATAATTGATATTCAGGATGTGACCTTCCACCCATTAGGAAGCTCTGAGGTTCTCTGTGCTGGGGCAAAACCCTCTACTGCATCGGTGCCTAAGAAACTCTTGCAGTTGGTTCCAAAGGTAACTCTTGTATGCATTATTTTGGCCATGCGAAAAGTTAAATGGGAGACTTTGGTACTACGAAGATATCATTTCATTTTCGTGCTTGCATGTTCATCTTGTCAGGTGGTTCCTATGTACAATCTTGTCTCTTTAATGATACTGTAGATGAGATTAATAGCTATTCCCTTTACTCTTAGGTTGCTTCTTTGTTCTCAAATGTTCTAACATCTCTAGTTTTCAGGACTGTGGATGGAAAGGATGGGGAGAGATATCCTATGGTGGATCTGGATGTGTTGAACGTGCTAAAGCTGCTGAATTTCTGGTAGACAAACTTCATTTGTCTGGGCCACAGTTTTTAAAGTAGATTATATTGACATCTGACTTCTCAGAATGACAGTCTATTGATTCTTTTGTTTGAACGGAACTACTTGGTACACGAAACTTCTTTAGTTTATACCTTTATTCAGAAGCCATGTTTCTTTCATGTTCGTTAGGTTAGATCATGGATGGAAGAAGTATCTCCTGGTCTTAACCACCACATACTTTCTTATATGATTGGACTGGATAGCCTGAAGGCAGCCAGTGCTGATGACAATGCTTCAGGGCGGCAGACAAGTGAAGATATTAGGTTACGGATGGATGGCTTATTTGAGTTAAAGGAACATGCAATTCAATTTGCTAGAGAGTTTATAGCTTTATATACGAATGGACCGGCTGGCGGCGGCGGCATCAGGTCTTTTCCTTATCAGCTTGCGCATACCATTTACCTGTTCAGGACAGGACTTGTTGATTAAGAAAGTTTTACCTGTGACCTTCTGCCCTTGATGATGATAGTTTGTTATTGTAGATGTGAATCTACCACTCATCCCAAAAATTTGAGTTGATAGGAAGAAAATTTTATTATTTGAATATATTCTGACTCTAACACTCCTCTCACGTGTGACCAGACTCTCCTTTAATTGGGAGGCCCAACACGTGCAATATTTAATTAAAATTGGGGTGAAGTGTGGAGTCAGGTCTCGAACTTTGGACCTTGGCTTCTGATGCCATGTGAATCTATCACATCTCAAAAGCTTAAGCTGATAGGAAGATGAAGATTTTATTATTTGAATATATTCTCTAACAGTACATGATTATTCTGAATGTTTCTTGAATGCAGCACTGGGCACAAGAAAGAGATTGTTCTTGAAAAGCAATTGGTACCATCGTGCTCTCTCTCTCTCTCTCTCTCTCTCTCTCTCTCCCCCCCCAAAAAAAAGAAAAAAGAAAAAATTGGGATGTAATGGTCAGTAACTGGAAAAAAGGTTGTCCAAGTAGTCACTGATTTGAAGAACATGACATTTATTCCTTATTAAACTAATCATCTCACAGCTTTTGCGAAAGAATAATTAGTTTTTGCTCCTTATTGTTAACACTCCTATTATGTTGATCATCTACTGAATTGAGTAACTAGTCAAAGATATCCTTCAGATTTTCTGCGAGAAGAAATTATTGATAGAATGTTTGGTCCCTCAGGTTGATCGCGAACATGTGCTTTGGCGAAGTGGAGTAACACAGACCCCAGTAGTCAAATCCCATGACCAAGGAATTAACTCTGAAGACCTTACGAAAACTGATGTTTTGCATGAATCGTGTTTGCCACCAGTGAAACATGCTGATACTGATAACTCTTGCACGGATTTATCATCTCCCAGAATCAACCTGTCTCCTGCTCCATCTGGCCAGAAGGTTCCCCTCTATAATGTTGCACATAGCAGGGCTGGTGATAAAGGAAATGACTTGAATTTTTCCCTCATCCCACACTTCGCTCCTGATATTGAGAGGTTGAAGTTGATTATAACACCACAGTGGGTAAAGGAAGTAGTCTCAACTCTTACAAGTGCCTCTTCATTTCTCAGCTTAGATGCCCAGGATAACAACAAATGGATCAAGGAAAATGTCAAGGTGGAAATCTATGAAGTTATAGGAATACACTCTTTGAATGTTGTGGTGCGGAACATTCTTGACGGTGGTGTCAACTGTTCTCGGAGAATTGACAGGCATGGAAAGACCATCTCAGATCTGGTATTGTGCCAGCAAGTTGTATTGCCTCCCTAATTTGCTGGTTCAAGAAAAATGTAGGACGGTTTGCTCTCAGGGGTTGCACATTTAGGGTATTGCCTTCCCCTATTTCTTACAATATGTCATACACGATCTACACTATTAGACTTTGTCATAAAATCAAGGGGGATGAACCATGAGAACTACTGCTTCCATGGGTAAGGACATTGACTCAGTTATTTTCCCTAGTCTCTACCATATAAATGGTGCAAATAATGGTAGTAGATTGATTTGATAAGATTTTGGAATCATGGCTGGTTCTCTCTCTCTCTCTCTCTGAAGTAAGCTGCTTTCTCAGGTCAGATGCTTCTTTTTAGGTATCCTCCCGGCCTATCACTTTTTTTGAAAATTAGTTTCCATGGCAATTACTCTCACCAGTTTTGTCTCGCTGGGTTTTTCTTGTTCTTATTTAAAGTTTTCTAGAGAAAATAACAAATCAACAATCTGGGAAGTTCTTAAAGTATGAGATTCGTTTAATACTTATATTCTTGAAGCGAAGTGGTGCTTCTCCAGTCAGTAATTGATTATGGGCTATTGGTAACTGGAGAAAATAAAAACAATTTTCTTTCAATTCATATCCAATGTTTCTGCAAATATGGATATTCATATGTACATACAATTTATTCTTCTAGTGCGTGCTTCCCATGATGTAAAAGCTAAGATTTATATTTTATTTTTTTTACCGCGGCACAAGAAAATATTTGTTGCCAATGAATAATTGACCAATCTAATTTCACAACTAAACCAGAAACCAATCAAATTCGGGGACATATTTGCTCTAACCCAAAGGGCTGGAGCCTGGGATTGCCCCACATGATTAGGGACATCCGTACAGTTGACACTCAAAAAGAACCTATTTTTAATGACAATCTCCAAGACACCAAATAGCGAAAACGGTTGGCCTCAACTTTTCATCCCAAGATTTCCCCCACTGTTGAAAAGGTCAGCGCACCAACCTTCTTTTGCTCCAATTCATTCGGACTGTCCGTAGTTTCACTTCATTAATTTTCCATCTTTACCTCGTAATAGTGGGATCTCCAGTCAGTTGTCCACCATTTACCAGCACGATAAGATGCGCCATAATCTGAGATAAATAAGTATGTTTTTAGACAAATCAAAGACTTTGTTCAATCCCATTTGTCTGAGGTACCGTTGACAAAATCGGTGCTCTCTTGTTCGGCTCCCTTTCTGTTCCCCAGACAGACTGAACAAATAGCAAAAGAAATAAAAATCCTCAAGTTCAAGAGCTTTCCCACGTTTCAAATCTTGTCCGAACAAGAAAGAATGGCATTCACAGGAACTCTGGATAAATGCAAGGCTTGTGATAAGACTGTCTATGTGGTTGATATGATGTCTCTTGAAGGAGTTCCTTATCATAAATCCTGCTTCAAATGCAGCCACTGCAAAGGATTTCTTTCGGTAGGATATCCTGTATCACCTTTTTCTCCCGGGTTTCCACTCTCTGTATTTCAGAATTGTCTTTTCCTTTTTAGACAATCTTGCCTATTCGTTCCTGGCCCTGCTGTCTCATTTCTAAATTCCTTGTTATTTTCCAAATTATATGATCTCTAAGTTATTGATGCCTGAAGGAGCAATGCAGCAAGGATTCTAAGGGGTTCTAACTGCTAAACATCTGTAATTTTGCAGATGAGCAGCTACTCTTCCATGGACGGAGTCCTGTTCTGCAAGCCTCATTTCGAGCAACTTTTCAAAGAATCTGGCAATTTCAGCAAGAATTTTCAGACACGTAAGATTCATCTTTCATGCATCTATATCCGAATATATTTCAAGATTTTGTCCAGATCATATTTCTGTGGGTAATCGCTAACAGTAAGCTGTATTGGTGTTGAAAAATTGTCGCAGCAAAATCTTCTGAGAAGCACGGCGACCTGGTAATGTTCATTCTTCGGTTCTGCAAGCCCATTTGTTTGGATGTCACATAAATCAAAACGATGACATTTTCTTTCCAAATTTCTCTGCCGATGCTTTATATGCTAGAGAATCTCATGGAGCATCCGGTTTTGGTTTTGTATGAAAATCTATTACTCCTGCTTTTCATTAAAAGTAACTGATGAAAATCTCCACTTCTAACAGGCAAGGGCTCCGAGCAAGCTCTCTTCCATGTTCTGTGGAACCCAAGACAAATGTGCCACTTGCTCCAAAACGGTGTATCCTCTAGAGAAGGTTGGTTACTAGCTATGAAGATTGATTGTTCAAGGTTTAGAATCATTTATTTGAACCTGCCGCATTTTCTTAAAGCTCCTCTAAATTTTCAATATAAGTTGATGTAGTTTGGATTCAGATGGATGATCTAAATCAATGAAGAAATAGTTCTTCAATATCTTTAATTCAAAAGCTGACTGATGGAATGACAGGAATCAAACGTTGAACTGCTTATTAATGTTCCTTGGAACCAAATTAAGCCTTTAGGTTTATGCTTTACCTTTTAGGTAACACTAGAAGGAGAATGCTACCACAAGACATGCTTCAGGTGTGCTCACGGTGGGTGCTCTCTTACACATTCTTCATATGCTGCTCTTGATGGAGTCCTCTACTGCAAGCACCATTTTGCTCAGCTCTTCATGGAGAAAGGAAACTACCACCATGTCCTGCAGGCTGCGCACAAGAAGAACGAGCCACATCCCGAACACTCAGACCCAGAACCAAAGCCAGATCAAGAGGACAACACGAGTGAGCAATCCTAGAAGGCACTTTGGAATATTGTTCCCTCATGTCTTTCAGAGTTCTGCAAAAGTTCTTTTTTTTTTTTATTAGGGTGCATACCCTCTTTTTAAGCTGAAATTCTTGTCAATCTTGCCCCACAGAATGTCTGAGTATGTAAACTGATTTGAGGAATTATTGATGTCATTCAAGTAAAGAGCATGGAGTCATTTATTAAAATTAGTTTTGTTGGATAATTTTATGAGTTGAGATTAATAATGAGCTCTAGTTTTGATCTGAGTTGAGATTACCAAACTTCGTCTAAGAAAATAAAGATACAGATTTTGTAAATTTGATGTTGAAGATTCATATGACCCTATGATTTATAAATATTGGTTCTGAGCTTAAGAATGCTGGTTTTCTTTTTTGCTGTGGAAGATTCTTTGAATTATTCGATTTGTTATCGATTGTGTGTTTCGTAATTGGGGATCATTCAAGATCAGCATTTGAGAATTAATGGATATGGTGCATGTCAGATATTATTTTTTTAAAATAATAAATTGGAATGTAAAGTATGATAGTTGAAAGCTGCGAAAAATAATATATTTTTTTTCAACTTTGCATACACTTTTGTGCTAGCTAAATTCACATTTTGGATTATAATAATAAATTATTGACAGAAGGACAATAAGATGAAGAGCCACCACAGGTTAGGTCGAAGAGCCAAAAGCCTTCTTCAAGTCAACATAGAAACGTCACCTACTCTTACACCCATACTCTTAAAAAAAAAAGGCTTTGATACTTTTCCACGTTTTCTCTATATTTTTTTAATACATTTAATTGGATGAAATTTTCCTCTTATTTACTGAAAACTTACTTCTCCCTGAGATCTCTCTAAATATTCAAATTACTGAATTATTGTTCTTGAATGTTGTAAGTCAGTGTTGTTCTTTAGAAAGAAAAAAAATTAAAATTTCTTCCTAAATATTTTTCTAAGATATTTAAGAGATTAAAGTTTTAGGTGCGTTCACAAGATCTATGAGAAATTCAAAAGATCTATATATTATACAGGACACGAGAATAAATAATATACACAATTTTCTTGTTTACAGAAAAAATAATAATTTTGAAATCTCTCTGTTCAGTATAACATGGTAAACTAAAATTTTATTAATTTTTTACTTTACTTCTAAGTTGTGTTTGAGTGTTAAATTTTAGGGTATTAGAATCGAAAAAAATGGAAAGAGAGATAATTTAAATAAATTTTTTATATTTATTATAATAAAAAATAATGATTTGACAGAGAGAGAAAGATTATACTGTAATTATTTTATTATGTTAAAATTTTAAAAGATTTAAAATTTTAATAAACAAACACACCAAATCTAAGTCACTCTTTCACCCATTTCAATATTATCTCACTAACAACAAAATTTTGACAAAATTATGTTGCCAGATATTTTGTGGGGACCCTATTAAAAAAAAATCGTCACCAGCGCACAAAATAAGAAATAATTCACAGCCAAATAGGAAAAAGAATTGAAACCAATGTGCATATTCGTCCCCCCACGGCACGCGCAGCCAGGCAGGCTACTGTTGCATTATACGATGGTGTTACACACGCGCTCAAGAGAGAATGGAATAGGATTTAGAAGGATATTCCCCGCACATCGAAATCACGGATGCAAGGTTATACCAGTAAATTCATCCAAATCAAAATTAATCCGCCTGCAAGTACTCTTTCTCAGCTGGTTCTCGTTTTCTTGCACTTTCCTACCTTCCAAACAAACGGCGAGAAAGTAGAGAGAGAAAGCAGAGCCTAGAGAGAGAAATAATATCCATTGTTGCTACAAACAAGAAAAGTCCAATTATGTAAGGTCAAGACGATTGGTTGCCTGTTCCGTCATTTTCCACCATAGCTTTCTCGACCACTCCGTCACTGATTATCTCAGCTCGATGCTCAAAGTTCCTACTGATGATCGGTGAGTCCAGCCATTCATATACATATGCATATACTTTCATGCTACATGTATCCATACGCATATTGATTATGTTCAGGCAGTGAGAAATACCATTGCTTGTAGCTAGCAGCTTTAATTAGTGACGACTTATAAGTTATATGGAATCACATTTATTTGTGATACAATATAAATAGATGCCGGTGCCTATGATTGTGGTTATGCGACTTCCCTATGCATGTATAGGTGGTTCTAGGTTTACAGAACATCAGTTTTACTCGTTAGCTGTGAGGATTGAATTTTCAGTTATGTTCAATGTTCCAATCTTTTTTTGATATTGATTCTTTTACTCCAGGTGCTTGACTAGAGGTAAAGTGATCGTGTGGAACGTGTTCTATAGTTTGTGTATGAAGATTTGTACACTCTAGACTGTTCCAGGTTGAGAGATATGGATGTTGCTTGTAGTTTTCAGCGGCCGAATGTGTTCCATGGGTGTGAGGGCACAAGTTCCAAGACTTCGGATCATTTTTATTCTCATTTGGGTTATAAAAATAGAGGTTTTGGCTGTAACTTTGTGGGTAATTTAGGAATTGTTTTGAAACCGCGTTCGAGTAAGAAGACAAAAAAATTTGTTGCTTCTTGTGGTTCTAAGAATTTAAGTGCAGTTGCCACTGGGGAATTTGATGGTCAATTGTGGAGTTCGAATTTGAGACGATCTTTTCTTGGTAACTATGACAATGTTTTTAAAGGGTCAAGAACAGTTTGGTCATGGTGTCAGAGTAATGATTCTTTAGCATATGTAACTGGGAATGGTCATAATGTAGAAGTCGTGGGAGGTAGTGATGAGAGCTCAGGAGATGATAGTGGTCAGTTGAATGTTTCGGGGGAAGAGGAGGGACGGGGAGAAGACATGGAGGTGACTAGTGTTGATGAACTGAGGGAATTGTTGCAGAAGGCAATGAGAGAATTAGAAGTTGCACGGCTTAATAGTACCATTTTCGAGGAAAAAGCACAGAGAATATCAGAAGCTGCAATCGCATTGCAGGATGAAGCAGTGAATGCTTGGAATGATGTTAACTCTACCCTTGATACTATTCAGGAGATTGTGAATGAAGAGTGTGTTGCCAAGGAAGCTGTTCAAAAAGCGACAATGTCTCTTTCATTATCAGAGGCGAGGCTTCAGGTGGCAGTAGAGTCTTTGGAAGCTGCTAAAAGAGGAAAGGACACTATTGAAGATTCTGGAGAGATTGATAGGGAAAGCGAAATTGATGAAGAGGAAAAGGAGCTTTTAGCCACTCAGGAAGAGATCAACGAATGTCAGCAAAATCTGACAAATTGTGAGGCAGAGTTGAGGCGCCTTCAGGTTAAAAAGGAGGAGTTGCAGAAGGAAGTGGACATGTTGAATGAAGTTGCAGAGAAAACACAGCTGAATGCCTTGAAAGCAGAGGAGGACGTGGCAAACATAATGCTTTTAGCTGAGCAAGCTGTTGCCTTTGAACTTGAGGCCACACAACGTGTGAATGATACAGAGATTGCATTACAGAGGGCAGAGAAATCTCTTTCTAGTTCTTATGTTGATCATCCCGAAACTATCCAAGGACAAGGCCTGATTGATGAGGCTGTCATTGAGGAGGAGAACATGTTCCAAGGTTTTTCTGGAGATGTTCCTATTGAAAGGGATAGTGATGTGCTAATTGATGGTGATTCCTTGGCTGTCAAGCCTTCATCAGAAAACCTGTTTGGTAAAAGCAATCAGAATTCTGAATACTTGAATCAACCTGATGAACTGAGTGAACATGAGAATGGCAAGTTAGGTTTAGACTCACCTAAAGAACCTGAACTAGAAGCCGATAAATCAAAGAATGTGGTTCAAACAAAAAAACAGGATGCACTGAAGGATTTGACTAAAGAGGCTTCTCCCAAGGCCTTATTGAAGAAATCTTCTCGCTTCTTTTCTGCATCATTTTTCTCCTTCACTGTAGATGGTGCCGAGTTGACGCCAGCATCAGTTTTTCAGGGTCTCATGGAGTCCGCGAGGAAGCAATGGCCCAAGCTAGTTGTTGGAATGTTTCTATTTGGAGCTGGGTTTGTATCAGAAATGCTACTTTTTGGTTTCACTTATTATCACTATGTCTTTTGTTTTCATTCTTGCTTTATTAGAGGTTAATTCTTAAATTAGATGGTTGCTGAATGTTATCTAGTCTGTGCACGAGTCATCTGATCTATTGGCATGACACGTCTGAGGTCCTAAGCAACTCTGAGAGAATGATGTTTGTTTCTTAGGAATGTTATGTTGAGTTCTTATGGCGTGCTCTTTCATTTTCATTTCCCAAACAATGATGGCCTTCTGGGTTTTATCGAATCCTACATTTATAGTTTCCTAATTTGTGCCTTTCTCATGTTTATTTCTTGGATCTTGTTGTTGGGTCGTACCCCTTGGCATTGGCTTAATGAGGTTTTTACTTAACAGAAACTATATATGAGAGAGAAAGGTGGTAGTTGAATACCTTGAGTCTATATTGCTTTTGCTTCCTTGGTTCTCCTGAAGGACTATTCTGTGCCTTTTTCTAGTTCTTTGATGAGATTGTTGCATCCAGTGTAGAAGTTTGCCTTCTACTGATCACAAGATGCTGAAATTTACCACAGGGTCACCTTTTATGCTAATCGAGCAGAGAGGAATGCTCAACTGCTCCAACCTCCAGATGTCATCAGCACTAGTATTGAAGCTGGTATCGAAGAAGTTTCTTCAAGTGCAAAGCCTCTGATCCGACAATTACAGAAACTACCTAAGAGGGTCAAAAACCTAATTGCAACGCTTCCTCATCAAGAGGCATGCCTTATATTTCCCTTCATTACTTCTGCCTTTTGGCCTTAAGTCCGACATGTCTAGAACATTTTGATCTGATGATGTACTTAATTATTTCTTAGGTGAATGAGGAGGAAGCTTCCCTCTTCGACATGTTGTGGTTATTGCTTGCTAGTGTTATATTTGTGCCAGTGTTTCAGAAAATTCCTGGAGGTATTTGGGTTCCTATATGGATTTCACTACACTTTGAACTTTGATTTATATAACTGAATGTAATGAGGTTGCACTTCTAGATGCTTTTAGAATTTGAATGCTTTTAGGTGCATGGTGCGATATGTCTTAACATAATCCTTACTGAATGTAATGAGGTTGCACTTCTAGATGCTTTTAGAATTTAAATGCTTTTAGGTGCATGGTGCGATATGTCTTAACAGAATCCTTACTCACATATTATCAAGAGGTTTGGTGACAAAATGTGGCTGCTTCTCTATACATCTGGACATATGTCACTGGGCCTTCCTTCCTCTCCTGAAATTTGTGAATCAAATATTTGTCTATTGTTTGGTTTGTGGTGTATCTTATCTCCTACAATGTATAGGAAGTCCTGTTCTTGGTTACTTGGCGGCTGGCATCTTGATTGGGCCCTATGGCCTCTCCATTATTCGTCACGTGCACGGGACAAAGGCAATTGCTGAATTTGGAGTTGTCTTCTTGTTGTTCAACATTGGCCTTGAGGTGGGGTTTATTTTTTATGGATCTGTCTGTTCTACCTCTGTATGTTATATGTCCTAATGAGAAATGATTAACTGAAGCTTCGAACTGGATTTTTTAGCTGTCTGTTGAAAGGCTAAGTTCCATGAAGAAATATGTTTTTGGATTGGGCACTGCTCAGGTGATTGAGAAACTTCATCTTTTGTGGTAATCATTTGTGTTTGGTTGCACTTTAGATTCCTAATATACATAACAAATGCAGGTTTTGGTGACGGCGGCAGTGGTTGGCTTGGTTGCTCATTTTGTTTGTGGGCAGCCGAGTCCTGCTGCAATAGTCATTGGGAATGGCTTGGCATTATCATCGACTGCAGTTGTCCTGCAGGTAAGGGGTATCTATAATAAGCATGTTTTGCTCCCAGTTCTAGGACATCCCTTTTTCTTTGTACTAGGTCACCCTCTGTTGTTATAGACCGAAAAAAAAGGAAACTGGTATTATCTAGTAATATTATTCGTTAAAGTATAAGCTCCTGAAGCAAACATTTCACTAATGCGTAACATCCTAAGCTTCTTGTAGCATACAATCGACTTATATATCCTTTGGATCATCTTGGAACTTCTCAATTTTGTTACTTCCGGTTAATAGGACAATGTGGCTCATGACAGCTGGCGACGCCACTTATGAAATTTGTAGCTAAATTCTATTTTTGTATCAGTGAAAGCTTCAGGAATCCTTTAGTTGTTAGTTTAGATTCTTCAGTAGAAAAAGGTAATCAAATTTTGTTGACCTCCTTTGCAGGTGCTGCAGGAGCGTGGTGAGAGCACATCACGCCATGGACGCGCTACATTTTCTGTCTTGCTTTTCCAGGTTACTTTGTTTCGAAATTCTCTTTCAAGAAGCCTCTAGTCTTGAAATAAACATCTTTTGCAAGATATTGCAGTTCTTTCATTCAGAGGACTTGTATAGGAGTCCATTCTCTTTTTTTCTCATCTACCCTTTACCCTTTTTGTTATTTCATAATTTTGAGCTTCAAAGAATATTAATTGTTTCCTTTCCTTTTGGTTTCTTACAGGATTTGGCTGTTGTTGTTTTGCTGATACTCATTCCTCTTATTTCACCCAATTCGTCCAAAGGAGGGGTAATATTGTCTTGTACTTCGGGATTTCCTTAGCTTTTTTGCTTGTATGCTTGAAGTGATTTCAGTACAGCTTTTTGTACTGTTTTCACTCTTTTCTATTTAATTTTAATAAAATTTGCTTACTTATAAAAAAAAATAATAATAAAATTCTCATATGGCAGTGATTGTTGTGGATACTTAGTCAAAATCATTTTGATATAGGCAATATAAGTGCTAAATGTAGTTGATGAGCAATCAGAAGAAAAATAAGAAAAGATGGGGAAAGGTCAAGGTAATCTGTTAATTTCAGGAATATTAAATAAAAGTAAAACTGAAAGTTGGATATATTACATGAGCAATAAATAAGAGTTCCATGTTATCATGTTTCTGCTTTCTTCTCCTTGGAAATTCAGTGGCGCTTTTTTCATTATTTAGTGAATTAGGGACTTTCTTTCTCAGTCATACTGGTTAAGATGACAGGAATGACATACAGCTTTTGGTGCTGTTCCTTCTATAACCTTGTGGTTTTCATCGATAGCCCTAGCCTTCCTGATCCATCCTAACCTTCTAGTTGATCATTCCGAGCATATTAGTTTATGTGTGTTTCTTAGAGTATAATGTGGATGTTGTTGACTTGATTCTGTAGTTGGTATGGTATTATTATTGTCATCATTCCTATGGCTTCTTGTGCCACTTATTTCATTATCCGAGGATAAATCAGCTGTTGTTGTCAGGTTGGTTTCCAAGCCATTGCTGAAGCTCTTGGACTGGCTGCTGTGAAGGCAGTAGTTGCCATCACTGCCATAATTGCTGGTGGACGCTTGGTAAGTTTCATACATCTCTGAGAATAACTTGACCTTGGCATTACGTTTCATTGGATACCTGTGCTAAGGCTCAGAATTTGTGTTTGGATTTGATATGCTGTCATTTGTGATCAATAATATTACCTAAGCAGATTTTATAAAGCCTCTGTTTGATTTGTTGGCCCATTTGGGATTTGCAAGTAAGAAAAAGAGTTCCATTTTGGGTTGTTGATGTACGATTTGGGTCAAAACCCCTGTGCTGAAGCTTAGTGTCATGTTGTGGGGGACAATACAGATTGTGCGTTGTCTTTATTGTGTTTTCTTTGGTTTTTCCAGTTCCTTCGACCAATCTACAAGCAAATTGCAGAAAATCAAAATGCAGAAATATTCTCGGCCAATACACTCCTTGTTATTCTTGGGACCAGTCTCCTTACAGCCAGGGTATGACTCTGCTTTTTCATCACTTTTGTTTGTGTATTCTCCTTTCTGTTACAGTGGTTTCTCTCTGTCTTCCTTAGAGCAGGCTGGACTTTCCATGGCATTGGGAGCATTTTTGGCTGGATTGCTCCTAGCAGAAACTGAATTTTCCCTACAGGTTGAATCAGATATTGCTCCATATCGTGGGCTTTTATTGGGTCTCTTCTTCATGACGGTAGGTTATTTATATTGGCATTCTCTAAGATGTATTTTTCTTTCTGTTCTTTTGTTTTTCTTCAATTGTCCATAAACCTTGTTGTATTGACGATAAAGCTACTTTTTTTTTTTTTTTTTTGTAAATGCGAGCTCTTTAATGTCTTTCAGCTTTGGGGCATCCGCCTGTTGAGGCATCATTTGGCTAGTTGTGCTTCTTTTTTTTTTTTTTTTTTTTAATGTAATTGCATACCAATCACTAAACTGCCGCACTTACCAGAATGCTACTTTGATGTCTAACTGGGAGATTGTGCTTGAGTTTAGTCCTTGGCGTTGCTAATTTATTAGACAATGATAGTTCCATGAGCAAGTGATGGGAGTCTATGTGATTTTCAGGTTGGCATGTCTATCGATCCGAAACTACTCTTCTCAAACTTTCCAGTGATTAGTGGGACATTGGGACTCTTGATTGGTGGCAAAATTCTATTGGTTGCTCTAGTTGGTAGGCTTTTCGGTATTTCGATCATATCAGCAATACGAGTTGGTCTTCTTCTCGCACCAGGTGGTGAATTTGCATTTGTGGCTTTTGGTGAAGCTGTTAATCAGGTTTTCCTTCTTTTAAACCATAATTTTTTCCAGCTTTACTTAAATTGGACACTGTACTTAAATGATTCATGTAAGCCTTCCCCTTAGTTGGAGAGACTCCTAGATGTTTGATTTGGCTATTTAAGGTGTTTGGTCTGATTTCTGCTCAAGAATACTCTTTGCAATGTTCGTGTGGCTGGTCATCACTCTTTCTCCCCTCTCTCTCTCTGTACCACCAACACCCCTCCACAGTCGACCAAAAAGTAAATTGGAAGGGGAGATGGCTAGAACATACTCGTTCTGATTCCCATTCTTCTGAATTAACTAGTTGAGATAAAGAAACTTTGTCATTTATGTGCTTATCACGCATACAATTTTGCAGGAAAAAAAAAATCATCTTTCCTTGTAGAAGTATTATTTTACTGATTGGTGGTTTCGGCAGGGTATAATGTCTCCCCAGCTATCATCTTTGCTGTTTCTTGTGGTGGGAATTTCAATGGCCCTCACACCTTGGCTAGCTGCTGGTGGACAGTTAATTGCCTCTCGCTTTGAGCTGCATGATGTTCGAAGTTTATTACCTGTTGAGAGTGAGGTAAGCTTCTATGTGGGAACTCACTGCTATTGATTGCAAAAATTGTGTGTGGTGACTCGTCATCATAAGTCGCCCAGTACGGTACATTTAACTGATTTTCAGATCCTCGAGAAGATGAAGTGTATTTTATTTCCCGTTAGTTAATTTGATTTAGGTAATAAGGTAGGGCCAAAATACTGGAGGATAGACAGAGCAACTATGGACTTGTTCAGATAGAAAATTTTTCTGATTCTCATAATTATCAAGAAGATTTCTTTGGGTCTTCTTGAAAGTGGTGGGGCCCGTAGAAGATCTGTTTGGACTGAGAAAATTCTTGAGATATGATTTCTTTCGGGGTTTGTGAAAGTGGTGGGGACGCTTGTTTGCGAGGTTGCTAGGGACCTTTGGTCTCATGTGTTTTAAATCACAGATTACTGTTGGGTTATGCCTCCTAGAGTGATTGATGTGTTGTTTTGCTGGAAGAGGAAGTTTGACAACCCTCATGCTTTGTTTGTGTGGAGGATGATCCCCTTGTGCATTTGGTGGATTATTTGGAGGGAGAGGAATGATAGATGCTTCGAGAACACTTTTACGTCTATTGAGGGGTTGAGGGGCAAGCTGATGAGTTCTCTTTTTTTATGGGCCAATTCTGTGTTGGGTTATCCTTTCTCTGATTTTTCTGATTTCATTAGTTTTGTAGCTTGCTTGGCTTAGCTTTTCAGTATAGGTCTTTGTATTGTTACCTCTTTTGGTTCTCTAATAAAGTTTTCCTTATAAAAAAAAAAAAAAAAAACTTTTTCTTGTGAGAGATATGTTTTTCGGTTTTTGTGAAAGTCGTTTTGGGTTTTATGTTATTGTTGTGACAGAAACGAGGATTATGATGAATTTGAAATTTTTTTAGGTGATTGGAATTGTTTTTGGAAGCATGTTTATGTTTAAGAAACATTCTTATGACATAGAAGTTATTGAAATCATTTTCCAACCTCCCAATCAGACTAGTCACATAAAGTGGAGCTCAAACCAAACTGACTAATGCACCCAGATGTCATTTCAAAATAAACCATCTTTAATTTCTTTACCTGCTTTCCCCCCCTCACAAGTAATATCTGTTTTCATAAGCAAACTTCAAAACTCTGCGGTTAGAATGCAAGGATGGGATTTTCTGGTAAGAAAATTCTTTATTTGTTTACTTATGTGAACTTAGAGTAGCATCAAGCCAAGAAGGAATATATTGACCTGAAGTAGATTATATATCCATTACCTCAATCGGACTGGATATCGAATATTTTCTGCATGATCTGGAACATCTAAATAGATTTGAGACTTTAGAAAGGACATATGTGACTAGTCTTATTGGGAGGTTGTTGAATTGGGTTTTAGGATAGCAGGAAGGATGACCCATTCAACTTTTTAAGAGGGAAATTTCCTCCATTTATGATGTCTGCTACTGGCAGTCACCGGCAGGTCATGACTGTTGTGCTTTGATAAGTCCAGCGACACAAAAACATGCTCCAGCAATAGTTCAATATGTGCGTGGGCTGGGGCTTGTGTTTGGTGTCTGGCCAACTCAATGTGACAATGTGATCGGCGTGGAAGTCTTTAGACATTTTCCATCATTTGTTTTATATGGCCTAAAAGACTCATTTTCTTAGTACGTTATGCCAAACTTACTTTTATACTGGGATTGTGTGTATGGTGGCACCAGGTAGCCATATTAGTTGCTGCTATCTGTTTGTGACGTGGGATTGACATGCCAATTATATTATTATTTTTTTTTACTCTTGATTTATTCCGGCTTGGTTTATTTTCCAGACAGATGATTTGCAAGATCACATAATTATTTGTGGATTTGGACGAGTTGGCCAGGTGTGGTAGTAATTTTGAAGATTTGTATAAATCAATCTATATTAAACCATGATGTCGCTAATCTAGACTATATAAAATATGAGTTTTTGTGACTGTAACTTTTTCTACTGGTTATTTGGTTCCCAGATCATTGCCCAACTTCTTTCAGAGCGATTGATTCCTTTTGTTGCTCTTGATGTGAGGAGGTAACTAATTGATTAATAGATCTCTCCGCATGCATTTCAATTGTTGTTCTTTCAGTTCAGGATGGTTGGTTCCATTACGTCAATCTGTTATTGGGATGTCCGAACATGTGTCCTTTCTTTTTGGAAAAGGAAGCATTTAAAAAAATTGCTGGAGTAGTCTTCCTGGTCAACATGTTGATTCTGGTAGCATATATGTGCCAGTCAGACGCATACTAGACACATGAAGGGGAATTTGAAGGGCACCCACAAAAATATCTGTTGATGTTTCCTTTAGCCAATTGAAATATCATAGCAAGTTGATGTCAAGTGAAATATTGCTGCAGTGGATAACGACTGACCATTCTCTAGATGCTCATTTTTCTTCAAATCTGTCTCTCTCTCTCACCTTTGATTGAATGCAATTTTTCATGGAAAAGCAAAAAGGTGAATGACTCTTGTTCTCTGTTGTCTTCAGTGAGAGAGTGGCAATTGGACGTGCCCTGGACCTTCCTGTGTATTTTGGAGATGCTGGCAGTCGAGAGGTACGTCAAAACTGTCTGAAAATATGCTTGCGTGCAGGTTCAGTATCTGACTTGCTCCATACTGGGTGACTAGGTCCTTCATAAAGTTGGTGCAGAACGAGCATGTGCGGCAGCAATAACTCTAGACTCTCCTGGTGCAAATTATAGAACGGTATGGGCTTTGAGCAAGTATTTCCCCAATGTGAAGACCTTTGTCCGTGCTCATGATGTTGATCATGGCCTTAATTTGGAAAAGGCTGGGGCTACAGCGGTAAGTTGCCCGCTGCACAAGAACCAAAAATAAAAAAAAAAGTTGCCTGGTTATCAATTTTTTGGTAGAAATAAGTGGAGATATCATTCTACTTTCACTCACGTATCAAGAAAACTTGTAGGTTGTCCCAGAGACCTTGGAACCAAGTCTACAGTTAGCAGCTGCTGTTCTTGCTCAGGTAAGTTACTTTTTTTTTTTTTCTAAGCGCTCAGGTAAGTTACTTGATCATCTCTTTGGTGCATTTAGCAAGTTTCTGCAACGTAAGCATCGATCCCCCACCGCCACCCCCCTTCTGTATTCTGATTGTAATCTGGTTGGTGCTTCGACATGTTTTCTGTCTTGTTTTGTGATGGCTAGTCTAATTAGATCAAGTTGGATATAATATAAGTGAAAGGGGAGCAGATACCATTCACTCCCTTGTCTTCAATTGTACGTAGTTTCTGCCCTCATGTAAAGGGCCTGTTTTACATTCTCTTAGCAATGCTGATAATATGATGAGATAGCAGACACATGGTACATACACATGAAGTGTTCTGGGTCTATTTGTCTCAAGATTTAGCGTCTGTTCAAAAGAATACATGGATGTCTTTTAAGAGGGAGAAAATGGGTATCATGTTGAGAGAGAGAGAGGGCTAAACCTCTGGTGAGGTGGAACAGTTACACGACCACGAAGAAGGGGGGGGGGGTGCTTTCTTCTTTTTTTTTTGCTAAGAAAAAATGGAAAAGAACAATACAGGAGATGAGTACTAGAAGTCTTAAATGTTTGTTGTTGACTAGCATAAGTTCGTTTCATCTTTAACTCTTCTTATTCCCTCAGGCAAAACTACCAATGTCAGAAATTGCAGCGACCATTAATGAATTCAGGTCACGGCATCTGTCAGAGCTGACTGAGGTAACTATTCTCCCCAATATAAACACAAGAATAGCTATCTCCTATTGCGAAATGCAGAACCATGTACCTGTTTTGTCTACTCAAAATCTGAAGTTTGAAAGGGATATTTACAGCTTATGGTTTATCTGTGCAGCTATGTGAAATTAGCGGAAGTTCCCTTGGCTATGGATTTTCCCGAGTTGTGGCGAAACCCAAAATTCAATCAATTGACCCGGACGACAACCAATTTACTGAAGGGACGCTGGCCATATAAGGAGTACCCCATATAACCCCAAAAAAAGAAAGAAAAGAAAAGAAAAAAAAGCAAAAAAAAGAGCTGCTTAATTTTGACCTTTGTACTGGAGATTTAAAAAATGAAACAAAAACAAGAAAAAGGGGATCACAAGACTTTTTCCATTGATCATTCTTTCCTGCCTTTTCTTTCTTCTTGTTTTCCCCTTTTCATAAACTTTGACCAGAAAATAAATTTTTTGTTTTATACGACCAGGGGATGGTTCGTCGGTCGGATATCGTCGGGTCTTTAGACGAAACCCTTTTTCAGCATCCCCTCTCTCTAAGTGCTAATATTTATCTCGAAAGGAACTCCTCGTTTTACTATTAATCCTTAAAACAAGCTTTATACTTGCCGCTCAAAGCCTGTGTCATGGGCCTAAATACTAATCAATGCCTTGTTTATTCCTGGGATACTTAAAACGGTTTGCCGCTTAGCCTAAACCCAAATGGTTAAGGGGCCTGAACCCCTCGTCTTGGCTCCTCATATCAATAAACGGCATGCCGTTTTCTGTTTCGTGAAACTCATCCCTTGTAACCTTGTTTATGTATTGTGCACGTCCAAGCTCCAAGGGACCGCTCGTTCTCAGGAGCTCCCCTCCCTTCCATCAAAGCAGTCCGGTTTGCCAAAGGGAAGGAAAGTGAGAGCTGTATCTGTTCCGAAGGAAAACGAAAATTCCATTTTGAATCGTTAAGATTCCTCGTGGAACGTCGTCTGCGTAGGAGAGCAGAAATCAAATTACTAATGATCTTCACTGACTGTTCGTCCTCCACGACGGCTCGACTCCTCCCCTTGAGCCGCCAACATGGCGTCGTTACACTTCGCAGGTTACTGGTATGTCCTCTCAATGTGGGACCCCCTAGCCGTAGCTTCCCCAGAATCCGAACCCTCACTTTCCACTCTTCGACTTCGCCATCGCCCGTTCTCGCTGGTACGAGTCCCCACCCCTTCCCCCTCGTTTCTGTTTGGTTGCCCGGAAAATGTCGGAAACCATACAAATGTCGCTTCTTTAAAACCTATACAGCATGTGTGCTTTTAATACTTCTAACTTGAGTTTGTATTCTCTGAACCCAGCGTTACATTTACGCGTCTTTCTTGTTTTCTCTTTTTTAGGTCTATGTTAGTACTGATATTGTGATTCTATTTAGGTCATCTTCATTTCTGTGCCTTTTTCCATATTTTTGCAAAAATTTCTACTTACACGAGAAACCTTTGTTCATTTTTCTTTTCTTATTCATTTGGGCATTTTGTCGAAAATGTGAACGTATCTTTGTTCTCTTTTTTTTTTTTAAAAAAAAAAAGTTACTGCCACTACCAGTACGCTCTAACCTTTATTATTCATGTGTAGGCCATTTCAAATCTCCCATTTCATTAATTTCTAATTCATTTGTTGTACAGCATCAATGGACACTGAGGCATCTGCTAAAGTGATTGATGGGAAATCAGTTGCAAAGCAAATCAGAGATGAAATAACTGCTGAAGTATCCAGGATGAAGGATGCAATTGGTGTTATTCCAGGATTAGCGGTTATCCTAGTTGGTGATAGGAAGGACTCTGCAACATATGTACGCAACAAGAAGAAAGCTTGTGAGTCAGTGGGAATTAATTCTTTTGAAGTGCAACTGCCAGAGGATTCCATGGAACAAGAAGTACTCAAGTTTATCTCGGACTTCAATGATGATCCTTCAGTTCATGGAATCCTTGTTCAGTTACCACTGCCTTCTGTAAGCTTCTATATCTGAACGCGTTATTCCTTTGCTGAGACGTCTGACATGCTATAATGCAACAATAAAAAAGGATATATTTTATACAGTATATCATTCTGTTTGTATAAAATCATGAAGCTTTCTATCCTGCTGCCTTCTACCAATATTTTTGTAATGTCTCATCGGTTCTAAAAATTGCATCCAAATATGTATTGCTTTCCTAGGTGATTCTTGGCCATTTAGCTGATCCCAATTAGTTGGGATTAAGTCAGTTGAGCCGGGTTAGGCCTCTTATTTGGATGAAAAAAAAAAAATTAATGTCACATCATATATTGGACATTGATATCATTGCTCCAGTTGATGTTCGTTGTGATTCTGAAGCTTATTCTTATCCATATTTGTTTGTGCTTGGGTGCTATTAAGTTAAACATTCAGGCATGTTTGGACATCTGTGCATACTGTGGCCTGGCACCATACTTTTTTCTTTGGGCACCAAATTTGCCCTTTTACTTTATAACCCTTAGGTTATACAATTAACTAAGTATTATATGCAGTGATTCTGATCTGTTTAGTAATAAGCATTTATAACCATGCTAAGATGTATCAAGCAAAATGTATTTTCGTCTGTGACTCATAAAAAAACTGATTTTCTTGTCTTCTTGGAATTTGTACCAGCATTTTAATGAGCAGAACATCTTAAATGCTGTTAGCATTCAGAAAGATGTCGATGGATTTCACCCGTTGAACATTGGTCGTCTAGCCATGCGAGGTAGAGAACCCTTGTTTGTTCCATGCACGCCAAAAGGATGCATAGAATTGTTGCATAGATATGGCATTAGTATCAAAGGGAAGAGGGCTGTTGTAATTGGCCGGAGCAATATTGTTGGAATGCCTGCAGCTTTATTGCTACAAGTGTGATCTCCTTTTCTCAAGCATTTCTTATTTCATGATTAGATCGATATAATTTCTCTATGCTTCTCTGTTCCACAACCTGGATTGCAATGTGATGCTCTAAATTTTGCTAGAGAGAAGATGCTACCATCAGTATAATCCATTCAAGAACCAAGAACCCGGAGGAGTTCACAAGACAAGCAGATATTATCATTTCAGCTGTAGGCCAGCCAAATATGGTTAGGGGCAGTTGGATAAAGCCTGGTGCGGTTGTCATAGATGTTGGAATTAATCCAGTTGAGGTGGGCAGAACTTTTTGGTCTTTTCAGTCATGCCTAATTATCTCTCCGTCTTTCTTGCTCTCTCTCTCTCTCTCTCTCTCTCTCATTCTGCCATTCTGTCATTTAGGCTTTTGTTCTTCCTTAAGAGCTTGTTAGCAAAAGAAAGAAAGCATTGACGAGGACATCAGATAGTTCTAAAATGATATTGTTCTCAGAAGAAAGAAATTTGATGGATTGTGCCAAAGTGATATTGCTTTCTACCTCAGGTCCTCGAGTTTCCATGTTTCTGAGCTGATCGTTTGTGCATATGACAGGATCCAGAAAGTCGTCGTGGCTATCGTTTGGTTGGGGATGTCTGCTATGAGGAGGCAAGCAAAATTGCTTCAGCAATCACTCCAGTTCCTGGTGGAGTGGGTCCAATGACTATAGCAATGCTTCTCTCAAATACTCTCGTCTCAGCCAAGAGGATGCACAACTTCCAGTAAACTTCTCTGATTACTGTTACAACAGAGGATGCTTAAGCTCATGCGTTATCACCTTTTCGTTTACCATGGGGTGCATTCTCACTCTGGCCTACTCTGTCGTTGGTGTTACATTTTCAAAATAAAGAACGGAAGTCTCGTAAATGATGTGGGCACAAATTTTGGATGATGCTTTAGAGAGCCTCGTAAAAACTTCCTTACAGAGAATGTCCTTGTGCATTTTGTTTTCATTCTCCGTTGCGTCTTATTTGATGAAAGGAGTTGGCATCCCAGTTCTAACTTATTGCTGTAGTCAAATCTTACCCATTCGGTTTCAAGTTAACATTTTTATTGTAACGTGTTTCTGATACAGGATGAATTTCCCGTATGCTACAAATTTTGCTTAGAGACAAAGAAATGCTTAGAAAGAGAGAAAAGAATACGTATTATCTGGTGCTCTTATAATTTTGTAACTTCTGTGGAAACATAATTACTAGACGTTATTCCAATCTAAACACCGTGCAGGGGACTACACGCAAGGTCAATTCATCAAATGAAAATACGTGGCCCGGGCACCAAAACTTCATCAAATGGCCCATAAAACAGACGGGATTAACGAACATCTAAGACCTACTTCAACAAGATTTGTCTTCAGTGCTATGAAAGCAACAAGTTCGTGAGAGAGTTCACCTCTGGACAGACCCATGCGACCCAGCACAAGGTTAGTGATACATTTCCTCCACTAGTGGAGGTGGAAGATTATAGAAGCAAAGAAAGCGGTTACAATACAACTATAGAAATGCTATAAAAAAAAATCACGTTTAGATAATCTTAATTAAAACCTAAAAGCCAATTGTAATGGAACTCTTTTAAGCCATTGATTGAACTAAAAGCTTGATCTGGTTATGTGAATGACATTTAACAAATTTTGCAGCTGGTCGATTCATGGGCCTCTTGTTGGCAGCACGTCCTTGTTTTGGAATTCTCAATGCGTCGTCACAAACGTACAAGTTAGCTTGTGCTTCAGAAACCGCAGGCATGCAGAGTGATACTAAGCAGCAAGCTTCAACAACTTCGGCAGAGTCTGAAGACACAAGCCAGTGATGAGGCATCTTTAGGAATACCACTCCCAACCAAACAGTTGGACAGGAACGAGGTTGCCCTGTTCTTCGGTGAACCAAAAAGAACATGATTGGCAATCCAGAAATGAAGTCAACGCAATTTTTTCTCCACAAGATCAATTCGTGATTCGAAGTGGTCAATTCCAGTTTTGCTCTGCTCCTTTTTACTCCTAAGAATGGAGACCTGAAAGGCATTTCAAACGAAAATGTAGCATCTGATTTCATAATGGCTCTCTCGCAAATTGTTCTACATAAAGCGATGGGCATACACCCTTTGGATGGAAAAAGGCGCACCAATAGACAGCCGTCTCGATGAATTAGTAGCATTATTTGTGATTCGAAGAACATTGATAGAAAAGTTGATGATCAGGATCAGGGCTCTAATTTACATGTTCATTACATCATTTGAGTACTTCATTGGCAGTAGGTTGTGGGGATCTGAGAGACTGTTGTGGACGTTAAAGATGCTTTGAACTCATAGGAGTAAACATGGGTGTCCCAAAATTGGGATGAAAATAAAACTGAGGCCTTAGTGATTAGCAGAAGATCCAGAAAGGAGGGATGCTTTTGGCATATGAAATCTTCTAGGGTCTGTTTAGACTAGTCCAAAGTCAAAGGACGGTGGAGTGCCCGTAATCGTTGAGCTTGGCATCAAAAGAATTTGCCTCTTCCCAATTTAGGCCCAAAATTGATATGAAAAACGAAAGCGGAAAAATCATAGGAAACAAAAGAGGTTAGTAACATTATGATTTAACAGATTGTGATACCTTGGGCCGGTCCATAGAGTTCCCAAAGTATCCCACTCCAAAAGACAATGAAGTGTAAGCAGCTGCAATCTCTATAGCTTTGAGCTTTGCTGAATTCCCTGGAACCTAAAGCAACATATAAGTACATAATCCTTCCTGACAAGACAACGGAAAAGTAACAGTCAGGGGCTCACCATTATAGGAGCATCAGCTTGCACAATTAGAATCCCAGCACTTCCATCAGTACCATAGTGTCTGCTCTCTTGAATTACAGAGCGTAAAACTTTCATGCAGGCAGTGGCAGGACCAACCTGCGAACTAAGCAATTAATACAACCATGTCAGCCACATAAAATGGGCTCACGCGGATGAGTCGCGCAAAACTCAGATAGGGAAACAACAGAATCATCCATTGAACACCTCAATAGCAGAGTTCTTTGCATCCTTTTTTTTTTTTTTTCTCTTTAAAACAAAATATAAAATAAACCAGGAGAAGTTCAAGATCTTTAGGCATATATAACTATCATGTGTGTGTCAGGTAACCGATGTATAATCAGAGGCCTGTTTTGTTTGGGCATGATCAAGTACAAAACCATTTCATTTGGATCAACTAGCTACTTAACCGGTCAGATGGGTCAGTTCAGCTCCAATGCAATAGCTATGCAAAAGACCAACATACTTGACAATTCGGAACATCACTGAGCAGTCATTTACTGGCCTTAGCTGTTATCCAGGCTGTTCCCCTCTCAACAACAAAATTTATCCCCCATCATCTAAAAGCAGTCAATTTCCATGCTCATACTTGAATAGGTCATCAGTACTGCAAGAACAAATATCCCCATTGGTGATAACCTATTGTCTCCGCTACAAACTATTTTTAAAAGGATTGGACGAACTGGTATGAGTCTTTTGCAAGCTTATATGACCGCCATATAGCATTCATGATAACTGAATGCACGGTTGAAGCTCAGGGGAAAAAAATAAACAGTTCAAAAACGCAAAAGAAAATGTTGATTAAAGCTGACACCCAAACAACATCATATCCAAATAACAAATGGTATTAAATGCTTTTCCCGTATAGAGATGCATACATTGATGATGAGACACAGCACTCCCGAGCTGCAAAACCTCTCATTAGGTGCTCTCCTGCACCAGTAACACAACACCCGACTATGAATGGAGCTCCAAAGGGGCCCTTTGAGGATGCCCAACAACCTGAACCATACATAGCCGCTAGTCCTACACGCCCACCAACCTGTTCTTTTGATAGGAGAGACCAGTTAGAAATTATCTACACTACTAACAGAAGGGCATTACAGAAATACAAACGTAAATTGCAAGAAGCATCGTAACCTTCAGCGCAATACCACCACTTGAGGCCCCAGATGCTATGTGACCTTCTGCATCAATACAGATAACTCCAACAGTATCCATGATGCAATCCTCTCCCAATGCACTTGGTTTAGTTAACTCGCGGGCCCCATTTCCCCTTGAAGAGGGACATGATTGAGCTTCTAAATCCAAAAGACAAAAGAAATAAACACTCAGTTCGCATATCATTCTATGTAACAGAGGAGCTGCTTTAAACAATGGTTTTGTAAAATGGGTTTCCAGCCCACATATACTTAATAGAAGAAATATGTCATTTACATACTTCTTAGAAGCACAGAGGCATTACAAAGAACACAAGGCTAAAACACCATTTGCAAGGTCAAAAGGGGATGCTATATCAACTTCCCTTGCCATGAAATGTAGCAATGGAGATAACGTTCACACTATTTATATCATCAATAAAAGGGGAATGATCTGTCCACTATCAAGCGAAGATGAAATACCTGATACTGGAGCAGTCTCTTGTGGACTGAAAGAAAGTCCAGCAGAAGATTCTATCTTAGCTTTGGCATCGTCCACCATTGCTTTGTAGTTTTTCCACTGTGATTTTGCCCTTTCTGTAACCAGCCACTGTTTCAAAGTTGAAAAGATCATCCTACCCATTGTTAGAAGTATTAAAGAATTCTATTACATAAAAATCAGGGACCTAAAATATTGTTAAATCAATATGTTCAAGAGGATATATCTTCCATATTCTCCTTTCAGGTTAGATGAGGGGGTAACAAAATTACGCATGAAAAACTAAAAGATATGACCTCATCAGCCTCATCTATTGTTGCTGGTAAAGCAACGCCCTTGGATTTTGCCCATGTTCGAGCTCCTTCGCCAACCAAAAAGCTGTGCAACATGATTTTTTGTCCAAGAATGAAGTAAAAGAAAAAAAGAAAAAGAAATCGTCAGGTCCAAATCAAGTTTATATTATGCACTTGTAAAATCTTAGAACTTTGATTATTGTGCATCCTCAGGAAGGTGGAATTTGTTCATATACACATGGAGAAAACAGGTAGCAAAAAGTAATTGTATGGTGATATGTTAGGCACACAGAAAAAATAATAATAATATCATTCTTAGAAGCCCAGCATGTCCAGAAAGGCAGATATAGAGTTGAGGATTATTGTTAAACACAATTCTTGGCCCTCTGGACCAGGCTGCATGAATTCTTCCAATAATTATACAACAAAGGAGAACTCTTATTCTATGTGCAGAACAAGGGGGAAAGGGACATTCACACTGATTTATATAAAAAAAAGCAACTAATACAATAAGTTCGAGAACAAGACTAGGAAGGAGGAACAGGGTGGCGGAAAGAACCAAAGTCATCCAATAGGTAAAAGAGAAGCAAGGTAGGGCAACAATTACATGGGAGGTATTCGACCCAACAGTGAAGATCCCACAATTTGATCCTTAGCCAATAAAGAAGCAATCTGGATAGCATTGCGTACACCTGATCTACAACATATGAAACGAACATTCATAACTTCATATTTTTTTTCCTTCTTCACAAGTGCCATTCAGTAAATTATCGGGATCTAGATTCAAACCAAAATGCAAAAGCTAATTTGATAACATAAGCGTATAAACCAAGGAAATTGCTGGTGACACAATCTCATTCGCTAACTAGGAAAACATGTAATGCTCAGCATTAAAAATACCTGGCACTGCCCCAACAGCTCCAAAGGCTCCAGAATGACCATCCATAATACTGGCATCACATTCTACATGACCATCTTCCGTCAAATTGGAGCCTCGACCTGCATTAGTGCAAGGATCATCCTGTAATGAAATATTGTATTATAAGATCTCTTTAAACATGACACAATAGATCTACATGAAAACTGACTTTAGCATAAAATGGTTCATCTCTAGCTATAGAAAAAAGCCCCTTATCCTTCTTAGAAGTAAACGAGGAGGGAATATGTACTCTAATAGAAATCCGACATCAGTTTTAGATGATAGATAACCAAAAGATAGGTACATACTTCTTTACTACTCCAACTTCCTATCAATTACTCTACGAAGGCCACATATGTTGTAACCTAGCAAGGAACATTCCACTCCACCTCTTATTGTGTTCCAGCAAATAGATTTAAACTTCTCCCAAGAATTTCATAAACCTGAACAAACTATGCTTCCGAGGAACTAAAGATCCTCACATATTAATAGTTATCATGATGCATTCCCACATTGAATTGACAGCTCAATACAACTTGCTCCTTGTAAACAGCCACAAATAATACTTTCACAAAGTATAAGCTCTAAAACATCTCAATTACTGGTTGTACTCATATAACAACACTCCAACATTTTGAGATATATGTAACAAATTACATACTGCCTTCTCCGCATGATAAACTAACAAACCAACCAAGACATCCATACATCTGTATATGTGTGCTTTGAGAGAGGACATTATACCTCTAATACATTAATAGCTGCAGAAACAGCATCTAAGCATCTGCCAGAGCCCTGAAACGAACACAACAGAACATATAAAGCATACATTGGTAGCCCGACCACCTTAACAGCCTACACATCTTTTTCGGTAAAACGTACGATCATCATCCTCATCCAAAACAAATCCTTTCTTACTTCGCCTGAGTCATGCATGCTTTACTACTGAATTAAAGAAAAAAAAAATCGCTGGCCAACATTCGGTCAACAAAGAACCTCGTTTCTGAAAGAACTCAATCCAAATTTATATTATTTCTTAAACTTTTTTGTGTTACGAAATGCACAAAATAAATCTAAAATTTTTGATAGCATTTCCTAAGGCACTTATCAGAAAACAAGAGAAGGCAAAAGGGAAAAAAAAAAAAAAAACGATTCCGGATTTGTTATCCGATCGGTTTTCCCGTGGATTCAAGGGAACCGAATGAAAAGTGGAATGTGTTTGTGTGCGCGCGCGAGAGAGAGAGACCTTGCGAAGAACTGAAGCAGCGGCGAGGCAAGCACGTTTCATAGCAGACCTAAGGAATTTCTCGTTAGAAGGCGCGTGATATCCTGCGCCTACGTGCACTGCTACGAAGAATCTTCGGCTTTGATCCTCCACCTCGGAAGCCATGGAATTCTATTATCTATGAAAAACAGAGCGCAAGAAAGCTCGCGTCAAGTACAGTGACCGTAAAGCAAGACGAGCAAAGAGAAGAAGAGGAAAAGTCCTTTGAAGCTCTAAGTTCTAAGTTCTCAGTTCTCCGTGATTCCTTAGACAAACAACAACGACATTACAACTGCTGTCGTTTAGACAAAAAAGCACGCCGCAAATCGTTTCCATATCTGTCTCTCTCTAGTCCGGAGCTCTCATGGTCAACTCCACGGCCACACGAGCGACTCGCGTGACTTAGATATGACCCCTAAACTTCTTGTCTTTTTCATTGACGCCCCCAGGCTTGTAGTCAAACCCAGTGAGCCTGGCGGGAGTTGGGCTTATGTGAAGAGCTTTTTTGGGTGGGCCGAGAGTTGATGAAGGTAGAAAAGCAGTGGTACATCGGGTGCATTAAGAGAGCCTCTAGCCCAAATGAAGAGATAATCACTGTGTAGATTGTCCACTATTTTTCCTGGGCACGCAAATTGCCCATAAATGAGAGCAATACATAGGAATCACACTTCAAAAATGAATTACAGTCCTTTCCATACATAGAGGCAGCTACTCCTGCCTAACATGTTTATTCATTAATTTAGCTCGGGAAAAAAAGAAAAGAAAAATACAACTAAATTACAAATGGCATAGGTTTGAAAATAAAGAAATCGCTGATGCTCAGGCGTTTGCAAGGAAGAGAGCTTTACACTTCTCCATTGTATCTTCAGGGCTAGTAACTGAGAAAAAGAAAACACGTACAGTCAGTATCAGTATAACACCATAATTGTACAAATAATATTTGGATACATGGCAGTCGTGGATCCCCATCCATTAGGGTAATTTGGTCTCCACATTTAGTTTACTGCATTTCTAGGGAGTCCATTTTTTAGTGCTTGGCATTTGAAGCAAGTTTTTCCCAGTTCGTGTTAGAATATTCACAAGATTTTGGAAAACAATGTTTGTCTTACATGCTCAAATCTTTTTATCGGCACCACTTATTTCCTCTAATTTCTCCACCATATGATGGAAATGTGTATTTAAATGCTATTGAAAAGGAAAACGCAATGACTTTTCACTTCCAAAGGAAACTGTATGAGTTGTGTTCAAGTGCAGAGCTGACCCGTGTGACCAATGGTTCTTTCTGATTCGAATATTTCATGGTCATTTCCTCCCTGCTCAAACAAAAAACCAAAACTCCTTCATTAGTATGGATAAAGAGTTAGACTAACCTAAATGTAATGGCCAAAATTTGGTGTAAAGTGTGACAATGCCACCTAGTTCCATAATAAAGTCATCAACGTTTGTCGAACCACGGGGTCTTTGTAGTTCCAATAACAAAAACTAAAATACCGTAACTTACTAACTTCTATGTTGTGAAAGACATAAATCTAAATTCTGTCGTATTTTCTTTTCATCCTCTAAAGCAGTCAGCTTTGGCCTCTGGCCATAAAGATCTCTTACCCAAAAGAACAATGCCATTACATGGGGAACTAAGGAGTAATTCATTCCAAAGGTCAAGGTTGATCATTTGCTCGACGAGTCAACATAGAAAAAACAGCCTAATCATTTATTCAACTTATTTAAAGAGATGAAATGGAACCAAAGGGCTGACCTTGTACGTTTTGTCACCAAAGAAATGGATTTCACTGAACTGATCTAGGTATCTCAAACAGTATGTCTTGTCCCAACCTTGAGGGAAAACCTGTTCCAAGTGATAGGCATCAAATTTAGGTTCAGTGGCAGTTCCACTTGCCTTCTAATTTACCAAAAACCCAACAGTCATCACAATATACTGAAGACAAAGTATAACTATCTGGTGCAACTCACATCAAAACTGATCTCTCCTCCTATTGAAAATGTCAGGTTAAGGTGAGCAAACTTCTCGCGAAGCACAGAGATCATTTTTGGGCGAATATTATGCACCTGAAACCTCAATTGAATGTTTTGGTCCATGTTATATCCGGCACCACATAAAAGCAATAGCATCAACACAGAATAAAGTGAGCTTTCATATTTTTGGGTAAAAGAAAGAGTCAAATTGTTTTTACCTTGTCATACTTTTCATATTCATCCCTTTCTTCTTGGCTGCAGTTTCGGCCAATTGGTGATACATTGAGCATGCCACTTCGGAACTCTATAAACGTTCCCCTAATGATATTTCAAAAAGAACATCTTGCTAAGCTTAACACACAAAAATGAATACAGATTTGGGGGTTTAGTTCCACTAACCTTTTGATAGGGATATCCAAGTCAGCAATATAATGAAGGGTAAAGTTGATAATTTCCTGCACAAATACAGTCTATAAGGACAAGAATGATAAATCTGGCACTGTAGAAACTGTTTTGTGCATGTATTCTTTGGCCTACAACAACTCTACGACCTACAGACCCAACAAGCATTCTCATCATCCGTTATATTTGTAGCCTAATAGAACAATATTTCATAAATCAGACAGATACTTCTAACCATTAATCATGAGTTCTCTGGTATGCAGGCATGTATATGTGAGGGAGATCAATGGTTCTACCTCCACAAATGTAAGAAATGCAGAAAGGGCCAATATAGGTTTCTCAAGAGTATGATACTGGGAGTTTTCCAGATGAGTAACTAAACTGGTCTTTCATTTAATACTGGAAGATCATTACCTTGAGTTTGTCTTCTCCAAGAAATGACTTCAAGCTCTGGTCAATGGAAGGAAAACAACACGTCAAAGTGATATACCTTGAATGACTTTAGTCCGTACACATGAGACTGCTTTCTTTATTCTAGGTTTTTGCTGTAACTAATACCTGGGTGCCAATTAGCTTCCCAGCTTTATGAGCCACAAGGCCATTCTCAGAAAATACATAATCGTAATCATGAATAACTGCACAGAGAAGAGAGTTGATCAATAGAAGTCACCTAAATACTAAATTTAGTAAAGTAGACAACTTGTTTTGGCAGGCAATCTTTGATGGCCATAGAATGATGCTATACACTCAGACATCAAATGAACCCCCCACCCACCCACAACAACAAAAAAGCTTATAAAGGTTGAACTCGAAACCAATTGCTAATCTGAAAAAAGATAATACTTTGTCACGGCTTATGATAGATATCCGTGCAATGAACATGGTTGAAAGCTAAGCACCAAAGTCTACTTTCAGATGATGTTGAAAACAACAAATAATCAAACAGTTCTTCGTTTTTAGCTTGTTTCCAACACTTTATCTTCTTAAAAAAGCTAAGAGCTCAACAGTACACACCTGTCTTCCCAAGCTGCTCTGATATTTTACTAAGGTCAGATCCTCCCACAACACCGACTGTCACAACCTGCAATCAGAAAAACCAATTATTCCAGCACTTATGCTCGGTCACAACTCAAAAACATTTCCCAAAATGCCAGAGTTAATACTGATCAATCACATACCTTTCGTAGTTCCCGCATGAACTCAAACATCTGAGGAGTGACCACCTACCATTTTAGTGGAAAAAACATTGGATTAAAGACTCAAGCCCATATGTAAAAATGATATAATATATTGGTCTAATGCGACGTATCTGTGCAAGAACTACTTGCTAGACGGATCCTATGCTGCTATGGCCATAATCGTTAAAAAAAAAAAAAAAAAAACTCAAGACAATATATGAACTAAAAATTATTTATGTTAAAGAAAAAAAAAACTCAGGAGAAAACGGTTACCTTTCTAGGAGCAGTAAGGGTCCCATCAACATCAAATAAAGCAATTAAACCAGGCTTCCTGACAGCCATTGCGGTTGATATTCTTTTCTGCCACACTAAAATCAGAAATATCACAGGTGCTTCCAGCGAAAACTCAAAAGTTAGTTCCTTTACAAATTGTTGGAAAACTAGACCTCGATTTCTAATATCGAAAAGATAACCTGAAGTACGTTGAAATCAATTTGAAACTCATTTTAATTCCAATTCCAAAGAAGGTCAACTAAGATTTTACTACATTGTGAATGGTTAAATTGTAGGTAACAACCTCAGCCACAGCAACCAAATCAAATTCTACAGCTGTGTTTTGCAGAAAGCACTTGATGTTCGGACTGGAATTCGAGAGGCTGCCTTCCAAAACCAAGGTTTGGAAGCTGAGTTTTGGTTCAAGTCATTAAACCGAGAACAAAGATTCACAGCAGGATCCAGAATCTCAAATCCAACAGAATTGGAATTCGAAAAGAAATTCGAAGAATAAACAGTTGCATTCAGTGGAAAACACATAGCAGATCTAAGTTCTAAGCCAAGAAACAAGCCATAACGAAATAAAATAATCAAGCCGACAAGCAGTATGGAAAAGATTTGATTTTGCCTGAATATACCAGCTGTTGAAAAGAAGAGAATGCGGACGTTTGACACCACGCAATGAAAGTTTGAGCGCAGAATTTGAAGCAAGATCTTCAAGTGCGGAAAAATGGGGGAGTTCCCGCGTATATATAAGCACGCTGAAGACGATGCTTGGGAGTGAGGTTCTTAGATCTGGGGGAACTGTTGTACTAGAACTGGACAAGTGCGTGAGATATGCAGTTGTGGGTACTGTACGTGGTACAATTGGTTGTGAGATTCTCCCAACCAGAGTTGCCCGCGAGCGTAACTTCGGATCGGACGGAATATATAGACTATTATAAAAGAACGAGACGATCTATTATGATTGTGATTATTATAATTATTATTATTATTCTGGGCTGTTTTGCAATTAGGAAGGATATGCCCCAAAATATTTAGCACGTATTTTTTGTGCTTCAGATTAAAAGTCAAATTCTGCTTTCTTTTTCTGTTACCAAATACGTAAAAGAATATTCGTGTCAGTAAAATTTTATATACTGTTGGATCCATCAATACCATTAGAATATCAATTCTCATGTCTACCCCTCGTGTTTGAGATCAGATATTATAATGCACACTGCCCACGTCTTCCTCCAATAATGCCATTGGTCAAACTTTCTTTATCAATTTAAGATACAAAAGTTGAAATATCAATTTGTAGATGACCCTGCCAACTAATTCATGATTTTTTACCTGAAATTAATGTTTTGGTCCTATTTTATATTATTCATTTTCAATTTACTATCTAAATTAGACAATTTCATTTGAAAACAGATAGACACATTATGTGTGGTGTCTACAATATCCAATGTTATCGGCATTAATTATCGATCAATATATATCTCACAACATTCAATCCACTTGTGTGTCTATCTTTCTTTTAATTAGATGATCTAATTCAGACAGCAAATTATAAAATGATGTCGCTTTACTAAAATAGAAAAATGGAAAGTTGTTTTTTTCTTTACTAAGTGAGATTTTAGGTCCTTGCTTTTCAATGTTTACTCCCACCTTTTTTTTTCTATGCATTCACTCCCACGTTGGTTGGTCTCTGTTTTGGTTGATTAAATTATGATCTTTGTTGATGTTTATTATAGTTGTTTGTTTTACTGTCTCTGCTTTAACTTGCATTTTTCTATAATGCAGTCTTGATTATATATATATCGGAAGTTTGCTAATTGGCTAGTTCTGCTGCTGCTGCCAAGAGTTTGGGTTCAAAGATTGACTTGGGGATTGCAATGGAGCCGAGGCAGAGGCGACCTAAACTCTTCTGCAAGTGCCTTTCCAACGTAAAGATGGCCCGCCATTCTGTAGCTATGGCTGTGCCTGCACTGAGAGCACCAGCCGCCGTATAAGTTTTGGATGAGCGTAAGAGAGAGTCAAACTGTGGTTGGGCCACCACTAGAGTAACGAACAAGAGTTGGGAAATTGATCGGCAATTTCTTCTCAGTGATTACACCTTTTGAGGAAGTTTCCCACTGAGATCTCAGCGTCCCCATAGCTGCAGCCTGCATTCCAGTTAGGTTATCTTGGACAGCTTCCAATGTCGTTAAAATCGAGGCCTAGTGGCATCAAGCCAGCGACTAAATGATGTTTGTGGGGGCATTAAGGTCGCCTCCACTTTCTATCTTCATTTTTTTTTTTAATAAGCAATTCTTAATACATATATTAATACTCCAGAACATTACAACTGGAAGAATTCAGAAAAAAACCTTAAATAACCAGTGAAAAACCTAAACAAACCCGAAGCCCTACAAGCTTAGCAAAGGGACTAAAGCCCTCCATGAAGGGGCACAGGAGCCCAGAACAAGCCGTTCGTCTCCACTTTCTATCTCAAAAAATGAAGTTTGGTGCATTTTTCTCTTCTTTTTGGTTTTCTTTCCAACCCAGGTTACCGTATAGTTCTCTTAATTTTGATTGTTAGCAAGGCTGCGTCCTGTAAACAATTGCATAAAAGTTGCTCTGTTTTAAATGCATGATAGGAATTGGAGATGTCTGATACAGAAGTATATAGGAGAGTGCCCAGAAAGCAGCTACAACTCGCAAGCTATAAGTGCTTTTCATCCATCTAAATAGATGAACCGTCCTCAATCAGAAAGAGGACACTTCTTGCCGAACATAAAAGAGGCCAGAAGGACTGCCACCAGGCAGCAGGGCTAACCTCACAGGACTTGCAGCGCCTTCTTCAACAGGTAAGATGCCAGTGTTGTAATTTATATCAGTTTTAACAAAGCCAGGGCAGACGCTGTTGATACAGAAGTGAGGGTACTTTTTGGCCAGAATTCTTGTGTAGGCATTCATGGCTGCTTTTGAGACTTTATAGGCAGATAAAAAAGTTGGCCAGTTCTTGGCTTCCAGCGAACCTTCTTTACAATCCTTCAGAAATTCCCTCAATACCTCATCCACCTTCTCTTCCGTAAGGTTCTCTGCATCGCTTAACACTCCTTTAGCCCATTGGTTTGGTATGTTCTGAAACAACACGGACATGATTATTTCTTGGGGACAGAAACAGACAACAAGAAAAACTTTTTTAAGGAAATGGCAGAGCTAAGCAACCGAATCTATTCATTTAGTCCGTATTTCACCCATTTCAAAATGTCTCTAACCTTCAATTAGTTGAGCATCTGTTAGAGGTCAAATTTGCCTGAATTTTCAAGCCTACCATCCTAATGTCAAACTCAGCAAGTTTCTAACCAGGGTGATTGTTTGTTTCGAGATGAGGAACCTTTAAATTCCATACCTTTAACTGCCCCATGGAGGATGAAACGTTAACAATCTTTGGCGCATTGGACAATTCAAGGAGAGGAATGAGTGTTTCAGCCATTCTTCTAGCACCATAGTAGTTTGTTTGAAGGCATCCTTCTGCTAGCTCATAATCTTGAATCAAATTAGTCCGATCAATTGGAGCTCCTGCCTGCTTCAGTAAGAGGGAGTCAATTCCTTTGGTAGTTCATCACCCATGGTAGGGTCAAGGGTGCAACCGTCTACTGAGCTTTGAGATGGAAAAAAAAATTAAAGTACCATGGCTTATCTAAACTGTTCTATGCTTGGATAAGTGAGAATTAACTCTGAATTCAAAAATGCTAAGCAGAAAAGCAAAAGGAACCTCATTATCGGCACTAATAGGCTTCAGGTTAAGCTATTAAATGGAAGCATAACAGATGCTAAGATTTTCCAGGAAAGAGTTGTAGGTTTGACATAGCATGCTGTCTTGCAACCTTCTCAATGGCTTAAAAGGCCAAGTATACACGATAAAGAAGCATTCCCATGCGACTGCTTCGCAGAATCTGGTTCTCCTTTGTTCTTGTTGGGAACTCCATGTTAATACAGATATTCAAGCAAATCACAAAATATGTAATCAACCATGACATTCAAACAAACTGCAAAACACACTTAGAGTTGGGGATATTATAAGTTAACTTTGGCCAAAGGCATATCCAGTTTAAAACTCACACTGACTCTGCTGCAAAGACAAAAAATCATCTGGAAAGTACTCACCCCAACACCACCATCAGCTATGACACGGTTGACACCGCCAATCCCTGCGTTGTTCACCTGCACAGAGTTACAGCATTCATTTTCTTTATATCAGCAAGATTTAGATTTAAGATAGGAAAAGTCGTTAAATCATTCAGCTTATTTAGAAATCCATAATGACTAACAAAAGATTCACCTTTTGGTTATCAGAATCATAATTGGTAAGTGCAAAACTAAAGGTACAAAGAATTGGGACTGGTCACATTTTTTCAGGTGTACGATTAGTATAGCACGCTGTCAATGAAATTCAACGGCAAAATTGTCTTTGCATCTACACTCTTCTGAACTTCACGCCACTGTCGTAACAGATAACAAGGCTCACAATATGAATCCAAGAGTTGTTGACAACTCGGAGCTAAATTACCCAAAATACAACAATTAAGAGGGAGGAAAAACTCCAAAACAAAAAAAATTGGAAAAACCAATTGCAACAAGAAAGAAGGAGAAAAAGTAAAAGTAAAAAAGCGACTTGCTAAAAGGAAGCAAATTTCAACTAATTGTTCAACCTTGCTCATCAAGTGTACTTTTCGGCAACATTAACCGAGCAGAATTTCAAACAGAGTTTCGGGATAAAGAATGATCGAACTTCATAAAGAAATCAGCTCTGAATCATACCAAGATATCAAGTTTCCCAAACTGGGCTCTGATGAAATCTGCCAAAGAAGCGACACTAGCAGGGTCAGACACATCAAGCTGATGAAACAGCACACGATCAGAGAGACCAGAGTCTGACAATTTCTCAAGAGCTTCAAGACCCCTCTTCTCATCTCTTGCTGTCAGCACCACTACTACCCCGTTTGAGGCCAACTGTCTCACCGTTTCAAATCCAATCCCCTTATTCGCCCCAGTAACAACTGCATACCTACAGAAGAAGAAACAAAAACCCACACAAGAAGATACCCCGGTTGTCATGTGTTGTTGACGGTTTGTGGGGGAAACAGTGAAGACACCATGGAAGGACTGAAAACTGAAGCAGTACCTCTTTGTTGCTTCAGCCATTGATGAGTAGACGTGGGTTGCGTATTGACAATGAAAAATGAGAAATGTGCAGGTTCGATTTTCAGGATTGTAACTGTAAGACTCTTGGAGAGAGTATCGGAGGGGCCGTTTGAAAAGTACGAGAGATGTTCAAACGTACGATTGTCGTTTTTTACTTCCGGATAAGTTCACATATATTTTGGAGAGACAGTCCAAAATATAAAGGGAATTTTAAAAATGACCGTTTTAAGTTTTGATGGATTTAAAAAGTATGCATGGGTTTCTCAGGAGTGACTACTGGTGCACTATCAATTCTTCAGCCATATTTTTCTTCCAGATTTTTAACAAAATTAATGACTTTAGCATGTCATGTGTCAATATAGGCATGCGACAAGTCTCTTAGAAATAAATAAAAATTTTTAATTATAATAGAATTAAATAAAAAAATAAAATTGACAAAATTCAATATTAAATAAAAAATATTAAACTATAAAAAATTATATATTTTAAGATAATTAACATTTCACGTGACCAACTCTTGGCTTGTCATATTATCTATTCAATTAAAAATTTGGACCAACTATGGATGGATTTGTCAATTCTTCTAAACAATTTTTTTAAAAAAAAAAATTCTTTAAAGGTCGAGCAGTGATTTTTAAATTTCCCAAATATAAAAGTATCCGTAATTAACCCAAAAAAATATTCATCTCCGGTGTCTGCGACAAAGATCGCAATATGGTAATTTTCGTATTAAGGGAAGAGTCTTTGTTTTAAGCATAAGCCAATTTCTGAAATGATATCTAGATTAAAAATTCTTGTGTTCTGGAAGTGCATCTTCTTTCTCGTGTGTTCAATAAAAGGACCATTACAGAGAATTCGTATAATCTAAATTACTCCTTTGGCGTCTCCAGTTTCCATCTCAAACTAGAAGTAGATGAACCGTCTTCAATCAGAAAGAAGACACTTCTTTGCCGAACATAAAAGAGGCCAGAAGGACTGCCCCCTGGCAGCAGGGCTAACCTCACAGGACTTGCAGCACCTTCTTCAACAGATAAGATGCCAGTGTTGTAGTTTACATCAGTTTTGACAGAGCCAGGGCAGACACAGTTGATGCAGAAATGAGGGTACTTTTTGGCCAGGATTCTTGTGTAGGCATTCATGGCTGCTTTTGAGAGTGTATAGGCAGATAGAAAAGTTGGCCAGTTCTTGGCTTCCAGTGAACCTTCTTTAAAATCCTTCAGAAATTCCCTTAATACCTCATCCACCTTCTCTTCCGTAAGGTTCTCTGCATCGCTTAACACTTCTTTAGCCCATTGGTTTGGTATGTTCTGAAACAACACGACAAGCTTATTCATTTAGTACGTATTTCCCCCATTTTAAGTTGCTTCTAACCTTCAATTAGTAGACCATCTGTTAGAGGTCCAAGTTGCCTGAATTTTCAAGCCTACCAAACTAGTGTCAAGCTCAGCAAGTTTCTTACCATGGCACTAACAATTTGTTTCGAGAGGTGGAATGTTTAAATTTCATACCTGTAACTGCGCCATAGAGGATGAAACGTTAACAATCTTTTGAGAATTGGACAATTCGAGGAGAGGAATGAGTGTTTTAGCCATTCTTCTAGCACCATAGTAGTTGATTTGCAAGCATTCTTCTGCAAGCTCATAATCTTCAAGAAATTTAGTCGGATCCATTGGAGCTCCTGCCTGCTTCAGTAAGAAAGAGTCAATCCCTTTGGTAGTTCATCGCCCAATACTCAAAAGCTCATAATCTACTCTGCTGCAGTGATAAAAATAATGTAGAAGTACATTACCTCAACACCACCATCAAGTACGAAACCGGCAATCCCTGCGTTGTTCACCTGAACAGAGTTTCAGCATGCATTTTGTTTATATCAGCAAGATTAGATTTAAGACGGGAAAAGTCGTTGGATCCCTCCGCTTGTCTAAAAGGATTTCTCACCCAGAACGGCGAACTACAAGATTCACCTTTTGTTTATCACGAATCATAGTGCCTTCTTTTCAGGCGAGGAGAATTTCCAACAGAATTTCAAGATAAATAAGATCGAAAGCAGAGAACTCTGTAAAGAAATCAGATCTGAATCATACCAAGATATCAAGTTTCCCAAATTGGGCTCTGATGAAATCTCCCAAAGAAGCAACACTAGCAGGGTCAGACACATCAAGCTGATGAAACAGCACATGATCAGAGAGACCAGAGTCTGACAGTTTCTCAAGAGCTTCAAGACCCCTCTTCTCATCTCTTGCTGTCAGCACCACTACTACCCGTTTGAAGCCAACTGTCTCACCGTTTCAAATCCAATGCCCTTATTCGCCCCAGTAACAACTGCATACCTACAGAAGAAGAAACAAAAACCCACACAAGAAAAAGCGGGAGGCCGGTTGTCATGTGTTGTTGACGGTTTGTGGGGGAAGCAGTGAAGACACCATGGAAGGACCGAAGACTGAAGTAGTACCTCTTTGTTGCTTCAGCCATTGATGAGTAGACGTGGATTTCGTATTGACGATGAAAAATGAGAAATGTAAAGGTTGGATTTTCAGGATTCGTAGCTGTTGGACTCTTGAATAGAGTATCAGAGGGGGCTGTTTGAAAAGTAAGAGACATGTTGAAGCATGTTTGTCATTTTCTACGGTACAGTTTTCCGGATGAGTTAGAATATATTTCGCATAGAGCATCTAAAATATGAAATGGAAATTAAAAATTACTATATGACTTTTTATAGATTTAAAAAATATGCCTGCCTATAGATCATATTTGTAATATTACTCACTCCGTCTCATTTTCCTTCAGATTTTTTTAAAAATTGACGGCGTGGTGGTGAAAACCGCGGATGAGGTAATACCTCTTTGTTGCTTCAGCCATTGATGAAATTAAATTGATGGCGTTTTCTCTGTATACCTTGAAAATTCAAGACTTCACGTCAAAGTGGTTGCATTATCAACAGTAATGAACAGAAATTCCAGCATTAGTAGTAGTATTACACCAGGCAAGTCATATGTTTCACGGTTCACGACCATTTCCAGGATTATTACATGACATATATAATCTGAGATGTAAAAATATCCACAATTGGGATCTCACCACATCAAAAATAAAAGATGAGGAAAGAAAGTGCACAGCAGATCAAGTTACAAGCTGCTTGTTTTATCATCCACCTATATAGAGGTGGATAATCTTGAATCAGAAAGGCGATACTTCTTGCTGAACAAAAAGAGGCCAGAAGGACCGCCATTGGGCAGCAGCGCTAACCTCGAAGGGTGTGCAGTACCTTCCTCAAACAGATAAGAGGCCTGTGTTGTTGTTTATACCGTTTTAATGAAGCCAGGATAGACACAATTGATGCAGAAATTCGGGTACCGCTTGGCTAGAATCCTCGTATAGGCATTCAGAGCTGCTTTAGAGATTAAATAAGCAGATGAATGAGCTGGCCAGCCTTTTGGTTCCAGAGAACCCTCCTTGAAATCTTTTAAGAACTCACGCAGTTCTTCATCCACTCTTTCCTCTATCAGGACCTCAGTGCAGGTGAAGAATGCAGGGATTCTTGGAGCCACTATAGACTTTCATGCTTTATTGCCTTCACTCGACGCAAATTCCAAGTTAAGTCTCCTTACCTTATCACGACCATTCTTCTCCATCTGCCCGATGACAGACGTCAAGAAGACTGATATATATACTGTTAGGCAGCTTGGACTCTCTCTCTCTCTCTCTCTCTCTCTCTCTGGAGTCAGGCACGGCTTTTGTTTGCATTTACTCGCTTTATAAGTCGCTCTTGACTTTCGAATTGGGGTTTTTAATCTACTCGATCGTATTAGTGGGGCAGAAGTGCCTTGCAACTCTGGTAAGCACACAGCATATCTGTTTTACTGAAGCCAGGACATACGGACGCAGTTTACGCAGAATACGGCTACCTCTTAATCGGATCGAGATCTTGACCAAATAGCATAATACAATTTGGAAAAAGATAAATATAACATATAGATCATACACTATTTAATATTACCCATATTTACTCAGACAGAGTTTTGAGTAGCATGGACTTTACAATAAAATCTATCTGTTGTGTCTACCTCTCTCCAAATTCTACCATGCAATTCAGGTAGGAAATTATAGAAGATATTGATCTACCTCATGCAGGGACAGAACTACACAGGGACAATGGGGGGCAACTGCCCCCATCACCCTGAGAAATCCTTCTATTTTTTTTTATTTTATATGTCTTTAGCCCAGCCCGCCCATTTCTTTATTAAACGACTACTTCTCCCACCCATTTCTTCTTCGTCGACCCCCCCCCCCCTCAATTTCTTCTTCAATAGCTTCTAACCTTCCACCGTTTGCCTCTCTCTCCCCCCTCCCTCTCCAAACTCCTTGTGCATAGGCAGTCATGATGTTCTTCAATTGATTTTCCAGTGGTGGCGCCGAAACTCTGAAGGGGTTGTTCTCTGTAACAAGGGATTCATGCAGAGGACAGAGGAGAGGATCTAAGAAAGATGAGTTACTGGGCAGTGGGCTCCACGAAGTTATTGTGTTTTTTAAGGCTTTCTTATGTTTGTGAATACAAGAAACGGCAATTAACAATGGATAAAAAAAAAAACGCTTGTTCACAGCAAATATGAAAAAATGCCCTCGTTTATGCTAGAAACGGAGTTTTTAATCAATTACTCTAAGTATTTTTTTCACATATTTTTTAGTCTCTTAAATAAATCTTAATTAACGATTTGAAGTGTAACAAATTGTTCTGTTGTCTAAATGGTACAACATTTGAAATATGAGAATACTATTTTGGCTTCTAACCACGCTAGAAGTTTATGTTTTAATTTTTTTTTGTCTTCAAATATTGAGCTAAGTACACAGTCCAAATTTACATGTTGTAGTGAATTTATTCTGGGCAGACCCTTATAGTTAAATTATTGGATAAAACTAGTGTTGGGGCGTTATAGTAGAGGAACATGTGGAGGATAGGTGCAATTAACTTTTGTTTCTTATTAGTTTTGGTTTGAAATTTGTAGTTTGCTTTTTTCTTACTAGTTTTGGATTTCATTAGTTTAGATTTTATTGATATGTTATCAATGGACCAAAAGAAAAAAGAAAAAAAAAATATTGAGCCAAGTGCGTAAAATGCTAAAAAAATGACCCAATATAAATACAAGTTAACCGGAAACCACCATCGCTAAGGGTCGGTTTTTTCCCTTAACGGTGTAGGTGTAGGTGTAGGTGTCAATATTTGAAAAATCAGCCTATCCGGTGTAGGTGCCGGTTTAAGCAAACTATAAAATTAGATTGATGAATTTTGTTTGTTTTGTTTTATTTAGATAATAAATAAGTAAATAGTAAGGTACATGTATTTCAATATTTTTAGTTCTTAAGTTTTGATATTTTAACTCTAAGATATTTTTTTGCATTACTTAGTAAAAAATAAATTTTTTTTGTCATTTTTCCTTAAGAGTTCGACCTCCTTTCATTGGATTCCTGGTTCCGCTACTGACCTCATGGCTTAAAGTCTTAAACCCTTAGGGTGGGCACTTGTGTAATTTATATAAAATAATAATTTAATATATATTTTTTACTTTCATCGTATAATTAGTGAGGCAGATGGAGTATAAAACCATAAGAATTGGTCGCAAATGTGATTCCATTGATTCTCTTTTATATTGGGTAAAACAACGCCCATTGCCACAATAAAGAAAGACGGCGCTTGAACTTTATTTTCATTGATTAAAGTCCTCACCATCTTTTCTGGTCACGTTCTGGCTTTTGATTGCTCGATTTTCTCCAATGCCTATGTTTTGCTTTTGCTCGCTTGGGCTTGCCTCTTTATTTAAGGCTTGTTGTGGCTTTTCTGTTGCTTGTTTACCTCCATTAGGCATATTAGCTTGTTATCGTGGCTTTTATGCCCCTTTGTGGGTCTCTATATGGCCTTTTGGTCACCTTGCTCATTGACCCGCCACCTCCTTGAAGTGTCTGGCACGCCCTTTAGAGTGTGTTCTCGTGGATTTTTACGCTCCTTAATATTATTAATGCCAGCTGCTATTATATGCTAAAAAAAAGAGAAAAAAAAAAAAAGATTGACCATGACTATAGAAACTAAAGGGGGCATAAGTCGAAATCTGCGGTGATGAAAGTAGCTAGCTTCTCTCTCTCTCTCTCTCTCTCTCATCATGCTCTTCAAAGACCCAAAAGTCTGTCTACCAAAAACCAAAGAACTGCCCTGCAGCAACTCTTGTAACTACTTCATTTGCTTCGAGTGAAAACATATCCTTATCGACTACTACTTTGGTCGTAAATAGACGCATGCTGCTCACCTAAACACAATGTGTATGCATTCTTTATCGACGTCGTCGGGGCTCTTTCGTGGGACTTGGCGTATAAACAGAGATTGAGATAGGAAGAAAAACAGAACATTAACTGGTTAGAACATCCAGTTCGGTTAAAAAATTGAAGAGTTGGGTCAAGAGAGCAGAGGGAGAAAATGATGATAGAAACCGCCTACCAATTACCGTGTTATTCTACCTAATTTGAGAGTTGGAGACACCCAAACTTCGACACATTTGCATTGGCAAGCTAAAGAGATCCGCCGACAGCTATTTAAGTGGTTTTTTTTTCGAAGCAAAAGAGCAAGCTATGCTAGGGTCTGTAACAATATGGAAGCAGCTTCTCCCAAAACAAAAACAAAAACAAAAAACAAAAAAAAAGAAAAGAAACGAGTTTTTGAGTTTTTGTCGTGTCTGTTGCATATAGCAAAAATCAACCTACGGTCTGATCAAGCCTAATGAATAGTGTTTCGGAAAAATATACAAGGAAGTAATTATGAATTATCCACGGTTTATGCGTTACTTCACGAAATACAAAAATCAAGCTAACGGGGTCTTATCAGAGGAGGTGCTTCATTTCTGTTTTCATCCTCTTACCTATCTTATCTAAGCTTCAAAAGTATGAATTCAGCGCAAGAAACCCCCAAAAACTTTGAGATGCAAGGCGCAGGAAAACGGCCTCCAAGAATCAGAAAAGGAGGAGCCTCTTATTTCTCGTGAACAAGAGGGCTGTAAACAGGGTACCACATGTTGCGTGTGACATATTCCACTGTCTCCTCCTGTACCAAAATCATAAGCCAAAGATATAATGGATTCAAGAATATTAGAGGCTCTGTAATTTATATGGACCAACGGATATAAAAGTGCTGTAGAAAGCTTCACTTGTACATGAAACCTGTACTGCCTAGTTTCTATTGTTGAAAAAATGCCCCTGACATTCTATATTTCTGAACTGCGAATTGTTTTTGCAAACAAGCTATTCATAGATTTTCTTGCGAATGTTTGTTTTTAAACCTATTCAGGGGGATTTTCTTTATGTTTATAACTGTATTGTATGCATTCTGTAATGACCTGCTCTTTTCAGGTTACCTCTAAAAGAGTATCATCCGATTTGTATAATGATTTTTATAGAAAATGTATATCAAAATTTATCAGTATTTAGCAAAGAAGCAAGCCGAAAATACTTACTTTGGACATCTGCTTGATTCTTTAGGCCCCACATCTGTCCTTGCCATCAGCAGCCCCAACAGCAGCCCCAATAATATCTCGAATGCTGCATGACGCAGAAAATCAGTACCAAAGGCCATACATCAACTCATGAGTTGCATACATTTCCACATTACTTAGGTGGTGTTTGCGTGCCAAAATTTTGGTTTCTAGGAGTTAGTGAAAAAGTGGAGAGAAAAATAATTTGAATAAATTTTTTATATTTATTGTAATGGAGATTTTTTTGTGAGGAAGATGTTGAATTGCTGGGTTTTCATAGTTTATTATTTTGAAAACTAGAAAAATTTATATTACGCAAAACTAGAAAATGCAATTAATACAGTTAAAATACTAGCGAGAAAAGGGCATTCCCTTATATATACTCTCCTTTGATACACAAGATAATTTTGATATGATGTAAAGGCAATGTCAACAGTTTAAATATCAACAAAAAACATCTTATGAGGAAAAAAAAACCAAAAAGGAAAAAACATATTTAACGTATTATATGATGCTAACCAATTGGTGAATATGATGGTCGCATCATATTACTACACAAACAATGATAGAAAATGGGTCTTTAAATTCATTGGAAATGATAAAGACAACCAAGGTAATTCCATGAATTAATCTTTAATATGAGTTTAACCTCAATGTGAACATCTCATTATCCAAGAAAACTCTAGTCACAACCATTTTATACCACCTAGTGAAAATCCAAACTGGGACGTAGATCATACGTAATACCTTTACAATCCACCCAGGCACCAATTAAGGGACTTCAGAAATAGACCATAAGAATGATCCTTGTCAAGATCAGAATTGAATAGTACTGTCACATGGCATTACTAATTCCACTGAGATACCAGTACTGTCACTACCTCATCCTTCATGGCTAACTGGTGTGACAACATGGCATTACTAAGTTGACTGCGATACCATGACTAAATCACTACCTTATCCTTCATGGACAAATTGTGTGACAAAACAACCACAAGCCAAGCACCAGTTAAATTCATGTAATACAAGAAAAAATGCCCAATACATGGTAAGGAAAGCACAACTAACTTCTTAAAGTTTTCCTAGTAAGAGTACAATGAATGCATAGATCCATCGGTGAAGAACAAAGTTCCAACCAAATATCCAATCTAGAACTCTAAAGTCTTAAGAATCTACTTATCTACTTATAAGCTTAGGCTACAGTCGTAGAAAACTTTTCTATAAGCTTTCTTCAAAGCAAATTCTGGCTCTCCAGTGTTTAAAGGAGTTAGTCACCTGAAGAGATTTCCTACGATCCTAAAGGTTTCACCAAGAAGTTTCCCAAACCGATCCAGGGATGAAGTAACATATAGTTAATACGATGACCATAACTCTATATATTATTCGCTTGATATTTTCCATTCCCTGTGGACATATTATTGAATATTTGAAGGTCATACTTATCATGAAAACCAACAAAAAGACCAGAACTACACCATGCTTAAGTTTGCCATGACTTGAAATTAATAGTTACAAATCCATTGCTTTTTTCAACAATACAGTGCCAAAATACTGGGAAACAAGAAAAGCTTTATAAGAAGAGGAGATACCAAGATCAACATTTTCAAAAGGGCTTCCACTTGCAAACACTATATTTTCCCCTGCATGCCTAAATGCATCAGCAGCAGTGCATTCAGCTGTCAAGGAATATGAAGGAGAACAAATAAGTGAAACTCAGTCGCCATAACGAAGATGCAAGTGCATGATGAGAGTTGCAAGCACAAACCATTTGTCGTGGGATTTGACATAGCAAAAATGGAAGGTTTACTTGAATCAGATTCTCGCATTGCCTTAAGCACCTAAATTAAATTCCAACCAGTACAAATAAGAAACTCAAGTACAGTGAAAGCAAAAAAATATCAGAAATCAGAAATTGACATAACATTCTCTAGAGAACAAATAAAAGCCATGGATGTTACAAAGTCAATGGCCATGGAACGAAAACAACCAAGTTGTAGGCCTAGGGACAAATAGACTGAATTATCAAAGCACAATGCCTTGAAAAAATATTTCCGATTTATCTGAAATTTTCTCTTTCTTTTCCTTCTTTTTTTTTTTTGCCTGGGAAGAGTAAGAGAAAAGAAGAGAGGGGGGGGGGGCAAACTTGTGAGGACTCTTTACTAGAAGCACAAGTTAATTTTGCGTTAGATAAATGAATCAGCTAGGACTCACATCCTCAGACCACAAAGTCAAACCACCAACAATGAATGTCCATTACAGACACTTCATACTCTCTGGATTGTTATTAACAATAAACCAAATTGCACAAAACATAGAACTTGAAAGAATAAAATAAATTCTAATCACATTCATTGGTTAAGTTAGTCCCCAAGTTTTCATATGTACCGGGAACGATGAAATGGAACAAATAAGGTTTTTACCTCCTTATTAAAGATACCACCAACTCCAGACAAACCAAGAAGCACATGAGGCTTGACCTTCTTAACCTGAAATACACAAACCTATTAGCAATGATGGATGTCATAGTTTGAAAGAGTAGCTATGACTTGTTTGACATAGCTATAAGTAATGAAAAAAACGTGCAGAATATTCATCTGAACTGTGGTTCAACTCTCTTGCATCATGATCTTTTGACATAATATAATACAAAATCAGCACTTCAATAGACAGATGCCTAATCTTGTCCTATAAGAATTACCACTTCAAGCAGACTAGCTCCCTCCCTAAGTCCCTGAATCTCTCGTGGATCCTTGGCAAAAGGTGCTGCAGCAGGATCAAGTCCCTTTCTCTCTTTTGTGATGAGGCCCTGCATTGAAACACTTCCTTTTTAATGCAAACACAGAAGAATGTATGACTTCCTGGCACATCTAGGGGAAGAAACTGACGACCATCATTTATAGCCACAACTTTACCGTTGTCCTCTTTTCTTTTCTTTTTGATTACCAATTACAACAACCAATATTGTTCTCTCTATATCGCTGCTTCTTCAGGAGGAAACTAATATGCATAAATAAATATGAACAGAACTATGGGTTCAAATTAGTTTTCACAGGTATATGTCGTCCCTGCATACCCTAGCATATCCTAAACAGCATAGTTATGCATATGCAATGTTACAAGCAAGATGCCTAAATTTTAGTGAAAATGTAGAACTTTACATCTTTATCGACAAGGAAAAACTGATTTTTTGCCACTGTTTCACTGTTTCCTGACATTCTTGAAGCGGCTTGCACAGCCATGTCAAGAACACCAAGCCCCGCACTGAAAAGACAGGAGGGAGAAGATAAGGAACAAAACAAAAAAGAGACCCTGCTTGTTAAAAAAAAAAAAAACTTTGAACCAAGATGAGGCTGTGAGAACAAGCACGTGCAAATAACTACAACACTAACAGTAAGCCACATACAGAGCTCATTAAAGTTAGTTTTACAAGTACCTCCCAGCTCCCACCACAACTATCTTTTGGTTCACAAAATCAGCCAATGGTCGACCTTGGGCTCTCACAGTGCCCAACAGTCCTGCAAGTGCAACACCGGCAGTACCCTATAGGACATCAAGTCAGCACAGACATATTCACAACTTGCCCAGAATATTCACATAGCACCATGCATTAGATTGCATGCTCTTTAAGTCCACATCAATAATGGGACTCGCAACAAGTACCCACCTGTATGTCATCATTGAACATGCAAAACCTTTTACGATACCGTTGCAGTGTTTCGAAAGCCCACTTCATTTGGAAGTCCTCAAACTGATAAAATTAAGTCAACCATCAAGCCAGAAACTGATAGGAACTGAACTTTGGCCAAAAGTTATACTTCCAGAAGAAATTAAACCTGTACAATAGCCTTGGGCCAACGCGTGAAAACAGCTTCCACGAATTCATCAACAATTGAAAGGTACTCCTCTCCTTCCAACCTAGGTTGTCTGAGTCCTAAATCTGACAAACTAAAATCTTGTGAAATGGTGTCCACATGATATATACCAAAATGATTTGGCTCGCAAACATCTTAGATAGTGTGACGAGAACATGTCTAGAATACATGGCTCAATAAACGGAGCAAGAATAACTCTCCTGTACAAAATTGCTTTCCGCTGACCTAATTCTCAGTAGTCAAGTCATTATTAAGGAGGCAACCAAAAAAGTTGATGTATATATTGTTACTTACAAAGAGAATCTTCTAGTAGCTTCTGGTTATTAGTGCCGACATCAAGCATAACAGGGAGTATCTAAAAGAGATGAACATAGGTTGAATAACGTAAGTGCTTGCAGGATTACCAACTTTACAAATTGTTTTTTTTTTATCAACAAATTTTATTGTGAAAGAAAGATAACAGAAAAATGAAAGTAATCTGCAGAGAATAATACTCAAATACACAAATACACACAGAGAGAGAGAGAGAGAGCATACTCTCTGTGGATTGATGCCAGCAGCGGCAACATACATATCAAGTTTTCCAATAGGAATTCCAATTCCTTGAACTCCAAGGTCACCTAGAGCCAAGATACGACTGCCATCCGTGAGGACTATCATGTCTACCTGAAAAAATAGAAGGAATATGTATATGCCAAGCACATCTAGAAACATAACCACAACTCTGATAAAAATGAATTTTCTGAACAGCTTTAATCATTTTGTTTCTATCCTTCTCTTCACCTCTTCAAGTTCATTTCCTCTTTTTTCTCCATTTTTACTTGTCGGCTCAGAATCGGGACCCTGTGGAGGTTCTCCCCTATGGTGTTTACTAACCCAGAAAAAACTAAAAAGGACACATAACCGTGAGTTTCAACACTTGGATGTAATCATTTTTTAATACTCTGTGAATAAAGGCTTCTGAGACATGCCCCCCCCCCCCTCTCTCTCTCCTCCGGGCCCAAAAAAAAGCACAATGTTTAATTTTTTTTAAGTATTTCGTCCACATAAAATAAGGCCACTACAAATTATTTTAGCAAGAGATGACCCACTCCTGAAGTTCTGAAAAGATAAATAATGACAAATTTACATACCATAAACCTTAAAAAGAAATGGGAAAGAATGGAAGCTCTAAGAAAAATAGAAAGGCAGAGAGTTAGGGAACTATATCAAATCTAGCAGCTATGTACTTATGAAGCAAACACAACAACTGATAAATTTAAACCAAGTTTGAGAAACTAGGGATACTAGTATAAACATCTAGATAAGATAACATGTACCGTAACATGGAAGAAAAAAAAATGAACTTGATGGATCACCTGAAGAAAATAAGATTTAGAAGCAATAAAATGATGGAGCATTCAAGTTGACAACAATCAGCTCCAAAATTGGAGTCATGTCATCCAGTTCCTTTCCTGACCTATTAGAGCCATAACTTGAAGCACACGGATGTCTTGAACAAACCAAAGATGATTCAATAATTTCTTTCATGACCAAATCCAAATCAAACTCCCTAGCTCCAAGCAGAGAAAGAACAAATGCTTTGGACAAATTTAGATCTAGATTATCACCATTGAGATAACTAAATTATGATTTTTTTTCTTCTTGTTATTCTTGTTACTCAGGTTTTCTGACCTGTCATGAATTCCATTTTAACCCAATATCTGAGACTTGAAAATCAACATCTAGCCTTAGTCTAAATCTTCTATTGTTCTACAACTAACCAACAAAAGGAACGTATAATCTGAGAATGTAACAATATTCACGTAATACCTGTTGAGCTGGCCAATTATAGATCATGGACATCATCTCTCCTTTATCCTTTGCACTGAAATACATTCCACGTGGGCGTCTAAATAACCCTGAATAATTCTGACATACCAGTCCTACTGTGGGAGTGTATATTATTGGAGCAAAATTTTGGATGTTGTCAATAAGGACCTAAAGACGAAAGCAACATGAACATATCAAATTGTAGAGGATTTAATAAATGCTTTAATTCAGGATGCTGGAAACTTGCAACCACACTTACTCGGTAATACAAAGTTTCATTCCTGTCATGCAGCCTATTCAAGATCCGCCATTTTGCCAAGGAAACAAAACCCTCTGGTTGGCCCTGAGTATTTCTCTCTAACGACCTATATGACTCCACTAGCAGATTAAAGAACAGAAAGCTATCAGAAAGGCCCAGAAAAGAAGTCCATTTAGATCCAGTTATAGTTAAAACTGAGCAAAGAGATAGAACTAAAACGTACTGAAACGAGCATATTGCTGCTCAAATGATATCACGCGAGGTGGGAGGAGGCCACGAAGCCCTAGACGATCCCTTTCAGTCAAAGGGAATCCCGTATCCTGCTCTTGAAAAAATCACACACACAAAGTAAGTCCTTATAGTTCCAACGATCCTCACTGCTCAAGAACAACTGATTCAGAAACATTCTATTCACTATAACTGTTGTAGCATTTATGGTTAAATTTTAAAAACAAAAATAGTAACAACACAGCGAAAAAATTGCATTCTCTACTTCCTTTTCAGAAGCTGATGATTAAATCAGTTTACTCCCCTTGCAAAAACTGACAAAAAAATAAATAAATGGTACGGAACTAAAATTTCTGACTAAATTACAGACACATAACAAACAAACCATGTTACCACGACATGGTTTCAGTTATCACTCAGGCAGATCTCATGCGGTCTTACAAAAGATCCCAAAGACTCTGGAAGCACAAAGTTTGTCATAAGCCAGTCTGAATCACCAGGGAAAATAGTCAAAGTTAGAAGCCAACATACGAAGCCTTTTGATTGATGAGTCCACTCAGAGTAACTCGAGTGTGAGTAAAAGATGTAGAGGTCTATTACTAAAATTGAGTTTATTATTTCACTCATGTTTAAATTTTCCAATTTGCACATCAACTGATATTTATCATTTCGCTAGTAATATTGTAATTACGACCAGACTACAATTTTCTACATCTCGCAGAATCTCCGCCAAAAATTCATCGGAATCAAGGAAAAAAAACAAAATAAAATCCGCTTCCTTGTAAGATAAAAACGTCCCTTATGAAAAAACAATTCTGCTACAAGTTCTGCATCTTCTTTAATCTAAACCCATATTGACTGTCCATTTAATTACAGCGCTAAAATCAACCGAACTCTGAGCATTCATCCTTCCACAGGACTATCATCACCACTTCCTAAGTCGCTTAAGTCACACGCCAAACAGAAAATCCACACAAGTCCGAATAAACCAATTTATTCCAGGAGCATGGCTAAATAGCACTTTGAAAGCACTTCTTTTTTGTTTTTGGGGTAAGTACTTTGAAAGCACTTATCTTTCTTTGAAAATAGCAAGAAAAAATTTGCAACTTCCAACCTTCAAAAGCGAAAAAAAAAAAAAAAAAAACAGAAAAACATTTAAAAAAAAAAAAAAAACACTTCGGCGCCTTATAAAGAAAATACACAAACTAACCAAAATCATGGTAAAAGATCCCAAAAACTGGGAAACTGAGAGCATTAACAATAAGCCAAAAAAAAAAAACAACTTGATCAACGAACAAGTTAAAAAACAGAAACTTATGACCTTGTTAAACCAGGGATCGTGGAGAATGTCAGCACCACGCTTGTGAACAATACACGGACCAGGGATCGCAGTGGAAAAACGCCTCGATCGGCTCAGATTTGACGCGGCGAATCGCGCAAGCTTCCACATTCTACTCCCTGAAAAATCAATCCACACTCACACAAAAAGTCGAACGACAGTCTCCCAAACCCAGTCTTTGTCTGCAAATTATTTCGGAGAAACTTAATTTTTTTATGTTAGGTAGGCACTAGTCTACTAGTGCTGGTCTTGACCAACTGAGAGCTTGCTGTATTTATAGGGACACGGTTTTCTGGATTTTCATTTTTTAAAAATTCTGCACGAGTTTTAGCGTCTTCAGTGTGATCGTGTCCACGAAGAGAGAGGCAGTTGAAGATGTCAAGTAAAAGAAAAGAAGGGAGTCAGTCAGTCCACTGTAGCTGGGTGCCCAATATTTTCGGGCACCGGAAGGAATTGTGAAGAAGTTCAGAAGTGGGTGGCGGAGGAGATTCAAGAGAAGGGGACGGGGCTGCCCGAAGAAAGAGCGGGCAAGCAGGGGTATATGTTCGAGTTCAATAATACGAGTATTTTACATTAGCTACAGTGTACTAGTTTGGCTTTGGCCGGTAAAAATCGGAGTTGCTAGTACGAGACATTTATTGTCCTTTTTGTAGGAGACGAATCACCTTTTGTGAGGCAACCCGCCAACTCCCCAGCAGCAAAGTGGGGATTACATTCTATGTAATTCTCCTTCCGAATTTTATGTACGATGCAATTTCAAAGGAAATAGATACTATTTAATGTAAATATAAATTATTTGGAAACTATCTTAGATTTTACTTTGAATTATAAATTTAACGTTGTTGAATTAAATTGTGGAGATTCGCAGATACGTTCGGGTGCAGGTTCTGAGAACCAACAGCAACTGAAACGAACAATAAAAAGAATTTCCAGAAGATGTTTTTTCTAGTAAATTCGCCTGGTGATTGATGTCTCGGTCCCGTGTGCTTTTAGGCTCAAATCTTTTGCGTATAAAAAGATTTACCGTGTGGGCTTTAATTATTCCTTTTTCCTTTCTGATCTTAAGCATCAAGAGGGTTAAGATGACGATGGAGAACCTTGTTTATGTTGGGAAATAAGCTCCATTTGACCCAACATTCTGAATTAAAATATAGTGAATAATTCGAATTATTGAGAATAGCATATGCCCTACCCCTTTTAACATTCGGTGGCTAAGAATGTATTTTAGAGATATTTAAGCGTCCCACCTACCCCGAAGCTAGTCTTTGGCAATCACTTCCCCATATAATAATCCTATGCGAATAAATACCAACCACAGACAAAACAAGAAAGATAAAAGCCATTTATTTTTTCCTATTTTCTCTTCCTTTCTTATTTGGGGGGATGTAATCGTCTGTAAGATTCCAAATTTCAAAAAAAAAAAAAGTAATTGACAGTTAGATGGTGAATATTTACTTTACACACTTACGAAATCAATACGTAAAGGGAACGGCAAGATTGGTAGGATGAGAAAGAATGAGAATAACCTCCTCGAAGAACAATTCAGGAGAGCTGGATGCGCAGGTCAAAATTGGCCTGCGGAGGTCAATTGCAACAGAGTATAAACACTGTCCACCGACGACGAGTCAATCAAGTGGAATATGATTCCAGTGGAGAGCAACGGACGGTGGCATTTGTTTGCCTAATATTTCGAGTATCAAAATTTCAAGCAAACTAAATGCATTCCAAAATTTTCAACATCTACACAAACACCCTCAAAAATTTCACAAATCCCAATAAATCCTCGATATCCAAAATATTCCTAAAACTTTAAGAATATTTTCCGAAATTTCGGCAAACAAACAAACGCCACCCACACTGCAGCAAACTGAGGCTGTTCATGCTGTTCTCCTTTTTCTCTAAATATGTCCCCGAGTCAAGACGACCTTTTCTCTTTCCCCAACTTGTACTCGGGTGTGGGGCAGAGCACTAATAATGAGATTGGGAAATTAGTGACAAAACCCATCAAAAGGTAGAAAGGTGAAAATACCTAGAATTCACTCTTCAGGCTCATCACACGTAATTTCTAAGGCAAACACAGTTTAACCAATTACATACAATATTCTTCTCAATGAATTCTATCAACCCACGAAAATTATAAACGACAAAATGAACAAGACTGAAACAAGAACCTAAGCAATATCAATAACACAACTTGCAAGGCCATCTTATTGTCCTCTTAATAAAAGAAAGCAAGACAGTCAAAATCTTATTTTTGCTATGGATTAAACAGTAAGATGGTAACCACAGTCTGAGTTCTAGGTCCAGATCTTATAAAACATTACAAAAGGAAGTCTCAGAATACTGCCCATATTCTCTGCAATCAACAGATACATGGATTGCTAGCAAACAGCAAGAATTAGATACCTGACCTCCACTATACGCTATGGTCCAGGTCAGATTTATAGTCCTTAGTTCCAAAGTTCTTGCACCAGAGCTGTGAAGGAATTGGGCGAACTGGATGATGTGGCCGTTGCTGCAAGAAAATAAAGTCCTCTTAGAGTCTTAGCTATAGTCATCATGGTGGTCATCAGAAGACATGGAAGAACTGATGGAAGATGGGCAAAAAGAGGTTTCAAACAGATGAACTAGTCCTCTCTCATCAGTTTATATAAAGTTCAGCAACCAAATAACATATGTTCGGTACTAAGCAATTCAAGCAAAAAGACATCCCACTCCCATTAGAAAACAGACTGTTTAATAATTTCAAGTGGAGGAACCCATTTTAATAAGTTTAAAAATAAGACAGCAACAAAGACAAAAACAATAATACTAATTCTAATGACATAAGTAAAAAAAAAAAAGGATGTACAGGAGTAACCAGCAAGTAAACAAGACCATAGTCTCCAGTTCAAATAAAATGCAAATGCTTTCTACTTACCGAATGCAAAAGGCATCCAAAGAAAAGATGAAAGAAGCATAAAACTTTATTGACATATAGTAAGTGTGTACATAGCTAACCACCAAACAGAAATGATCTAAAACCCAATTGCTTCGAAGGTAATAAGTGCTATGTGCTTGGGAAAAGGGGGAAGAGAGGGGTCAATTTCATCACTTGGAAAACCAATGATGGCACCAAATTCCACCCAGAGATTCATAATTTCCAAGGAGAATTCATTAGACAGATCAAAAACTATTTTTCAGGAGCAGGAAACTGGAGTACCACTATATTGATGAGGCCATGAGATTGCACATGGTAAACAAAAGACAAATGGGTCGTTACTGCAAGAAACTTCTGAAGAGAAATAACCTATATACAAAACAGGATAGGACAGATAAATAGTTGAAGAGTGCATGTCCATGAATCTTTGGGTTTACCGTGTCTTCGTGGTGTGCGTCATTAGAATGAGGCATGTCTACCAATCAGTTACAAGAGAGGGACTTTCTATGCATCCTTAGCCTCAAGCTAACGGGTAGATTTTCCAATAAACAGCTGTTTAGAAAAGCATCAATGGCCACCAGTACAAAGGGGTAGGTCGAAGTTTGGCAAGATCAACAATTGGCTTCCAAATATATGCAAGTACCCATCAAAAGTACATTTCCAGCTAATAAGGGAAACTGAAGTATTAAGCAATTTAGTGAGGGACTGTTCCTTTCACTTCTCAGCAAGGAAATTGCAATTGTGCTAACCATAAAACTTTAAAAGGAACAAAATATGAAAACTTTCAGCAATTAAGTTCGAAGAGACATTTTGCCACCATTTTAGAGTTGAACAAAACCCTTAGGAAGTTCCAAAAGTTTATCTACAGGTTTATATGCAAAAAAAATTCTGCTTCATGACCTTCCTTCGGGTAAAACTGGTGGCCCCAATGGAAAACAGTGAAGCATTGTTCAGCTCAGTCTCTAAAAGCATCTTCGCCAATTTTCAGAGTTTACCCTTGGAAAGGGACTCTTCAGCTAAAATATAACTGTATCAGAAGAAACGATGAGCACCTAAGTATAAGGTAGGTATACAAAAGGCAACTACACAAAAAGCTTTCTAAACCCTCAAAATAGTTGTCATCTAAATAACAACTTCTAGGCACACATTCTAATTGCCGACGTCAATTGGTTCATACCCGTGGCAACAACCAAAAGCTCAGCAGTAGGAACTGCATTTCACTCGGAAGACCTTTTCAATCCGGTCCTAAATGGTAAATGAACTAAGTAAGATCCATACCTCCTAGTCCTGAATTTTTCCTACATTTTTCGCAGCCACACAGAAACTCAAAAGTTCGTCAGGAAAATCACAACAAACGGAAAGGAGTACGCAAGAAAAAGCCACTAGCATGGACATATCTCGAATTCTAGTACCCAAGCGGAAATTCAACACAGAAAATTAAGCACTGAAGAAAAGAGATCGGAGAGGAGACGACCTCGAGCTCGGCGGACTTCATGGCGATAGGGATGCAGATGAGGAAGACGCCGGCCATTGCGATGGCCGTATTGCGGCGCCAGTGCTTGGGCCTGCAGTTTGGGCCACCCGTCATGCTCCACACCTTCGTCCGAAAGTCCCCATGGGACGCCTCCCCATGTCCATGATCCGCTCCGCCACCCATCGATTACTTCGCCTTCTCCCTCTCTCTGTTGTCTTCAGCTGCAGCCAAAAACCTAATTAGCTCATCATCGCTATAGAGAAAGGTGCACAGAAATGCGCAATGGGATCGATATGGATGTGTAGAGTAAGACTTGAAATAAGGGTTCGGTTCCTTTTACCTGAGAAATGGTGGAATCGGAGTGGTCGAAGAAGATGAACCTCGGAATTAACCAAGGGTCGCTGCTTGAGAATGTGGTACTTGTTGGTGAAATGATGTGTAAAGGAGGACTCTTTTGTCTTTTCACCTATCGCACTTTGACTTCGGCGATGGAGCTTTTCTCGGCCCGGTTCTTCTTAAAGGAGTTAATGGGCCATGGATGGCCTCATTTGTTCTGGGCTTCTGTACATCTTTGTGGGGATTTGGTCTAGGGGTCCGATTGAAAAAGAGAGAAAAGGAAAACATCGAAATGTCAAATAAAAATGATTCTATTAACGAGAGTCCAAATAAAAAACTAGGGAACAATACACTTTCTATCTGTCTATAATTTATTGGCTCTGTGACACATTATATTATAATTACATATTTTTGATACATTATGTTTTCTAACTGTTAATACTAGATACTTTCTACCCTAAATTACTCACTTTGACACATTGCACTCTTTAACTACCAACGTTATACACTTTGCACATTTCTTCTAACAATAATGCTCCCGAAATTTAATAAATTTACAATAATATTTTTAATATATTCAAAGTGAGTCAAGAGCATTATCGTCATTTAAGTCTAAAATTTGATAGAAGGGTGAAAAGTGTTATAAAATTGGTATTTAAAGGTGTAATGTCCAAACATAGTAATTTATGGTGTAAAGTGTCAAACTTACAGTAGTTCATGGGTGAAAAATATATTTTCCTTCAAAAAGTATTTATTATAGGTGCATTTTATTTGATAACTAACTTTGCCCACTGCTGAATGTCCTAACCCACCTTAATCTGAGTATTTTCATTATTTTGATTGATTTTACTTATAGGCGTGAGTTCGGACGAGCATGAAAAATTCTCGCACCTAGCCTTAGTGCATGGAGTTCGGACGAACATCATGGTCCGACCGTAAAAACACATTGACCAAACAAGGAGGCCAATAACAAACCCAGACACTTTAAGCGTTACACGGCCCCAAAATAGCTAGGGGCACACTTTGCAGTTGCTAGTTATCCTTAGAAAGTGCAAACAAATTACTTTTTTAATAGTTAAGACTTGAATTTTGATGGTTTGCGTTCGTTCTCGTACTCCATAGTTTACTTCTTGAAATAGAACATTTATAAGGGTGACAATATCGTCTCCATGTTTTTAGGCACAAGAAGCATATCTGACCACACAAAGGAAATGGACTTGTAAAGAGAAATTTGGTGTCGATTGGGGATAAGGGGTCTTATTATTGAGAATCTTCGTTCATACTACGCTCTTGGCAATGGCCCTCTACAGTTTGTAGAATCAAATGTACCAATCTTTGATGGCCGCAACTCAAGACCTAGCTTCAGCAGCAAGTGTCAATCTGACACCTTCTGTGAATGAAATGGGAGATAGGTTTAGGGTCTGAACTAGTTTTGTAATGTTCATGGATATGTCTGCTGGGGACTTGACTCCTCGATCAACCTGATTCAGAAAAAGGAAAAAAGAATAGTTTAGATTAACTGTTAGAAGGAAACTGAATTCTTACAGTATATATAGATAGAAAGAAAGCTGTTGCCTAGAGAAAAGAGTAGGAAGCATTTCCCGTAAACAAAGAGATCTAATGATTGAATTGAGTAAAATTATCAGGAGCTTGAAAATATTAATGTAAATCCCTGTCCGAAAGGGTAAGCTGTCATTTAGACGGTCAAGGGTTAAAGCAAATAACTGATGTCAAATGAAGGCATCAACCAAAGAAAAGGCATGTGAAAACAGTTTATTTTACAGGCATTTTAAGCTTTAAATCAAATATTAAGCATTATGCATACCGATGATGCAGGCACTGGTTTGATTAACGAGGCATTGTATCCTCTAATATGCGCCACAACCTCAGCCATTTGTAAACGCGAGACCCTATCTGGTCCACCGGCATTTAGTAGCAGCTGCATTTGCTTACCATCTGGTACAAATGTCATAAATGTCAAAGTCGTTAAAAACAGATGTGAAATTCAGCACGCAGAGAGAGAGAGACAGGAAGAGAGCACATTTCTCAAAGAATATAGGTAAAGCCATAACTGGCATATGCAGTGTACCAATAGAATAGCAGGCAATTTTGATATTGCAATGCCTAAATGGTGCCTGTCCTTTACAAAAAAGGCGGCTATCATTACAAACAGCAGATGCTGTTTAAGAGATAATCAATGTAATAATCAAATGAATGCCGAGGTACAAAAACACATACTGCACTTTATTATCTATGTTGCAAGAATTTCAGCTTCGATACTAAAAGATCATACCTGATATCCATTTGCTTGACAAAGCTAGTGCAATGGTCACAAGGTCCTTGACATAAATTGGGCAGCGAAACTCATCATCAAAGAACTCCATTTTTTCCCCTTTGGAGAGGACACCATCAATCCACTGCATCAATTAGGTACCAAATAATTACTAACAGGATATAAATTCATGGGTTGTTCCTGTCGAGGTTTCTATTGGATGAAATTACCAATCTACACAAACACTAACCAGTTCTTATTTACTACTAGTCTTATCCACATGAAATCAATTCTACTACTAGTAACTAACACTCTCTTCTTCTTTTTTTCACTTTTAGTAAATAAGTGCCAAAAGCTATTAAAGACCATTCTTGAAACTCTTACATAGTCACATCTTGGCCACAAATATCTGAGACAAGAATACTGAAGAGTACAGTTTTGAATTGCAACTCCAACTGAGTAAACTCAGCATCTGTTGTTTTAACTCAGTTGAAAGTCAAACATTTCCCAAGAACAAATCACAAAATAAATCAAAGCCAGTAAACAAAACCTCTTCTAGAAGCCATAAGACCAAGGTAAACTGATGTGGTTACCTATGGTCGCAATTGATTTTGCATTATAAGTTTTCTCTATTCCCAATGGTAGCCCTTTGGGTTAGTTTTTGATTCAGTCTGCTTTTTATATCAAAAGTTTAAACCACATATGTAATATTGCAGCATGCAAGAGTTTCAACATGGGAAATGACAACTATTATGACGGATACTAATTTCACCAATAAAGTATGCCATACTCTGAGAAAGAATGAAGCAGGCTCCAAGCTATTGGAGAACCTTAAAACTCATGCAGTCGCTTAAAACATGGCAGTGTGTGACAAACACTGAGAGCTGGTGTGAAAAGGAATACAATATTCTTGCTCCTACTTAGGAAATGTCAATACATTTAGTCACCAATCATATTCGTTTATTAGAAAATAAACTTCCACATGGACAATAAGAGCTCTAAATTCTGCTCTACAGACCTGTATTGGAAGAGATTTTGGAACAGGTGAAATAGTCTGTGGCCCAAAAATGATGCTACTTCTCAGTATTGCAAAGTTGGAACATTTTTCAGAAACAAACTGCTCTGCTGCCACCTTCGATTTTCCATAAACGTTCACGGGAAGTGTTTCATCCTCTTCCTTGTAGAAGGACTTCACTCCTTCATAAACTGTATGGAAATTTATGTCATATACCATCTTGCCACAAAGCTGTGTGTAGCCACAAGTGAACAATAAATGAAGGAGATAGAATGTGGTTACATCCGAGATTCTTTTTTGTTCCAGCTAAATACAATATAGAAAAGGCATATGAGGATGAGGTGCAGCTCAAATGGCACTCCCTGTCTCATGAGAATGGGGATATGCAACTAACAGTTGGTGGGGAGAGGAAAGAGGGGGGGGGGGGGGAAAGAGAACGTCAGGGTAGTAGCCACAAATTTTCAGGTGTTAGATTATTCAACTGAGAGGTGCAATAATAAGAATTCAATATGCCTGAAACAGAAGGCAAGAAAGGTTATCTACTTTCAGTAGGTAAGGCAAGATCCATCAAACGAGCACAAGATGGGACTTAAGCAAAGAGAAACAAAAATGTTATTGGTTAATTACAATTAAGACCATTGGCTGTAATGTGAGAAAAATATTACCCTGCCCATGATAAATCTTACATTGCTTGTGAAGTTGACTTAAGATCTGCTTCGTACTCTAAAGTTAGATGATCCTCTAAGCTATTATTTTATTTGAAAGGGAAATAATCTAAGAACAAGTGACAGGATTCTGCGGTACCATTGCTTAAAGAGGCAGAAACCAATAAACCAAGTCAAGCTTAAGAAATAATTGCGTATTAGACATAGGTCAGTTCGCTTTTTTATCTCCAGACTTCTGGACCTCAATAAGAATAACAATATCTATATTTGATTCCTCTAGCAATTTGAGTGTGACTTACCTTGATCTGTTGACAATTGAATCAGAAGGTAACTACTCACATTAGAGTTCGATAACCAATTAACAATAGAAGATGGCACATTAATAGACATAGCAGCAGCAGGATCCATCTCACAGGCACGAGGTACAGAGAGGGCAGCACAATTCACAACCACATCAGGCTGGCATTTAAAAGATGGTACAATAGTCAGTGCATGAAACACAGAAGTTTAGTGGCATCCAAGCCGCCAACCGACACCCTTAATTAAAGAAATAGCACATTAGACTTGTCCCACGTCTATTATAACTGACAGAAAACAGAACTTCTGAGCCTAAATTCTCTCAGCGATGACAAGGGAGGATACGAATTCACCTAGATACCTATTTCCAACCAATTTCTGGCACAGGCACTTTGAGCTGTTCTTTTCGCATGCCCTTCGAAACAATTGATGAAGGATGCAGAAAATTTAGACCCGCTAATCATATCTATTAAAGCTCAGAGTTATTTTTTTTAAAAAAATTACTCATTTCTCGTAAGTCGTAACATATGATTAATGATCCTATCCACAACGGTGAACAAAAGCACCTGTATCATAGATTATCTACTCTTGGAAATCCACCAATCAGAAGTACAGACTTCTTTTTGCGTGAAAACAGACCTGCCCAAATGTCTGTGAAATGGCTTCAAGCCCCTGTCCGGTTTTGAGATCAACATGGAAAGGGAGGGAATGAGGAAAGGCTTCAAGCAAAGCCTGAGGAAGTTTTGAGTGGTATGTGAATGCCAGATCATATGGGGCACCTTGGATCTCTGAAAAGCCCTGCATTAGGTGTTGACCCAGATATCCCGTGCCTCCCACTACCAAAACTCTCTTCCTACCCATCACTCTGTCTCTCTCTCCCACCGGCCACCAGGGAAATGACGGGGTTTCAACAGTAAATTTCCTTCCGAGTTCGTAGTGGGAGATCTTCGAGCAGTGAAGGTGTTCTTTACATGCAGCTGGAACTTGGCAGAGTGTGTATGCTTTTGATAAATGGATGAGCTTTGTTCGCAATTTGCACGTTAGGGAAGCTTCCGAAGTTATGTGTTCACTTTCATTCGGGAGACTGTCACTGCCCGTGTTTCTCACCTGTGGTGAAACTGGGGTCCGAAGTAACCGGTGATAGTATCGATCAGGGGTGTGGTTTACGTGTAGGTGACAGTTTGCGTCGTCACCTTTATTATAATTGACATAATCATATAATTGACATCGTCAGCATACTAGGCACAATAGCTTGTCTCTTGGTGTTAACGGTTATTAACGTTAAACGTATAATCGTTGGGTAAAAAAAAAAAAGATATATTTTTTATTTTTTTTCACTGTTTTGGGCTATTTTTCTTGGATTTTTTTGGACCATTAAGACCATTTGATGCCTATATATAAGCAACAAATATAATCATTCAAATATCATAACCTGTTTAAATTTCCAACATAATATCATAATAATCATATCAAATACAAATCATAACAAATAATATCATAAGTTGTCCAAAAGTTCAACATAATATCATATTCAAACATAATGACTAAAGTCTAATAAAAGTGTCCAACAATGTGACATAAACCAACTAACATATTCCAACAAAAGTATGTCACATAATCAATAATCATCTCAAGTCTCAACTAGGGGGTTAACGGTAGTGTAGGTGACGTTTGGCGAAAACCGTCACTGTCAATTGACGGAATCACATATTTGACACTACTACCGTACCGCTAAGACACAATAACCGCCCTTACCAGTTACGGTACTAGTAGCAGTTTTAGCGGTTAAAACCGCCACTGCTGGTGAAAATGAACGCCCATAAAATTGACAAGCCAACGGAAGGCGTCGGGTCTGGAATGTGTCGATTTCGACACCGGATCGGGCCCTTCCAATGTAGTGGACAAAAAAATTAAGGCGGGGATAGTTGGATAGAAGCGACGAGCAATCGGAACGGTCGGGTCGGTGATTTGTCAATTCCGAGCTAGGCCCCTTCAGCCCATTCAATCTCGGACCAGATATCGGAAGCCCATTCTTACCCTTATCCAAAGATATGATACAGCCCATTCTTGTCTTCCTACCCTCATGCGAAAATACGATAAAGCCCAGCTCACGTGTCAAATTTACCGCATTTCCTTAATCCGGTTTTATCCGACGGCGTACATATGTGGATGACTGTACCTCCATCTAGGGCAACGCCTCGCGCGTCCTATAAATCGGCTGCATCCTCACAAACCCTCCCGGTGTCTCTGTCTGTCCCTTCTTTCTCGCCCTCTGGCTGTCTCTCTGTTTGGGGTTTTAGTGCTCTCCGCTAGGGTTTTTGCTAGTTCAAATGTTTTTACTTAGTATTTGGGAGTAGTTTTCGTTCACGCTTCTTCTTGAGAGGTGGGGACAAAGTAAGATCAGATGATGAGAGAAAAACTGCAACAAAATGAACGATTGAGTTCTTGATTACTTGTATTTAAGTCTCTGATGATTTCTTTTCGTCCAGCTTTCTCAATTTGCTTTTCCTTTTCGTTTTTGTTTCTGAATGTTTTCGTCATGTTAGTTTTCCCTTTTCCCCCGGAATTGATGGATCCGGAGCCGAGATGTGATGAGAGAACTTTGGTCCGTGTTTCTGATTAACCGTGACCGATAACCCCAATAGCACAACTCTGATCTCTACGAGATTGTTAATTCCAAAATTTCTGTTCTTTTCGTTTTAAAATTTTTTAGGCTCCTTCGTACCTAAATCCTAATCTGAAGTCATTGCTCAGTGATTGTATTCCCAATATTTTGGGAGCTTTATACGCTATTCTGAGGCTCTATATGTGCTGAATACACGATCATGTATGAGAGCTCTTGTTTAAGTCTTTGATTCTCCGGACTACTTAGAATTTACTGTTCTTGATTTTTTGGGTCTGATTCCCAAATAATAAAATTTTGTTTTCTGCGTTTACTTTATTTTAATTGCTGTGATGAATCATGAAACTATTCACATGTCAGACTTCAGAGATCTTCAAAAGATCTATGAGATAACGTTCATGTTTCTCTGAGCAGAAAGTATTTTCCTTCTTTGGCTTAGAGCCCGTTGTCACCCATACAATTTGAGGGAATTTGTTTCGAATTATTTGGTTAAATCTCTTGAAAAGAATTTGACTTGTTTTGGATGTCTCTCCTATGGGTGGATTCTCGTTTTGTAATGTTGAAACACCCCAGAAGAGATGCTGTATTGAGCAGAAGCTGGAGAGACCATATTAACATAGCAACAGAATAGATGCCAGCATGACATTTCGACACTGAACAATGTTGTTGAAGTGTAAATATTGGGAAATTTTACAACGAAAATATAACTTATTCAAAATTTTGATTCAGAACATAACGAAAAAAAAAAAAAAAAATCATCTCTCCCTATTAAATCAAAATTTTAATTCACTTCTATAAAATTCTATTTTTACTAATTTTATCAAAATTCAAAAACTTTAATCTACCTTAGCTTTACTTTCAAATTTGGGCAATTTAGCATTTATCACTATTTATAATACCGACAAATTTTTAACGGAATAAAACGCGATCGATTGTTACATGAAAAGATTGATCGCTACAAGAACCGGTCGATTGTATAAGTTACCGTTATCGCAATAGTAAACAAAGGTCGACGCTATTCCGGTTAAAAATTTAACGGAGATTTGACAAAAAATCAGATCGTCACAACTATATATTCTCAGTGGTCATATAGTAAAAAATAAAACCTAGTGAATAAATCGTCAACGTGCTATAGTGACTAAATTGCTAATTTCCCTACCTATTTCCCAAACATAGCCCAAATCTAAACCTACTTCTGGTGGATTTGCTCACAGTCAATTCATGGTGCTGTATTGGAATCAAAAGACCAAAAGTAGAAGCGAGGAAACTAATTATCCACAATATCACTACTATTATCCTCTCGGATGTGTAACAGATGATTCCAACATTCCAAACTTCAACTGCTGATAATAGAAAATCTACTTCCACCTTCACAAAAGGAAATTAAAACTCTTTCGGCCTCTTTCCTGTGGACCCGCAAGCTGTGAAGTGGGGGGGAAGCTAGATTTCAGGGCAAGAGCTTAGGTACAAAATAAACCCATGCTTGGACTTCAAATTTCAATTCACATATGAAAATCAATGAGGTAACTGGATAATGATTATAGTTAATTATAATTGAATTCTTCCTAATTCCTATAGCTATAGATACAGACAAAATAACATGATCTACTTCCTCTTGGATTTTTTGATCGTGGAAAATCGGATCTGCATATATACAGCCAAAACCAGCCAGCAATTCAACTGCCTCCGGGAGAGGTGTAGGACTTCTCAATGAGCAACTCGATTTTCTGGTCACAAAGTTCAGAAAGACAGTTACCTTAGTTTGGACAATGGTCCATTCAAAAAAGAAATGGCAAGGTGAAATTTTTAATTTCCTTTTTACCTACTCCATAAAAACAACAGAGAAGGTATTTTTTTTTTATATGAACAGAGAAGGTATTTACCTTGACTGATTTATTGACTTCTTCGATTTTATTTAGCAGCAATCCCCCAGCTGGCATGCCTCTGCCTGCCATTGAAGTATGACGGGGTGAACTTGTCATCTGCATGAAATCAATTATAACAGAACAAATCATTCAGCAGATAGAAGATAATATCTATGGCATTGCATCTATGGAACACATAATAGAAATGAAAAATTAAAAAACTCCCACAAAGTAAAAATCACGCATAAGTCAGCCCTGACATTACCCCACTGGTAGAGAAGAAACACAAAGAACAGCATAATCAGCTATAACTTCGCATACAAGAATTATACTATCTAGGTTCATCATTGTAATCTATTGTTTGAACCTTCTTGAAAGATCCAGCTCAGAGAGTTAGTTCTGACTCCTGCAATTAACCCAATCAATGCCTATTTGTTAGCATTGAGTCTTGTGAGACTTCAAGCAGGAGAAATGTTTATGGGATACCATAACCAGAAAGTAAAGGATCTAAGAAACTCAATCGGGAAGAAGCAAAGAACTCTCGCCCCTCACCACTGCAATTGCTAACAAATTGGTAAAAGCTAAAGCGTCAATCAGATCGTATAACCTAGAATAAAAAATCATGCAGTAAAAAATGTCGAGAACAGAAATGCATGATTTGAAACAAATTTATCACACATCCACGATCAGAGGGGGGAAGATTGCATTAAGACCCGATATTGTGTGAAAAAACGTTCCTTAAGACCCTCAAGCTCTAAATACCAGCTCCTTTACCATAAAGCCTAACACCTGTTCCAAGTCCACTAATCACAGCTACCAAATTAATCTTTCCACGATGGACCATGATATATTCCTTTCACAAGCAAAGCATGGGAGGGGAAAAAAATAAAAAGTTACTTTTCTATGACGCCTCAGAAAGCACCAATGCTTCCATAGTTTGCAAGGTGAGTTGATTAAAAAGTCACCCAAGACTAACTGGGATTCATTCTAGCCCAAAACAAGGAGTCAAGGCCCATGGCCATGAGTGCTGTCGCAAGTACTATTAGTAGTGTGCAATCATTAGTATAGGCAACAACTTTTCACTATTACCTTCCAGTTTTTTAATGGTGATCTCAAAACAGCTGGCCCATCAGTCGATGATCCCATATGGATAATGCTCTCTCCCTCAGCGGATAGAGCCATGGACCTCCAACTTTACCAACTTCTGGTATAATCTTCGAAGCTTCTGTTACAATGACCTGCAAGAAATGCACTTTAACTCAGGCTGAGTTTGTTTCGCCTGAAAATGTTTCCTTGAAAATATTTTCAGCTTCTCTTGTGTTTAGTAGGGGCGGAAAATAGAGATCAAAGGAAAATGTTAAGTTAGTCAACGGAAAATTTACCCTGCAAGGCTGAGAATGACTTACCTTTACAAGAATGGTAAATCATTTTCCAAATTGTTCAACTCTTTGTCAATCCTTCCCATCCCCAATCTTGGCTAACTCAAAGCACCCAATCACCTCCACCACGCACAAGGGGGCAAATATGCCCCTTGGATTTTTTTTAAATTAAAAATTATACGTTAGTTTATTTTTTAATTTTATATTTTATCTGATATTATTACTTTTTTATTTATCTACATGTAAATAGCCTAAATTATTATTATTATTTTTTAAAAAGCCACATATGAATTTCCGTCCATATATAATGCCAAAATAAGTAGAGTCTTATATTCATAAACGGAAGAACCACGTCTTAAAAAAAAAAATTACCTGATTATTTTCTGAAAGAATATCTTAATTAGCTAAGTAAGTGATTTTGTGGAGATTTAGGTTTTAATATTGATATTTAATTCTTATTTTCTTATCTTGGATGCTTATATTTTATGTTGTATGAGAATCTATTACAAAATACCATTATTACCCTTTGTTGACTTAATTGTCATTTATTGGCCTTTTGTGACAAAAAAAAAATACTAATAAGAGAGTTTATATTCTTACTAATTTTAATTAATAATTATTTTACTGATGCAATAATTTAATTACCAAAATTTTATAATATTTATTTGTTTGAAGTGACATAGTTAAGCACGAGTCTCAATTCCAAAATAACATAAAGCATAAGTATGTGATATACATTTTTCCATTGTTTTTAATATCTCTATTGACAAAGACAAATTCGAACAATTACAAAATATAATTTAAATTTTAGTGACAACCAAACAATATATGATTTTCAAAGAGTTAGCCAAACACCGTTGTTTAGTTTTCCTACAAATATTCTCATTTTCTTCATTTTACGCCTAAACAAATGCAGCCTAAGTTTTTCGTTTATCATATTTTGATGATAACGTATACTAGGGGTCACGTTTGCGACTAAGAATTTTGGCCAAAATTCTCTCCATTCAAAATTCTCAATTCCAAACATAACTAACTCAAATTTTTGTCAAAAAATTTTAATTCGAAAGTTTTAAAAAATAATAATAATAATAACTTCAAAATCACCACTCTCCCTCATCAAATCATCTCTTTCCATCACAGTAAACACACAAAAATTCACTCAAATAATCTATTTCTTTAGCTTTTCACCAACACTCATAAAACTCCAAAATTTTCCACCATCTTCCAAACATACTTCAAAAAATTTCACTTCTTCTCACAAAATCCAATAGAACTCCAATATACCTCAGTTTTCACAACACCACCGAAATTTTCTAAAAATCTTGGAAGCAAACATGACCTAGGAACCATGAGAAAGAAAAGTTTAGATTACCTTTCTCAGAAGCCCAGGGTTAGAAACCCCTTGAACCTGTAGTTCATCTACTGGTGCAGCTTTTCCATATGCTATGCTTTCAATCCTAAAGGTATGGATTCCATACATTGATTGCAAGCAACCTATTGAGAGCAGAACATAAAAGCACCATAATTTATTGTTAAGGAAGCATTTGCTTGACAAAGTGTACAGTAAAATAAGATTGAATGCAAGTGGTATGAATTCACATGATCAAGAAGCTATGTATGTATGATGAATTGAAAAAAATAATAATATAACAAAGCACAAAATCTGTTGTTTCCACTTAAGCCATATTTATTCTTGACAGCAGCTATGCAAACCATAAAAATGGATCACTTAATCTGTTGTTTCCACTTAAGCCATTATTTATTCTCAACTGCAGCTATGCAAACCATAAAAATGGATCACTAAAGTGAGATGCTTTCAATAGGCAGAAAACCAATGATAGCTAGGAAAAATAGGATGGGAATATGACCTAAAATATTTACTCAGTACTTGGACAGCGGAAAGATAGACATTACCTTGTTCAATAATTATGTCAATCACCGTGGAAAGAGGTACATGCTTCTCAAAGATTGCAGTACCCCGAAAGGGTATATACGAGGGCCTTGTAACCTTCACAAATGGAGATGATAACTCATTTGTACAATTTTATCATGAAATTACGTGCATAGTGCTTTGTCTTTTTGGATAACAAGAGAAAAATTCGAACAAGTTGTTTACCTTGTAGACAATCTCAGTCGGTGTAACATACAATTTGCGTGAGGAAATATCCTTCTGAAGCACATATCTCTTAATGGGAAGATACAGGAGCATAAGGATGCCCACTCCCCAAGCTAGAACCAATAATAGTGATATCGAAAGCCAAATTACCATGTCATACTGAACGCTATTTCTTGCAAGCTCTTCAAATGAGGCTGAGTAAAGTATTTGCTCAGCCTCATCTGCAGCATCATCGTCACCTGACTCGGATTCAAGATCACTAAATAGTTTACGCCTAGGTGACCTCAGTTCTGATAGACCATCTGCATGACCCATCAACATTTGTTCGAGCTCGAAACTATAAATAAAGAGAAACAAATTCAGTACAAGACATAGACTCCAATAATCCCGTCACTGATATCATACTAGCATACTATGGGGTAATTTTTTTGAAAACCAACACAGACAACGATCTGGCCATCAGTTGCTAATTCAAGATATTTAAATCAGAAATCAGGCTACCTTTACTAAATGCTAGATGATCAGGATTCAGACGAGATTTAAGGGATCTGTGATTTATGTCACATAGAGAACATATACCCCTTATGCAATAGCTCTTTTCTATATCCTTGAAGCATAACTGCTTGTAGGCAACCATATTAGGGGGTGAGTGTGTGTCTGTGTGAAAGAGAGAGAGAGAGAGAGAGAGAAAATTTTCAGTGACAGTAAAATTGATGTCTCTGTTCAAAAGCCAGTACTAGGTCAAGTGACTTATTCCCTGCTAGAGTGCTGGTAAAACATATCAACTCCTGAAGCTTGGATGCAGAAACAAAATAGAGCAAAGACCAACCTAAATTTTTCAGCATATCATAAACTACATGGTGTGAACATGTGAATTCTTCTCTTGTAAACGCTAACTTGCAGACTATGATCAAGAACCACCGATGTCTAGGACACATAAAATTACAGGATTGAAAAATCGCAATGTTTAAGAGCTCCGTCCAGTGGAAAATGGATATCCGAAGAAATGCCGCCAGATCAAATACAATCACGCATAGAGATCTCTGTTTTCTCAGGTACCTTTATCTAGCGCTTTAAAGTAATTTTAACGCTTCGGAAGAATAAAATACTTTTTCCCCAAAATTGCTCAACGATGGCGATCCCTCTTAAATGCCAACTTATACCTTATGAATCATCATTATCACTTTTTTTGAAATGCAGCATGATGTTTCTAAAATCATCAAGCAGAAATGAACTAAAATTATGCCACTAAAAGCCTGAATCAAATTAAAAATTCATTCCCTCCCTCGCTGATTTCACACGTTAACGCTCCGTTTGGCTCCCGAGAAAGGGAATAAATGACAAAGAAATTCTACATCGATAGCTTCCATTATCGAAATCCAATGCGTTCAAAATACAGCTAGCAAAAAAAATGTACGAAAATTTTAAAAAAATTGTCAAAATTTCACCTGGATTTGGAAATTCTTCGTATGTCTTTTAGGATTAAGTGAGATTCGGGCTCTTCGGTGATTCTGAGGGAACTAGGGTCGAAGGACGAGCTGGACGAGTTAAACTACCAGTCCTCCATGGCTTTAGGTGGGGGTTTCCATTTCACTACTTCCAGTAACTAAAGTTGTTCACTAATTGCAGCGGCTTTTGTTAAGGCGGCTAATTTGACATTTTTTTTTCGAGGCTACTAATTTGACATCCGGCTTGTTTGGAAAAGGGTTTAAGTTTTGGTTTTGTTTTAATTTTGGTTTTAAAATTTTAAATTTTAAATTTTAAGATTAAAATATTATTTTGTTGTAAGGTTTGTTTGATTGATTAAGATTTGGAATGATTTATATTTTATTAAATTAAATAATATTATTTATAGTTATTATGATATTTAAAAATTAAAAATTAAAATTAAAAATAAAAAAAAAAAAATATATCATCAAAAAAATAAGTAGAAAATAATAAATATAAAATAAAAAAAAAATATTCTTACAAATAAAAATACAAGATAAAAAACGTGCAAAATTTTACAAAAATAATTAAAAGCTATAACTTCAAAAAAATTGATTAAAATTTTCAATAATAAAAACTTAACAAAGCAAATATAATCATTATCAAAATTATTACAATCATTTAAAGCATCCAATGAGCTAACTTAAAAGCAACAAATAGTTATACAATCAGTGTTCTAATATATTATAAAACTGCACAAATAACTAATATACTTTAATTATTGTATTTTCTAAATAAATCAAGATGTTGTAGTTATATATATATATATATATATATATATATTTTTTTTTTTCAAGCATGTTTCTTGCATATCTTAAAGTTAAAAGATTCGGCTGTAGCTTATATGCATGCTCTCGCCCACTAACGAATGACCAGTGCTATCACTTCCATAGACATCTTAATTAGTATTCACAATAGGTCCATAGGGGTCAAGCATTTCTTAATTGTTCTGCTATAATGCTATACGTGGGGATGAATACTATACGGGGGAGGGGCCCTTCACCCCTCTCTCCACTCATGAAGTCCCTTAAAGCGTTGCGTGAAGGAGAGGCTATAGCAGTGGGGGATAGATTTGCATTGCAGCAAAAATGATAGCTGCAATTGTGTCTTTTTATGGGAGGTCATTGAGGAAAAACTTATGGGTGTTCGTCAAAGATGTGCAGAGGACACATAAAGATCTTGCTTTCTTTACACAACAGGCATTGATGTAAACAAAATTTGATAATGATTATATTTGTTAATTATTGTTTTTTTTATTTGAAAATTTTAATCAATTTTTTGATTTATAGTTTTTATTATTTTTGTAAAAATTATTTTTTTTATAAATTTTGCACGATTTTTATCTATTTTTAATTTTAATATTTTTATTAGTTTGATATTTTATCTTTTTTATTATAAATTTTTTACTTATTTTTGAATATATATTTTTTCTGATTTTTTTAATTTTTGAATATCATATAATATTATTATATTATTTAAATTAAACATAAATCATTCAAAATCTTAATCAACCAAACAAACCCTTACAACAAAACATATTTTAATCTTAAAATTTAAAATTTAAAACCAAAACCAAAACTTAAACCATTTTCCAAACAAGCCCCTAAAGACATGAAAATGTTGGAACAATACCAAACATTCGATAAGCGATACGCCGCACAGTCGCAGCCCACAGTACCATGTGAAAATTGTGAATAGGAAGGGTATCTTTGCAAATCAAAATTTTCTTCCTTCTAAAATTTTCATTTATAAAAATAATTAATTCAAAATTTTTAAAAAATTTTTTTAAAAAAAAAACTTTAAAATATAAAATTCTACGTTACACGATTCCTCTCAAAATCTAATCAAACTTTAATATTTTCTAAAATTCTCAAAAAAAAAAAAAATAGTTTACATGGCCTTGGACGGTGGAATGCAAATGAAAACTTGTACAGCTATATTTGTTTGTTGATTTTACAAACTTTCTCTTATCTTATAATTAACTTTTCATCCAAACATTTTTTTATGAAATTCCTTTTGATACCTAAAAAATTGCAAGAAGTTGTAGGACAAAAGATCGTCCTAACTTAATGAGATTAAGATTCTCTATAATTGAGTGTCCCTTCAATTTCAAGAAACAAATGTAGCACGGAAACAATCTTATTCCTCACACAAAAGGGCATAACTCTTAATAGAAGCAAAAAAGTTTATGAACCGGTCAAAGACCACCAATACTATGTGGAACCTTTTCATGTCATTCCCACGCACACACCCGCACAAAATTTTTTCATTTTTCTAAATAAATACATACGAAAAAGATAGGAAGAAAAATTATAAGAAGTTATAGAATTTAATTGTATCTCCCTTGCAATTAGACCATCTAATTTGTACAACAAAAATCAAGAGATTGGATAAATGTACAATGGATTTGATAATACTACCTCCCATGGAAATATCACATGTTAAATTATAAAATTAAATAGTGAAATTTAAAGTCAAAATAAAATTAATATAGTTTTAGGGATGGGACATGGCTTACTCTTGCCCCTCATAATAATATTATTTATTTTTAAACTATATTATTGGTCAAGATTAATGTTTAACATGATTAGTACTCGAATGAGAAATCGGTTGTCCCATTGAACCTCTACCATGATTACTTCTTATGTACATATATCAACACCTAATAATAACAAAAACTACCCTCAAGCATATATATATATATAAAGCTTTCATGAGATAACCGTTACGTCAAGCATTCTTAATGCAACATTAAAAAATCACAATAAGAAAAGGGTGTACGTCTCAACATCTATTTAATATAGGAATCGCCAAAATTTAACATGGCTATGCCATTTTCCCTTGACCAACAGAAAACGACAGAGTTTTAGAGAGTCCACGAGTATTCTTATAAGCTCTATTGATAATTTGATAGAAATATCGTAAGCACATTAAAAATAAAATACATGAACAGTTTTATTTATAAAATTGATAATATTGGAGGTCGGTACGTTGAATGGTACATATTAAGTAAAGACTTAAGAAGACATATAATAATTTGTAAATCTCTTATAATTATTAATAAATAAAGATAAAGATACAATTTCTCACTCATATAAAACTTTATTCTTATAATTTTTTTTTTAAAAGTTGGTGCCACGTTCAATTATAATAAAAGCACAAAATAAAATAGAAGCCACACATTATCTAACCATCAAATTAATGACGATGTTGGGCAAAGATAGGAAAGAAAAAAGAATTAAACAATCACGGTGACGTTTTGTGTTTTTTCGGCAGCACTATGTTCAATTGCTCGTGCAGCAGCCCAAAAAAGAAAAAAGAAACAAGGTTCGTGGACCCGTAGGAAGAACCCTACCTAATAATCACACGGCCCACGTCCAACTGTCTTCACCAATAGGCCGGAGAGTCAGAGAATTCACCAATAAGCCGTGACAACCTTTTTTTTTCTTTTTCCCCCTTCCAAACGCCATAGAATTCCTGCCAAGCACCGCAGTGTCATTCTAGTTCCTCGGATTTCAGAACATTGCGTTCAACGGCGCGGTTACGTGTGAAAGTAATAGAAAGCCATCTAATTGCCCCCAACCCCGAGTATATTCTGGTCGCTTTTCTCACGTTTCCAGCGTTTATTTATTTCGTCTCTTTACCTCTCTGTCTACTACGCCGTTTTTTTCGACCGAGTTTCTCTCACGTCTCTTTACTTGGTTCGTTTCTTTCTCGCCTTAGCTGAACATTTCCCAAAACTATCAAAGGTACAATTTTTTTGGATTTTATTTTCCTCTCTATTTCTGTTATTTATACTACAAGTATTTGTCTTCGTTTGCATATTTTTGGCCTGATTTTTCTGTTTCAGTTGTCGTTCTGAGAATTTATCTGATCCTATTTTGCTCAGCGTTATCGTTCTTGCACAGCTCGAAATATTCGAGTTTCGAAATTTCTGTTTCGTATGGTTCTCGAGAAGAATCTTGTTTTTATTTTTCGTTGTATGCCGGTTTTAGTTGGCTTCCCTGGCCCGTGTTGCGTGATTTTCAGTCTTCGAATATTTTGTAAGATGTTTGGGTTGTCACGCAGAATTAGGATGAATTTGTTTTAAGTAAAAGTTGGACCAATGTTCTCAATAGAAAACATCCTGTTGGGTTACTAGAGACTGCGGAATTAAATTGAGCGAAATTGTCTACTTTAAGGGTGAACTTTCTTGTGCGCAGTGGATTGAGCCATTGGGTTTCAAGGTGGGGTAAAACTCTTTAGCACAATACATTTGGATGTGGATGTTTATATTAGGAAGATAAAGTACAATAGGTAGATGATACATTATGAAAGTTTTCCAATAAACGGAGAAACTGCAAAGCTTCTCAGATATTTCCCTTCCCGAAGAACTTCTTTCCTCGATATGTTATTTGTCTGTAGATATTGATCTGTAGCCTTCAGTTTTGTTATTTAAGTTTACCGATAAGTTTGTTCAATAAACATCACACAGCTTTAAAAAGTATGAGGTTGTGCTCTGCCCACTCACACCCAGACACACCCATAACAGATAGAAGCTTCTAAATACATCAGCTTCACCCGACAAGGGAAACTGTTGTATAAGGCTGCAGTTCTCTGCCTGGAATACAGATCTAAAGGCATCTTTAGTTGAGTTGTGTTTCATTCTTATCATGGCTGTTTTTTCTTTTTTTCTTTTTTCTTCACAACTTTTTGGCAAATTTGTATCCCATAAAATAGTTTGGATGATAGTGTACTCTTATCTCTTATGCAGTTAAGGACATCTCTTTGTGAGTCTTGAAATGTGTGCTTCCTTAACTTCTAATTAGTATGATTCAAGTTGGAAGATAGCCTCTTGGGATGGTTAGATTTTGCTGTTGAACAGATGGATAAAAAGCAGCACATTGCAATTTATACAACTGCCAGCCTTCCATGGATGACTGGAACTGCCGTCAACCCCCTGTTTCGTGCAGCCTATCTCTCAAAAGATGGAGGGCGAAAGGTCACTTTGGTGATTCCATGGTTGTCCTTGAAAGAACAAGGACTAGTATATCCCAACAACATCACGTTTAGCTCACCATCAGAGCAGGAGAAATATGTTCGTCAGTGGCTTGAGGAAAGGACTGGATTCAAATCTGGTTTCAGTATTCGTTTTTATCCTGGAAGGGTAATCATATCTGTAACTTTGTACAATCCCAATGAACACATGCACCAAAATTAATCACGTTTGGGAGTGGATATAATGTTTTACAAAGGAGAGTTGAATGGTTAGTTGTTTCCTGAGTAGGGACGCTTCATTTTTTATGTGCAGGCTAGGAAGCAAAAATATTTTGGTATATCTTGGAGAAATTCATGAACTATGAAGTGCTTATGCCATTTTATTCCCTTGGTACACATGTCTAATCAGGCATAATACTTAACTATAAGCAAGCCTTAGTCCCGGTTTTCTTAGGTCAAACCATTTACCTTGGGCTCTGTGCAGAGTTCTCTGTTTTTGTGTTGGAGCCAAGACAAGGCACAATACCAAGAGCACAGTCTTCTGACCATTTTCATTCTTGTTCAGTTTTGGGGCATGATGCTAATTCTCCATATCATTTATCGTGCAGTTTTCTAGAGATAAAAGGAGCATTCTTGCTGTTGGAGATATCTCAGAAATAATCCCCGATGAAGAAGCAGATATTGCAGTTCTTGAGGAGCCTGAGCATCTTACCTGGTATCATCATGGGAAGAGATGGAAAGTTAAATTCCGCATGGTCATAGGAATTATTCACACTAATTATTTGGAGTATGTGAAGAGAGAGAAGAACGGACGGATGCAAGCATTTTTTCTTAAATTAGCAAATAGCTGGGTTGTTGGTATGTACTGCCACAAGGTGTGTTTCCTGATAACTGTTATTTTTCCTGAAATATTTCTATGCTTACATATTTCCCATTTCATATGGCTACTGTTATTTCACACTTGGACTTTGATATTTAGTGAAATAGTGCAAGGAGTTGTTTTTGAGTCTTCAATCTTTCTTTTCTTGTGTTTTACCAATCTCTAGTTTGCTTACTGCTACCATCACTAGTTCATTTTTCCATATCTTCACATGCAGTGAACTTTTGTAACATGTTGGAACCAGAATCAGTTGTTTCATTTGTGGCTTAAGCATCGAATTAGCAGGTTATGATGTCAATTCAGATTGAAGCTTTAATGAATGAGACAAAGTCCCTATCTTGGTGCTTGGTTTCTGGATGTCCTCATTATCAGTTGACTGACGTGATTCTTATGGACTGACTCGTAGATGAAGCAGGCCTTAGCAACTTAAAGTTTATTACGGGATTCATGACATTGATGATGAGTAGGCTACAATTCATTTGGTTACCCCGGAGCTAGCCAGCCCTGATTACTTTGATTGGAAAGCCACATCAAACCCAAAAAACCCTTGCATGGAAGACTTGTAGATAGTAGTGATGGTTATGGAGAAGAAACCTTTATCATTACTAATTGCATTTGCTGTCTTTTTCCTTCAAAACTTGTATTATGAGAGAGAGGACAAATTTGAGGAAAGCTGAGTTTTCCTTGTTCCCATTAATATCTTGGAAGAATTGTTTGCTCACCAGATCTTTCTCTGTGCTGGGTTGCAGGTAATCAGATTATCTGCTGCAACACAAGACTATCCCAAGGCTATCATTTGCAATGTTCATGGAGTCAATCCCAAGTTCCTTGAGATATACAAGAAAAAGATAGAGCAACAACAAAACGGGAAACAACCCTTCACTAAAGGTGCCTACTACATTGGGAAGATGATATGGAGCAAAGGATACAGGGAACTACTAAAACTTCTTCGTGATCACCAAAAGGAACTGGCTGGGCTCGAGGTTGATTTATATGGAAATGGTGAGGATGCGGAACAAATTCAGGAAGCTGCTAAAAAGTTGAAACTAGCTGTTAGAGTTCACCCTGGGCGCGATCATGCTGATCCCCTATTCCATGAGTAAGCCTTGTTCTTTGGTGTCCTACTTTTTTATGTAAGAAATCTTTTTGTTGGTTTTATCCATGATGAAGGAAAAAGTATAAATGCTGGTCGACCAATAATGCTGTAGACCTCAGTAGTTGGGGGTGTGCTGGTGTCCTCCTCAGCCACTTTCGTTTGACTTTCAAGGTTTATGGATCAAAGAATAAATGTGGAAGGTGGAGTACCTGCAGCTTGTGGTCTATCTTGATTCTTGCTTTTCTGTTGTGGAGGTGACCAATGATTCATTATTTCCCTAAGAAGCAAAGCTTGTGCCAATAACTTCAAGAACTGAACCACCCCCCCCCCCCCCCCCCCCCAACCAAAAACAAATGAGACAAAAAGGAAAAGCAAAAGATACGTAGAATTGTAGGGGAAATGGCGTGACTTTAGCCCTGTTGGCAATTCCTTGGACTACTGACTTCTGACAATATCTTGAATGATTTGTGATAACTCGGTTGATCTCTCCACTAGAAGCAGTTTTTTTTTTTGGGGTGGGGTGGGGGTGTTTCCCTATAACCCTTCTGGATATGCTTTTTTTTCTCTCTAAAATCGTATTTTTTTGCCGGAAAGTGCTATTCATCTCTCATCCCTAGTAGTTATCTGACCCTCCATCTGTTGGGTTTATATAGAAGGATACACGAACACGCACAATGCCCCACAGCTATGGTTTGCAGTACTAGCCTACCGTCTGAATGGCAGTTTCCATAGAGGTGTTAACATGATTGATGTTGCTGCTTAATAAATTCTTTTGTCTTGTTGCTTTTTCAGTTATAAAGTTTTCCTGAATCCAAGCACCACAGATGTGGTATGTACCACAACAGCCGAGGCACTGGCTATGGGAAAAATTGTTGTATGTGCCAATCATCCCTCAAACGAGTTCTTCAAGCAGTTCCCGAATTGCTGGACCTATGATCACAGCAATGGGTTTGTTGAAGCCACACGCAAGGCATTAGCTGAAGAGCCTGTCCGGACTGATGTGCAAAGTGAAAGTTGTCATGAGGAGGCGGCAACAGAACGGTTTCTGAAGGTTACTGAGCTGGACCAGGTACCTTCAAGAACTGGTCAAATACTCGTCAAAAAGAACATTGCATCCACATCTTTGGGTCTCCAGAGGAACTGGGAGGATGCATCAGCATTTATGCATTTTGTGGCATCTGGCTCTGAAGCATCCCGAAGGATGTTTGGTGCAATTCCAGGGAGCATGCGACCTGATGAAGAACAGTGCAAAGAGCTAGGGTTAGCTATTCCGGCTGGAAAGCGAGGAAGAAAACGCTAGCTTATGCTTCTTCTATTAAAAATGCTAGGGATTCTTTATCCTTATTCTCAGTCTGTGCATAAATTGGATACTGGTGTAAAGGATTTCTTTCTTCAATAATCTTATATCTTTTGTTTGCCTGAAATTGAGGATTCCATATGAAGCCATGTTTCCGCACCATCTGAATCAAATAAAATTGCTGCTGTTGGTTATCCCTTCGTCGATGCCTACTTTGATAACTTTGACAAGCTTTTACTTTTTTCAATTCGTGTTCTGACTGCAAAATATTGTGGAAAGCTCTGAAGACAAAGAACATTGCTAATGGTTTAAACGAGTGATGTCCTGAGAAGCAACTATGGACACCTCTTAACAAGTTGGAACCTTTCATAGCTCCATTTAAGTAAGCTAAAATGACTGGTTGTAGCCCAACCAAGTCAACATGTTATGAGAACCAGTTTCCAGAATAGAAGATTTGGAGCACTTGGACCTTGACTTTGATCAATGAAGGAAACACGTTTGAATGTCTAGAGGGAAAGTGTGGTTATGTTGTTTTATACTCCGCATGAAGTCTAATGGATTGGCCATCGGATGGCATCTCGTTATGCTTTTCACATTGACATAGTAGCATTTTGTGGATGACATTTAACAGAGGAGCCAGCCTTTGATCTGCTTCAGGTTGAAATTTCTATTTTGGAAGTAAATTACTGAGAGATTCTTGAGTAGGGATTTTCTTTTGGCTCCTTACCACTGATATGGGTCATAATAAGCCCTGAAAAATTACCCATCCAGTGGTGTATGCAAATCAACATTTTGGGAAATATTGTAAGAATTGAGGTGGATTAGATTTTTATTAGATTTTGAGAGAGTAATAAAAAAAAAAAAAAAGAATTTACTGGAGGTGATGAAAAAGTGGAGAGAGAGATGATTTGAGTGAATTTTTTATGTTTACGCTAATAGAAAGAAGTGATTTGATGAGAAAAGAAGATTATTTTATTGTTATTTTTTTTAACCAAAATTTTGAAATTGATTTGCAAACTCCAACTAAACGAGCTTTTATCATTCAATCTTAAACGCACAGGAGTATGGATTTAAAACTAATAGATTGCTTCCAAACAAGTTAAACTAATTAATAAATTTGTTCAGCTCATTAAGTGATTTCATAAAGAAAACTGAATGGTATATACTCCGATTTTCATGCTCAGTGACTTGAATCAAGTGGTCTGATGAGCTTATTTGATGTCAGAATTCGTGCACTAGATGAATTACAATCTCGGAAGAATTTGCTAGAAATAGATTAATAGAGATATTAACGAAATAAGATCAGGCATATTAGTTATCTTACAATCTACAGAAAATATAATTGAGCTTCCACTATTTTAAGGCTTTATTTTTCGATTACTATTCCTTGACGACACAACTTCTTCTGAATTTTGACGACACAACTTCTGAATTTCTTTAATAAAAAAAAGGTTTAATTAGTCTGCTAGTTCTTGGAGTATGGTTGAATCTTCAATTGGTCATAAGATTTATTTCGTCCTAAACTAGTTCTTAAGGAATCTTTGTGTCTTAGAGTAGTCATTCTGTTAACTTGGTTGACCTCTTTAATGGAATAAATCTCGTGTGACTAATAGGAATATATCATCACCAATCACAAGCAGCTACGAGGCTCTAAGTCACTCGAGGTGCATTGTTTTAACAAAAAATCTGTCCAACATAGAGCTACGAGTTGACGTTTTAGGTCCAGATGACGTAGACAATTCGATATAGATTTTAAACAAAAGCCAACCATTCAAACTTGATAGTTTGAGTGAATTGAAAACATATGATTGCTTAGGTGGTGATGTGTCTCCGTTAGTCATATGAGATTTATTCCGTTAATAGAATCAGTAAAGTTGACAGAATGACTATTGTTGGACAAAAAGAATTACTCAGGACTAGTTTAGGACAAACTGAACAGAACCAGTTTAAAATTGGTCATATCTAATTAACTAGTGGACTAATTAAGCCTAATAAAAATGAATTACTTGTATTTCAGTTGTCAGACGCTTTAGCATACAATTTACTAAAACAGTAACGGGTAAGGTACGACGTCGTATCTCGTTCTATCCGCCATATTCAAATCCAGTAACGGCTCTGCGTTTCTTCGCCACCTGCACATACCCAAAACCTCCACTCCAAGAAAATCCACCTCGCACTCTCTCATTCGCAGTCTCAAAAAGTCCAGCTCACTACTCTTTACCTGCTTTTGTTCAGTTTCGCATGCAAATTTAAGAAGTCTTACCCTCAGAAAGAATCAAATTCCAGGCGAGTTTGCTCGTACGCGTTCTGGGTTTCGCTCTGAATGGAGACACGTGGGCCCAGAAGCATGTTTTTCGCCTCTGCTAGCGTAAGCAGTAATTTCTTGTTTGTATCAAAGCTACAGAACAAGAAAGATTGTCACCGGGAAGAAGTTGGTGTCTTGGGTCTCAAGCAAAGAAAATTGAGAGAGGCTGGTTTCGGGTTGATTTTTGAAGGAAATGGCTGATAGAAACTTGCCGGATTCGCCGTCACTAGTGATAATAACGAGTGACCAGGAAGACGATGATGCTGAGTCAATGGTAACTTTAAAACTTTAGCTGAACTTTTATATGGGAGTTTGATATACCCCTTTACCTATGTGAAGTTCTATGGTGGAGTTCTAAGGAATATAGTGGCTATTCCAGTTATGTTGTTCAGTCTTGATTCCTTGAACAATTAAAGGAAAATCCTTGGTCATTGAGAAAAATGATGTGAAATGTGATTTGCTTAGTGTTTTACCAATTTGTGATGAAGTTATAGACTCTACTGGTTGGTAGTTGTTTCTCTCCATCGAGTAAAATAGTTCAAGATTGGAAATGAGTTCTGTCTCTCTGCTGGCTCTTTTAAGAATTTGTGGTCATGTTACCCTTGACTGCTTTGGTTCAGTTATAAATTCTTTTGATCGTGTTCGTGTATGTTCTAGTCATAATACTTTTGGTTGCTTGTTTCTTCAAATTTTCAGACAGTCAAAGGGGCACAGTGCCTGTTTTGGTACGTTATTATATGCATCAGGTATTGAGATGTTACTCATTTTGGGTGTTTGGGTCTAATGGAGTAGCGTGGTTCTTAAGGATTTTTTTGGCTTGAGTTGTATGTTCAAATTCTTTGTTTTAATACAAGCTTTCCGCACTGCCTACGTACAGGACATAGTTCATAATTTGAGCTTGCTCTCTCTTTATGAAGATTGCAGCTCTGGGGTGTGGGGCAAATATGACTTGTCATTGTCTTATGCTATTTTGGAAAGTGGAAGGACAATTCGGATATCCAACATAAGGGCCTAGAATCGTGTCACATGTTGCCAAATTTGTCTGATAGTTGTCGATAGAGCATAAAGTAAAATCCGAGTGATTCAATACCTTCTATTCGTTTTAATGAATAGATCCAATCGTAACTTCGAATATGGAATCCAAAGGGATCATAGGATTCCCACTTTCATGTGCAACCAATATTATGAATCGACACGTAATCTACGAGCGACTCAGATCAATGATCTTGGATTCAAAACTAGAAATTTAGACGCTTTCCAGTTTCTCTAAGATTGTGACAGTAATGCCAACCTAACATTGAGCTTCCTCTTTAGCATGAAGTCATATAAGTTCCGGGAAGTCCAGAACGGTAAGCTTTATTAGTTAAAAACATGCTCCTATTAAATTTTCTGGACATGCAGAGAGTGCATGTGCTATTAGTTATTGGAAGATCATGTTTGAATTTTTTCAGAAACAAAAATAAATTAGAATAAAATCCTACTGGCAGATATTAACTACTCTATCTTCTGCCACTGAGCCTTGGCTCAAGTGGTACCCTCTCCCTTTGGGCAGGGGCTGGTCCAAGGATCCATGTAGTAAGGATTTACCGAGTAAGAGATTATTCAAATGCAAGCAATGCATACCTGACAAACCAATGTGTAACATGCCACTAACAATAGAATATACAGTAAAAAAAATTTTGGACGGAGGGCTAATAGGATCCCAAAGTCAAACAATGCTGATTAACAATAATATTGCCAACCTAAGATAGTGTACTATATAATTTCCTTTACTTGAAGTGCATTCGTGATGAAGTGGAAGTTGATGAGGACAGATGATACCACATTACCTGAACGAATGGCAACCATTAGAAATATTTGCCTATTTATCCTAGGACCAAAAGAAGATCATAGCTCAAACATATGAAAACATAACTAGAACATATACGTGGAACTAAATGAATTAAAATGTTTACAAAGATAATTGATTTCTAGTGTAATGAACTATAGAACGTGGACATGTGTTGATTTGCAACGTAAGACTCTTTGTTTACTTCCTAGTTTCTTTCTAAGCTGTTGTCTAATTTGTTTCTATCTTAGCAACACGTTCCAGGTGGAATGCGTTATGTTTTTAACTTCAACTTCTTCAAGAACCGCTATGGAAAGTAACGGATCTATCTTAGAAGTGGAAGGTTCTCACTTTTGTCTTAGTCATAGCTTAGAATCACAGGACAAGATTTCAGTGGGTGTGGAATCTGGATTGTTATAACAAGTGGTGTGTCTGTACCGATGAAGACTCTCTCTAAAACATATTGTCCTTTGTCTTTTCTATTCAAGCTATATTCCTATTCGGCTTAACTTTAGGAGTGCGTATTGCCATGTTGCAAAGCATGGGGACACGTGTTACTTTTTTGTTTTGATTTCCCCTCCAGGACTGTTGTCAAAAGTAGCGGCTTTAATTTAGTAAGACCCTAGTTCTGGCATCAATAGGACCGGGGGCATCATATGTTTCTTTCTGAGAATATGCTTTGAATTCATTGAATGTAGTCTCATAACTCATGGATCAAATTCACAAGAAGCACTAAAATGGTGGAACTTCTACTAATTGGTACAATTTTGGCGACCAACTACCTTATAAGTCTGAATAATGTCAACATTTTCTTCCTTTTAGTGCTAATATGGTGCTTCTATTAGGTGAGAAAGGTGAAGTGTGGATTTTAGGCATTCTCTTTTTCCTATACATAGGAATTGTAGTGAAGATCATTATTACATTGAGTTGATATAAAAGTGCTGATAGATGTATCAAGGTGAACCACTAATAGTGGTTCGGAGTTAGGGCTACCAATTATGGTAAAACATGTTATTGCCTCTAGAAGATGCGCTAGAATGGAACTCTACTCTCTGAAAATGGAACCTAATAAAGAAAAAAAAATTAATTGCGCATCTTTAGGCATGTCCACTGGTCTAAATTTCTTTCCTCGTGGAGTTGTCTGTTCTATTCTTATCTAAGCTGCTAAAAAGGAAAACTCTTTGTGTAATTAGTTGTTTTCAGCTGCACTTCTTAGTTCCCAGAGTTCGTAAGGGCAGTTATCTGTGAAAAAAGGATCAAGGAGCATAGGAACATGCATTGATGTATCAAATAGTGATGCCACAAAAGAATTATTGTCTTCTTTAGAATGTTTTTTGTAGGTGGTGGTGGGGGGGCGAGGGGAAGGGGACCAATTTACCTTCCATATTTGATGGAGTAGTATAATTGTTTTGATTGTCACATAACTGATGAGGTTCATGTATGTTAGATGTATTTGCTTTACTTGCAATTTGTCCGCTCATTTCAGGCAAAGTTTTAATTTTTTTTCCCCTTACTCCCCATTACTTACTCTTATTTGCTCTTTCCAAATATTCAGGCATCTTCAGCTTCTCAGCCACCTCCTTTGCGTCTGTACAGCATAGATATTGGCCAATGGGATGACCCCAGAGCTGTCAATCGACGCTGCAATGATTGCGGTGAAGTTGGAAATTTGGCTTGTTTCTCAGGAAGTTTCCGTAAATGGGTCTGTTTCAATTGCCATTTCTCTGCTCAATTCCTCAAATATTTCCCTTAGTTTGTACAATCTCTTCTCTATTATCTCCATTCCTTTTCTTTGTTCTCTTTCTGGAAATTTTCAGGCACTAAAGAGAGCTACAAAAGAGGAACTCAATCAACACTGTACCCACTGTGGTGGAGTTGGACATGACTGTGTGAGTTGTTACAGACCTATCACCTACCGACGGGTATTTCGACTAGACATTTCTTCACTCATTATCTTTGATATTAGGTACATCTATTATTTCCATACGTTGCCTTTTATTGTCCTTTTCTTTTCTCTTGTGTAATTTTTCAGGAAAGGCTTCCAAATTCACCACCATCCTCCAGCACCTACCAACGGGTATTATGACTAGACATTTCTTCACTCATTATCTTTGATATTAGATGCGTCTATTATGTCCATACCTTGCCTTTTATTGTCCTTTTCTTTTCTCTTGGGTAATTTTTCAGGAACGGCTTCCAAATTCACCACCACCTCCAGCAGCTCCAACTGACAGGGTCAAGTCTCCCAGAAAACTGAAGAAACCACAACACTGCAGTCGATGTGGTAAAGCAGGACACAATCGCCGGACTTGCTCCGCAGACATTTAATGAGTCACTTGTGTTATCCTTATGTCAAACTTATGACATCTGTGCCTATGTCATGTTGGTTGTGGTTTTCATTTCAAGTTTTGTTTGACTCTTTGAGACATTTGCTTGGTCGCTGGACTTCCTCTGCAGACATTTAGTGAGTCATTTGTGTTCTTATGTCAAACTTATGACATCTGAGCCTATGTTATGTTGGTTGTGGTTTTCATTTGAAGTTATGTTTGACTCTTTGAGACATTTGCTTGGTCTTTTTGTGCTTGGAACTGAAGTTGGTATGTAGTCAGTTGAGACTCTTGAACTTATATATTTTCTAAGGCCGTTTCTTTTTGTTTTACTGTTCTAATCGGCATACATAGGAAGTGAAGATCCTAGTAGACTTGCATTTGAATGTATATCTGCAAGTTTTGGAAAAAAAATAGTTTCTACTGAAGGATCTGAAAATTTGATGCTGCTAAATAAACGCCGGGCAGAAAATCAGGAGATGTGTTTCATAAAGCTTTATTGTAGATGCTAACGTCTAAGCATGTTTTAGAAGTATTATGAGTAATTCCCCACACCCCGCCCCAACAAAAAAAGAAAGAGTTAGAATCGGGGGGTCGTTTAGAAGTTGAGAAAAGGGCGCCTCTCCTTTGCGCCTTGTGGAGTTATACAACAGCCGTCGTTTCGAAGAATTGAAGGATGACTTAGTATAAGGGATACTGTTTTTATGCCAAGAGAAAGAAAAAAAAAAGTTACTGTTTTTCTCTGAATCTTTTCGGGAAGGGCACAGTAACTAAACCAAAGGGATAAAGAAAAACACCTACGTACGTACAAATTGCGTGAACACTAATTCATGGTTTCAGGTTTGAGCCTGGAGTACTGCTTCTTCCATTCTCTTCGCCATGACCTGCAAGCCTGAGCTGATGAAGGTATTTAAATCCTCCAGTTTCCAGCCATCCACTGGTTCAACTTCGTACGACCACTCAATGTTTTAGTGGTTTTTAAGGACTAATGATGATTCTAATCCGATCTTTCAGATTGTATGCTACCTTAAAAGTATCATCTTTTTTTCTGTAGATGTTTTTGTTTTGTCTCGTATCTTTTCATTTTCATTATTAGTCCAACTCTTTCTCAAATGATTCCCTCCACAACTCATGGGTTATAAGCTAGTAGTTTTATGTAAAAAATGTAAATTTCTGTTTAGGGCACTTGGAAAGGTTGATTAGAAAATAGATTCAGTAATTCGAAAAACTATTTATCACTACTGAAAAATAAATTTAGTAACCTGAAAAACATTTTATGACTAATCAAAAATAAATTCGATAACTGAAAAACAAAATAGATTCAAAAATGAAAAATAAATTTAGGAAAAATAACTGATAACTTTTTTTTCAAGACGGACGGGCAAAAAATGAATTTGATAAATAAAAAATCTTTTATATATGAGGAAAAATAGAATAATAAGTTTAGTATTCTGAAAATTTAGCTGATAGTATTGTCAAAAAAAAAAAAAAAAAGTTCCCCTGTTTTTTTGTTTTAGATTCCTTTGTTTTCAATGAAAGCTCAAAACCCTCAGACACAAAATTCGGACATTCAGTTGATGTCGATGGGTCCAAAGCTCCATACAATCATCTTTTTACTGGTCATAACTACAAAAAGGCTTGCAAACATGTGATCAATTAGCACAATAGAAATGTGGCACTAATATACATATATCACTCCATAACAATACATTGCACGAGATGCTTCAGTTGACCGAATTCTCCACCCTTCCATTCATTTAAAAAAACAATTCAAGCAGAACCAAACCAACTTAGCCAAGTATGCGTCCCATCCTCAGAAACTGTATTCCCAACTGAGGCTCTGCAGGTTCAGCCGTCTTCATATTTCCACAGCCCATGGATAGGCTCTCTACCATAGCTAACCTGCGATATCCTCACTTGTGAAAGCCGAACCCATTTCATTATGCATATATATTTCTTGTAACTCATTAAAGCATTTCAAGCAATATATTTCTTGTAACATTAACATAAGATATACAAGCACCAAAAGGCAAAATCCAGTAATGTACCTTTATTGACGGTCCCGAGGAGTCGCCGTATCGATATCAAATAAGAATTAGACACTCAATGTTCAGGGCCTCTCTCTGCTTAGTTACTTAGGCATTTTAGCAAACACCGATTAGGCCGCTATGCAGACCGAGCAAAAGTAGAGAATCCTAAAAACAACAGCCAGTCATTTAGCAAACCAACGAGAATAGCTGCAAGAAATAGAAGCAACAGAACCTCAACATTCAGACGACAATCAAAAGCAGAGGCAAAGAATTGATATGGCAATGGACTTACCTTGGGATTTATTTCTTCACAGTTGGTGTTGCATCTAAGAGAAGGTAAATGTGGAGAAACCAAGGGGAACTATTTCCCGATTCTGCGCTTATGGATCATAAATGAATTTGTAATCAATTTCAACGTAAGGGATGTGGGCTATCTTGGACCACTCTTGTCCTTCATCTTTCTTGCAATTTTCTTTCAGGAGAGGACAATTGTAGATATCAAGTTGCAGGAGTGAAGGAGGCAGTGTTAGAATTATGTGTCCTCGATAACCAAACGAGTAATCCAATCCTAATATCTCATATGGAATATAGTTTGGTGGAAGGAATTAATTGTATGTAAAATGGGCATATTTGCAATAATCTCAAATTTCAGGGATCAATTACAATATGTTGATGGACTTGATTGTAATTAGTAGAAGCCTAATTTTATTAGAAGAAGAGTTCTTCAAGTTTAATCCTACGGCTGGAATTTGAGATCCCTAAGGATCCTATGTCTCATGCTCTCTCTAGGGTTTTCCAAGGCCTATAAATATAACTGTTATATTCTAGGGGTTGGCCATCAGAACCTATTAGAGAAATCCCTAACATGAGAGAGTGACATAAATCCCTTAGGAGGCAAGATATTTGTGTTGCTATTATTATTATTCTGAATCGCTGGAGCTTTGGATTGGATCGTGAAGCGGGTTGAAACTTGTGGATTCCTGAATTACTATATCAAGGTAAGTAATCGAATCCGAAATTGCAATTATAATCCTGATAGATGTTTTGGCGCGCGTAAACTATCAGGCAGGCCCTTCTTGGAAAACGTGGTGAGCTTTCCGCACGTACGGATGCGAAGTTTCAAAAGTGACGGAGGCAAGCCATCCTCTGGAAAGGATGTGAGCTCTTCGCACTCTCGGAGAGACAGTTTTTCAAGAGATGCGAGTCTACGAAGACCTTCGGAAGACAGTTTTTGTAGATTCGGGAAGCTTGCGATGGACAGGCTGGTTAAAGAGGCAGGCAACATCATCTCGGGAGTCGGAAAGAACACCAGATAAGGACATCCACCGTTGATTTCGAGTCTTTTAAGGGAGGTAAGCCGGTGCAACCCTGACACTAACAATATCTCAGTGATTTCGAGATGAGAGATGTAAAGCGATGTTAGGTTGCTGGGCAAAGTATCTTCCCGAAAGGATGAAATGCCACTGTCAATGCCAAAGTTTCTCAAGTTTGGAGGGAGAAACTCTCTCTCTCTCTCTCTCTCCGTCCAGGAAGGGAACAAGATTCGGGCATTCAGAAATAGAAATCTCATGTAGATCGCTGAGACTGTGTATGCCCGTGGGTAACGCTTTAAGGTTTTTACACGAAATGACATTGATGCTTTCAAGAAAGGAGTTGCGATGAAGGCTTTTCGCTATTGACTCAAGCTTTTGGCAAGAGTAAATAAACAGGTGTTTAAGTGTTGCAGGTAATTCTCCGCTTGACGTTAAGGATTCGAGGGATGGACACTGCGAAATATGCAAATCCTCGAGAAGAAGAGATGCGCTTCTGCTGCTGTAACTGTTGGTACCCTCCGCCTCCACCAAAACCATCCGCATATTCTCGCAACCTTATATGTCTTGCCTCCTTAGAGTTGGACGTAGCTGGCCTCTTGCAAAGTACCTCAGCGAATCACAGCCATTGATGAGAATAGACTCGAGACACGAGTTATTGTACATAATTGCCTTGGGTAAATGTTCCAGCGCACTGCATCCCCATATTTGAATTTTTCTTAGTGTGGATGGCAAACAAGTTTCGTTCGCCACCAAGGAAACCAGTTTATCACACAGCGCAATATTTAGTGAACGAAGGCACGAGAGATGTTGTAGGAATCCCTCCTTATTTGACCACAACGGCATCAGCTCCTCACATTTACGAATAGTTAAATCCTCTACGTCGATTAGTCCTTCAATCTGACTTGCGGATTCTGAAATGTGAGAAAGACAAGCAGAGCCTAAAAACCCCCGGAAGCCGTCATTGTTCCTACACACCAAACCTTTGCACCCACTAATTGTTATTTTGCTGAGCGCCGGAAGCTTTGAAATCGAAACAACCAACCGCGCACAATTTCTCACCACAATTCTTTCTAGTAACGGAAGTTGATTTGGTAACTCCCTCGACAGCATTGGATACCTTTCAATTGAAAGCTCACGTAGTCTTGGAAATTCTTCGCACGGACTCCAATTCTCCCATTCCTCCATATTCTCGAAATGCAGAGTCTCCAAGGATCTAAAAGGCTGCGAGCAACCTTCTCCGTAAAATTCCATACCTATATTCTTCACTCTGGCCATGCCTTTGATAAAAAGAAATTCGAGTGATGGAAGCTGCCCGAATGGGGGCAATGATGGGCACCATTTACAATTTTCGATTCTCAGGAGCACCATATTAGGAAAGTATGCATGCGTTAACCATGTTGGAAATTCTGTACCACCATAATTCCTGAGCGTCAGCTCTTTCAAGCTCTCGTGAGGCTGTAGCATGTTAAGCACCTCTAAATCCTTTCTCCTGTCCTGTGGCTCGCCATTCTCGCCACTCCATTTCAACACCAGCCCACTAAGATTGGATTTCCCAATCAAATTAGCCACCCATGCATCTCTTGGTTTAATCACTTTCTCCAATCCTGATATGGAGAGAGTTCCTCGAAGATTCGACAAACTCCTTAATTCCTTTATTCCAGAGCAATTCTCTTTTCCCACAACTAGGTTAGACAACGTATGAAGACAAGTTAGCTTACCAATTTGTAGAGGCAATCCTTCCAATGAATTAGCTCCTAAGACATTAAAGTGGCGCAAGTTGACGAGATTTGCGAACGTCGAAGGCAATTTCACTAGCTTACGACACTCTTCTAACAACAATGTCTGCAAGTTATAAAGAGTGGTGGTCGACTCAGGCATGCCTGTGATGGTAGTGTAAGAAAGATCGAGGTAGCGTAGTTGCTTCAACTCACCAATCGAATCTGATATCTTCGTTATATAGTACCTCCTCAAAGAGAGCACTCTTAGGCATCGTAATTTTGGCAACAATTGAAGGGGAACATCACAGGTCAAGTAGCAGTGACCTTGAAATGGTAACATCAGAGGCAGAAAGGTGCGCAAACATGTGCAATGAGAAATAGCCTCAAACTTCTTAGCTCCATCATATGGACCACCGAAGTAAGATGAATGCCGAGCCTTTCTAGGAACATTTCCTTCTTTAGTGCCGTAGATTCTATCCTCCATTCTGAAACATGTATCTCCTGCAACATATTGGGCCAAATCGTTGATCAAGTCGTGCATCAAATACCGTGATTTGCTGGTTGATTGTTGAAAAAATGACCTTGACACTAAATTCTGAAAATACTCTCTGCCCAATTCTTCCATTTGCTTTTCCTTTTCTCGTGGCTGAATAAAACCTTCTGCCATCCATAATAAAACAAGTTCTTCTTTTGCAAATTCATAATCTTTGGGTAATATTGAACAATAAGCAAAGCATCTCTTTAGTTCTGAGGGCAAATGATGGTAGCTCAACATAAGAGCTGGAACAATTTCACTTTTCTCAGGCGGTATATCCCATATATTGCTCTTCAATACCTCTTCCCACTCATCACGATCTTGTGCGTTGCGTAAGAGACCTCCAACGGTTTTTACTGCCAAAGGCAAGCCTTTACACTTTCTAGCGATTTCTCCGCCAACAGTTTCAAGGTGTGGATGGGCACTGAAGTCTCTCGTCCCCAGTGCATGAAGAATAAGTATAGACAAACAAGATTCATCCGGCAACGGTAATAGGTGGTGAGCAATATTTGTTGTACGTACCATTGAGGAAACTGCTTGATTACGAGTTGTGATGATGATTGTGCTTCCCGGAGCCCCTGCTGCGAAAGGAGTGAGCAAGACAGTCCACTTGTCGTACTTTTCATTCCACAAATCATCTAAAACGACCAGAAATCTCTTCCCCTGCAGCTTTTCCTTTAGGTTTTTCTGTAACCAATTTAGATCCTTGCCATCAAAATTTTCGGAGGTATGAGATTCTAAAATGGTTTTGGTTACCTTAGCAACATCAAAATCTTCAGAAACACAAGCCCACGCTTTCAGCTCAAAAAACTTCTCTACTTTTTCGTCATTATATACAAGCTGGGCAAGAGTCGTTTTTCCTAAACCCCCCATACCTTGTGTAGGAATCACAGTAAGTTCAACAGGTTTACGTACTTCAGTGGGCAATAGTTTAAGTACAGCTTCTACATCTGTTTCCCTTCCGAAAACACCTGCTTCATTCACCACAGAAGTTGGGGGCTCTGGCCTTGATCTTCTTCTGTTTGAACTCCCATCAACTTTCCCTTTCAAATCCAGCTGATCTTTTAGTGCCGCAATGTTGTCAAATCGTTCAGTGATTTCTGCTATCTTTAACCTCAACGTAGAAGAACTTGGGGTCAAACGAGTAAACAAGGCAGAGATAGGATTCCATGCCTTACCACTGCTAGACTGATTTTCACCCACCAATTTGCGACGCAAAGCTTCTGTGTCGAACTCATTCACAATGTCCTCCAGATCGAAGGCCAAGTCTCTGAGATCATCCAACCACTTCTTGATCCCCGCATCATCATGTTGCTTCTCCTCTGCATCATCAAACGGTCTTAATTACTGACAGCGTTTCCTGCCACTTCTTCAGCTTTTCCAGAAGACCCTCCGGGCGTGCCAAGTTCAGCAACTCGGGACTCGACAATCGGTCAAACAGCACTGAAAGGAACGCACCAAGAAATACCTCTCCTAGCGGCATGATGTCTGTCGAAGAAAGAACTGAGTCAAGAAACTATGATTTCTCTGTGATAGCCAAGCAGCCAAAGCAGAAGTGTTTAGTTCTCTGTGAGTGAAAGAATGCCTTAACAGTCTCAAAAGTTCTTGTTTTCAGCAAGAGAATTGGAAATTGTTTTCAGCAACATGGGCTGCTTGTGGGGCAATCGCTGGAATCTCTCTCTCTCTCTCTTTTTCTAAGCAAATAACTTTATTAAACTAGAAAAGAGGAGTTCACGGGGATCAAAAGTATCCCTGCAGCTAGCCAGACGAGGAGCCAAAATGTTAAATGGTACCACAAAAATTGTTCAGTTATTTTTCTATCACGCTTGTCCTTGGTGCTCCTCGACTGCAAGCAAAACATTGGATATCGGAACTAATGTCTCTACTCGCTTCATGGGAGGAATTTTAGCCAGATTCATTAACCGACCAAAGGAATCCAAAGTTCTCCCTTTTTACTTAAATATGGAGAGGGATACCATAAAATTAATAGATTAACTGAAAAAAAAAGGTATAGAAAAAAAGATTTATTTTTGTCAATCCGCTCTAAAGCAAGAAGCTGCCTTTTAAATATTGCGTTAGGAGAATTCCTATCCGCTAATGGGCTGGTCACCACTTGCAACAGCTCATTAGCAGCATAGGAATTCTCTTTAACGAGGTATCCAAAATGGTGAGTCGGGGAATACATAAACTCTTGGTCAAAAAAGGGAAGCGGAAAGATGCAAAGCAGAAGTCATTGGAACCTCTGTGATGCCTGAACAGTCTGAAAAAAAGTTTTTATTGCAAGAGCCAAGCAGTCCAATTATTAGTTCGAGGACGAGACGTCGCTGTTTGTGGGGAACAGCCTCACATGTTTTCGCATGCTCATGCTCTGTTTCTAATAAATGTTCTACACATACATATAGGTTACTGGTGAAAGAGAAAGAAAAATAAAAAATGGCTAGATTTATTGTCCAAGTCTCATGCTTAATCCCCGTGGGTATGTGAAGCCAGATCCATGTGGACCGTCCAAGGGGAAGCTAGTCAAGTTACCCTATTTCAGCCTCTTAGGGCATAATTGGCAATTAACTCTCCAATTGGTTATCAAGATTCAAGTTTAAATGTAGGTTCAAATGTCGGAATATTTTTCTATCATGGAGACATTTAACTTGTAATATTTATAGACTCACAATATAAAAACACACTCAGATAGCTTTTACAATAGATGAAGATTTTCTAAATTGAACTACTTACATCTTTGTCTCTTTTTGCTATTTCTTCTTTCTCCATTATATTTCAAATATGTACTTTTCTTTCACCTATGACCATAGTTTAGACAGTAAAGACTGTTTGATCCATTTTAGCTGCATAAAAAAACGTAGTTCTCAATGTGCTTTCGAGCATAGTGGCAGAAATTATTCTGATTTTTAACTGTGTCCTGTTAAAGGGAAATGCCTCTCCTCGTTTGTGCTTGAATTATGTAAAAGACGAAAAGCTGGCCTTTGATTCCAAATCCAAGTTAAAAGAAGGACGAGGATAGGTGAAAAAAAAAGCTAGGAAAATCAATAATCAGAAAAAAGCATAAAAATCAAAGCAATTAGGAGGATCTATTCAAGTTTTGGGATTCACAGTAAATGTAGGAATATTTTTATTGAAATCTAAATTAACGTATCTAAAGAGCAAAAAAGCAGCTATCTTCGACTGCTCGGAGGCACTTACCAGGGGAGGCCATCCAATCCGCATGCGCCGGGATTTCATTAGCAGCATCGTATCTCCATAAAAAAATTCATCCATGCCTTGATTTTCAAGATGTTCGTATCACAAAAATAAATGTTCTACACATACATATAGGTTACTGGTGAAAGAGAAAAGAAAAATAAAAAATGGCTAGATTTATTGTCCAAGTCTCATGCTTAATCCCCGTGGGTATGTGAAGCCAGATCCATGTGGACCGTCCAAGGGGAAGCTAGTCAAGTTACCCTATTTCAGCCTCTTAGGGCATAATTGGCAATTAACTCTCCAATTGATGTCGTTATCAAGATTCAAGTTTAAATGTATAGATTCATGTTCAAATGTCGGAATATTTTTCTATCATGCTTCATATTGTTTCTATAAATAGAGACATTTAACTTGTAATATTTATAGACTCACAATATAAAAACACACTCAGATAGCTTTTACAATAGATGAAGATTTTCTAAATTGAACTACTTACATCTTTGTCTCTTTTTGCTATTTCTCCTTTCTCCATTATATTTCAAATATGTACTTTTCTTTCACCTATGACCATAGTTTAGACAGTAAAGACTGTTTGATCCATTTTAGCTGCATAAAACCACAAAACGTAGTTCTCAATGTGGTGGTGGAGTACTTTCGAGCATAGTGGCATTTTTTTTAATCTTCCTTCCCTCGATCTAGGGCTGTGCATAAGCGGTGGCATGCCCTCCACCGTATAAAAAATGGACACCGCACAAGGGATCCGCGGTTAATCTACACCGGAGATTACAAAAATGGAAGAAAATCGAATAAAAGAGCAAAAATAAAAAAAGAAAAAAATTTTTAACAAATCTTCCTAGGTGTAACCTGTATAATCAATACCAAATCGAGTAAATAGCAGCAAAAGAAAACTTTGAAAAGGGGGGACATTCGAAAAAACAGATCGGCCCCAAAATTGCAACCCCTCAATACCAAATCGCAAGAAAATCTCCACCTTTGCAAGAAAATCTCCACATTCGCAAGAAAATCTCCATATATTTGAAAAGCTTTCCAAATCTAAATAAAAAATTTCCACAAACCCAGTAAATCGCACCCAAATCGCAAATATAATATCAAATCGCAAGGAAACTGGGAGAGAGACAGAGAGAGCTAGCGCTGGAAAAGGGAAGAGAGAGAGCTAAAGGGAGTTGTAGCCGTTGCTTGCTCGTGTAGAGGGGGAGATAGGCGCCGATCGGGGAGGGGAAAAGGAAAACGGAGAAAATTTTTGGGGGAGGGGGCTGCACTCTGCCATCTGCGAAAAGAGGCTGAGGGGCCTTGAAATCTTTAGGGTTTCGTGACCCTCAAACGATAACGTTTCTCTTAAAGAGAAACGTCGTGCAGAAGGGGAGATAGGCGCCGATCGGGGAAGGGAAAAGGAGAACGGAGAAAATTTTGGGGGAGGGGGCTGCACTCTGCCATCTGCGAAAAGAGGCTGAGGGGCCTCGAAATCTTTAGAGTTTCGTGACCCTCAAACGACAACGTTTCTCTTAAAGAGAAACGTCTTCGTTTTGAATAAAATAAATGAAAAAAAAATAAAACTGTTTTAGCGGTGGAAACCACCACCGCTACCGCTTAAATTCCCACCCCACGGCAAAATCTGGCACAGTTACTGGTGCCACTGTGGGGCGGGGAGCGGTTTACGACACCGGTGCACAGCCCTACCTCGATCTGCCTTTTTTTTTTTAAAAAAAAAAAAAAAAAGCCCTGCTTATCTCGAAAACAATTTAGTATTCCCAAATTATATGTTACAGTTGGCGGGGACAGTGCATTCAGTAAAATACTTCAGCCCACTCTAGGCCCGAAGAAGCAGCCATGTTCTCGCGGAGGAGGAAGCACATGCACAGCACCGGATCAAGATCTTTTCTGTCTTCGAAATAAGCAAAATCCAAAGCATGTGGCTTGATCGATCGTGTAAGGAAGGGCTGAGTAGCACATGTGATGAAGTTTAGTTTTGCTGTATATTATTTGTAAACTTATATATATATATATATATGGTCACATTATTTTCAAAGCCAACCAGATATTGTATAATATTATTTATTAACTATAGTTAATGGACCTTTAGCTGATCAGTTACCACCCATGGATCAGATCGAAGGTCGCATCCCGTTATTAACTTTCAACACTTGCAAAATGCCTTGGAAAAATGATTTATTAACTAAAATGATTTATATGGTCACATTATTTTCACCCACCAATTTGCAACGCAAAGCTTCTGTGTCGAACTGATCTACAATGTCCTCCAGATCGAAGGCCAAGTCTCTGAGATCATCCACCGTTTCTTGACCGCCGCATCATCACGTTGCTTCTCTTCCGCATCATCAAGCACGATCTTAATTACTGACAGCATTTTCTGCCACTTCTTCAGCTTCTTAGGAAGTGATCGCGCATGTTTAAAAATAGAAGAAGAAGAACTTGTCGCGTACAATTGTTACGGAAGGTTTGGTTGGTAACGGCAGAATCAAGAGTCTTCAAATATATATTACACCGTGGGTGAGGTAGACAAATAAAAGTTAATCTTTTGGTACTCGGGATTAGGTGTGTAGTTGTTGCCAGCTCGTGGATTTCAAATATATATTCACAAGGATTCAATATAAGATATATCTATTTGATTCTTATCACTCGAGGATAGATTTCGATTTCCAAGGCATAAAAACTGGCTTAATTTTTTCTCCAACCCTTTGTGATATTTCGGGATTCCAAATCCTTCTTTGTATGGTTATCAAAGGAAGGAACTATTCACATATGTATTTTGATTTTAAAAGTACTAATTAAGATTATTTTTTAAGTTCTTTAGAATAATTATAAGGCTCAATTTAATTAAGCAAGATCATAATGTAAGACTTTGTCCTTATAAAACTCATCTCTTGCATCAATGACTCATGAATTGTGAAAACTTGTCTGAGTTGTTGAACTTCTGGAAGTTTCAACTTTCAAGCGTTCAACAATCATGTGCACAAGATATTAAAATTGGTTACGAGTCTTTGCAGGAGGAATTTTGAATTAACGTCCTTCTTCCTCTTCTTGCTTCCAGCTTGCTTAATTATCTTCAAAAGAAATAAAAGGACAAAAAAAATATGAAAAAAGAAGAGACCAATGCGATTGAAGTTCAAATTTGATGAAATCAAGCAATTAAATTAAGATTAATAGATCAGATGATCTTAATTTGTAAAAGAACATTAAACCCACTAGCTAAGGGCGGAGAGAGGGGGGCGAGGTTGCCCCCCTCAGTTCTAAAAAAAAAATTATTTATAGCTATCCTACCCCTTGATATTAATTCGTAACCCCTCAATTGTAATTCGTGTCTTCTATTAGTGTTAGAGTTTGTAAAACAGTAAAAGAGTATAAAAGAAAAATAAAAAAGTAAATTCAACCGTCAATTTCAGACTCTCAATTGAATTTGTAAAAGAAAGTTTTAAAAATTGATAAAGATAAGATTTATAAAATAAGAAGTTGTAAAAGGCTGCAACACTGCACCTTGCAGAGAAATTGCGTACAAGCAATGAAGCAAACTTCGATGAATTCCAAGACATGAAAACTCGCCAAGTTGCATTGTAATAGGAAAGTTGTGACTTTTTTGTTTTGGTTTTATATATCTATGTTTCAGTTGATAAGATTTTTTTTTGCATATTTGTCTTCAGTTATTAGACAATATTGATATATTGAAAATCTTGTTTGAAACTTTTTTTTTTTCGCATAATATTTAATATTTAATATTTATTTTCAATCATATTATTTAAAATAATTTTCGTTTCTACCTTTCCTGTACAAAATTCCTGGCTTCGCCATTGCCACTAGCTGTGCCATTATTTTCTTTGTACGTAGGGACTAGGAAGGAGTGAGGAAACGACATAACTGAGACACCATTGAAGCGGCCAAAAGCAGAAGACAATGGGTATTGGTTGCTCAATTATTACGATTCCATTATTATAATATCTTTCATTCTAATGTGATATTTCACAACCACCAAAGTTTTTTTGCTTAAACCAATTAGAGTTTGAGCAAAACGACGGGAAGGTTTGGTTGGTAGTGGTAGAATTTAAGAGTCTTCACATTCATATATAATATAGTAGGTGAGGTAGACACCGCGAAGAAGATCATAATAATCGAGATATTTGTTGTCCATTTCTCAATTACGATACTATAAACTAAGAATAACTTGCATATATTTATGCAAGTTGTTATAACTATTCTATTCGGTAAGAACCAAACTTTTGTCCTTCCCTAAATTACGAAATAGTTTAAAATGTGTTCACCTGGGGATGGATGTTTGATGTTTCTTACCAACTCATGCATTTCCCTATGTATGCAGCTTGCACAGCTCCGATGAAGAAGCCGATCGGCATTTCACTGCCTAATAGAGGGGAAAAAAAAGGACAAATTTGGGAGGACTGTAACCTTTTAATTTATTAACAAAAATTTAATATATTTCGCTGTCTAATAGTAGAACAAAAAAAAAAAGAGGATAAATTTGAGAGGATTATACCATTTTTTAATTTATTAAAAATAAATTAATACACCCTACCCTACCCCCAGAAACGTTTATTTTTTGATATAAGGAGGTCAGGGATTTCGTTTATTTTTTGCTGATACGTTTGGAATAAGGACTTACACGAAAAATAATTGAACAATTTGATACGTTAAATATATTATATAGCAATTACAAGAATTGAAGTTTTCCATGTCTTTACTTGATGAAGTTTAGCTCAACAATACGGATGAAGCATTTTCCATGTCTACACTTGATTTACGTCTTTCTCAATCCCGATCTCTCACGGATCAGGCTCCCACCATGAATGCTCATCCAAAGAGTTTTGTTGTTTAGATAAATAAATAGACTTGCCGTTCATTTAAGCGGGGAAAAGGTGGCTGCCTCCTCCCGTTGGGTGGTTGAAGGTTAACACGGATGTTGTCATCTGTCAGAATGGGTCATACATAGCTATTTCTATTAGAGATTCTTCCAGTTCTCTCTGTATGGTTTACACGAACGTTTAGTTGCATGGACCCGATTGTTGGTGAGGCTTTCGCTTTCGCTTTGGCAGAGGCGGTTTCTTTGGCTTAGAGGCTTGTTTGGACTAATGTGCTATTCGAGTGTGATTCCTTGTTGTTGTGCAAGGACGTGCTATCCAGGGAACCCTTTCAGCTTTGGACAACTTTGGGTATGGTGGATCACATTCGACGGTGCTTGGAGGAGTGGCGGGATTGGAAGGTGGCTTGGGTTTCTCGGCATTGTAACTTGCAAGCGCACTTGTTGGCTAAGTGGGCTGCTCGCTTTGGTGTTGTTGGTTTTGTTCCTTTTTCTGTGATTTCTGAACATATCTGGAATTGTGATATGCATCGTTGACTTTGGTCGTTTTTATTGGAAGTTCATTTTTTTTAAGAAAAAAAAAAAAAAAAACTTCAATATCCGGTTTTTGCTTGCTTTTACGATTATCCTGTTTTTCGGAAGTAAATTAGTGAGAGATTCTTGTGTAGGGATTTTCTTCTAGCCCTTAACACTGTTATGGATCATAATGAGCTTTTATCATTCAGTCTTAAAACACAGGGGTTTTTGGATTTAAAACTAATCAGTTACTTCCAAACAAGTTAAACTCATTAAGAATTTTGTTCAGGCTCGTTCATTGATTTTCACGAAGGAAACTGAACAGTATATACTTGATGTTCATGCTGATGACTCGAACTATCAAGTGCTCTGATGAATGAAAAAAAAAAAAAAAAATTCTTGTATTTCAGTTGTCAGACGCTTTAGCATACAATTTACTAAAACAGTAAAGGGTAAGGTACGACGTCGTATCTTGTTCTATCCGCCATATTCAAATCCAGTAACGGCACTGCGTCTCTTCGCCACCTGCACATACCCAAAACCTCCACTCCAAGAAAATCCACCCTCGCACTCTCTCATTCGCAGTCTCAGTCCAGCTCACTACTCTTTACCTGCTTTTGTTCAGTTTCGCATGCAAATTTAAAAAGGCTTACCCTCAGAAAGGATCAAATTCCAGGCAAGTTTGCTCTTACCCGTTCTGGAATTCGCTCTGAATGGAGACACGTGGGCCTAGAAGCATGTTTTCCTCCTCTGCTCGAGTAAGCAGTAATTTCTTGTTTGTATCAAAGCTACACAACAAGAAAGATTGTCTCCGGGAAGAAGTTGGTGTCTTGGGTTTCAAGCAAAGAAAATTGAGAGAGACTGGTTTCGGGTTGATTTTTTAAGGAAATGGCTGATGGAAACTTGCCGGATTCGCCGTCACTAGTGATAATAACGAGTGACCAGGAAGACGATGATGCTGAGTCAATGGTAACTTTAAAACTTTAGCTGAACTTTTATATGGGAGTTTGATATACCCCTTTACCTATGTGAAGTTCTATAGTGGCGTTCTAAGGAATATAGTGGCTATTCCAGTTATGTTGTTCAGTCTTGATTCCTTGAACAAATAAAGGAAAATCCTTGGTCATTGAGAAAAATGATGTGTAATGTGTTTTGCTTAGTCTTTTACCAATTTGTGATGAAGTTATAGACTCTACTGGTTGGTGCATGTATGTTATGGTTATTGGTAGTTGTTTCTCTTCATTGAGTAAAATAGTTCAAGATTGGAAATGAGTTCTGTCTCTCTGCTGGCTATTTTTGTTACTTCTGTTGATCGTGTTCGTGTATGCTCTAGTTATTAAGACTTTTGGTTGCTTGTTTCTTCAAATTGTCAGACAGTCAAAGGGGCACTGTGCCTGTTTTGGTACGTTATTGTATGCATCAGGTATTGAGATGTTACTCATTTTGGGTATTTGGGTCTAATGGAGTAGCGTGGCTCTTAAGGATATTTTTGGCTTGAGTTGTATGTTCAAATTCTTTGTTTTAATACAAGCTTTCGGCACTGCTTTCGTACAGGACATAGTTCATAATTTGAGCTTGCTCTCTCTTTATGAAGATTGCGGCTCTAGGGTGTGGGGCAAATATGAATTGTCATTGTCGTATGCTATTTTAGAAAGTGGAAGGACAATTAGGATATCCAACATAAGGGCCTAGAATCGTGTCACATATTGCCAAATTTGTCCGATAGTTGTCGATAGAGCATAAAGTAAAGTCCAAGTGATTCAATACCTTCTATTCTTTTTAATGAATAGATCCATCGTAACTTCGAATATGGAATCCAAAGGGATCATAGGATTCCCACTTTCATGTGCAACCAATATTATGAATTGACAAGTAATCTATGAGCGACTCAGATCAATGATCTTGGATTCAAACTAGAAACTTAGACGCTTTCCAGTTTCTCTAAGATTGCGACAGTAATGCCAACCTAACATTGAGCTTCCTCTTTAGCATGAAGTCATATAAGTTCCGGGAAGTCCAGAACGGTAAGCTTTATTAGTTAAAAACATGCTCCTACGAAATTTTCTGGACATGCAGAGAGTGCATGTGCTATTAGTTATTGGAAGATCATGTTTGAATTTGTTCAGAAACAAAAATAAATTGGATAAAATCCTACTGGGAGATGTTAACTACTCTATCTTCTGCCACTGAGCCTTGGCTCAAGTGGCACCCTCTCCCTCTGGGGAGGGGCTGGTCCAAGAATCCATTTAGTAAGAATTTACTGAGTAAGAGATTATTCAAATGCAAGCAATGCATACCTGACAAACCAATATGTAACATGCCACTAACAATAGAATATACAGTAAAAAAAATTTTTGGACGAGGGCTAATAGGATCCCAAAGTGAAACAATGCTGATTAACAATAATATTGCCAACCTAAGATAGTGTACTATATAATTTCCTTTACTTGAAGTGCATTCGGTGATGAAGTGGAAGTTGATGAGGACAGATGATACCACATTACCTGAACGAATGGCAACCATTAGAAATATTTGCCTATTTATCCTAGGACCAAAAGAAGATCATAGCTCAAACATATGAAAACATAACTAGAACATATACGTGGAACTAAATGAATTAAAATGTTTACAAAGATAATTGATTTCTAGTGTAATGAACTATAGAACGTGGACATGTGTTGATTTGCAACGTAAGACTCTTTGTTTACTTCCTAGTTTCTTTCTAAGCTGTTGTCTAATTTGTTTCTATCTTAGCAACACGTTCCAGCTGGAAAGCATGGTGGTATGCGTTATGTTTTTAACTTCAACTTCTTCAAGAACCGCTATGGAAAGTAACGGATCTATCTTAGAAGTGGAAGGTTCTCACTTTTGTCTTAGTCATAGCTTAGAATCACAGGACAAGATTTCAGTGAGTGTGGATTGTTATAACAAGTGGTGTGTCTGTACCGATGAAGACTCTCTCTAAAACATATTGTCCTTTGTCTTTTCTATTCAAGCTATATTCCTATTCGGCTTAACTTTAGGAGTGCGTATTGCCATGTTGCAAAGCATGGGGACACGTGTTACTTTTTTGTTTTGATTTCCCCTCCAGGACTGTTGTCAAAAGTAGCGGCTTTAATTTAGTAAGACCCTAGTTCTGGCATCAATAGGACCGGGGGCATCATATGTTTCTTTCTGAGAATATGCTTTGAATTCATTGAATGTAGTCTCATAACTCATGGATCAAATTCACAAGAAGCACTAAAATGGTGGAACTTCTACTAATTGGTACAATTTTGGCGACCAACTACCTTATAAGTCTGAATAATGTCAACATTTTCTTCCTTTTAGTGCTAATATGGTGCTTCTATTAGGTGAGAAAGGTGAAGTGTGGATTTTAGGCATTCTCTTTTTCCTATACATAGGAATTGTAGTGAAGATCATTATTACATTGAGTTGATATAAAAGTGCTGATAGATGTATCAAGGTGAACCACTAATAGTGGTTCGGAGTTAGGGCTACCAATTATGGTAAAACATGTTATTGCCTCTAGAAGATGCGCTAGAATGGAACTCTACTCTCTGAAGATGGAACCTAATTAAAAAAGAAAAAATCAATTGTGCATCTTTAGGCATGTCCGTTGGTCTAATTTTCTTTCCTCGTGGAGTTGTCTGTTCTATCTTATCTAAGCTGCTAAAAAGGAAAACTCTTTGTGTAATTAGTTGTTTTCAGCTGCACTTCTTAGTTCCCAGAGTTCGTAAGGGCAGTTATCTGTGAAAAAAGGATCAAGGAGCATAGGAACATGCATTGATGTATCAAATAGTGATGCCACAAAAGAATTATTGTCTTCTTTAGAATGTTTTTTGTAGGTGGTGGTGGGGGGGCGAGGGGAAGGGGACCAATTTACCTTCCATAGTTTGATGGAGTAGTATAATTGTTTTGATTGTCACATAACTGATGAGGTTCATGTATGTTAGATGTATTTGCTTTACTTGCAATTTGTCCGCTCATTTCAGGCAAAGTTTTAACTTTTTTTTCCCCTTACTCCCCATTACTTACTCTTATTTGCTCTTTCCAAATATTCAGGCATCTTCAGCTTCTCAGCCACCTCCTTTGCGTCTGGACAGCATAGATATTGCCAATGGGATGACCCCAGAGCTGTCAATCGACGCTGCAATGATTGCGGTGAAGTTGGAAATTTGGCTTGTTTATCAGGAAGTTTCCGTAAATGGGTCTGTTTCAATTGCCATTTCTCTGCTCAATTCCTCAAATATTTCCCTTAGTTTGTACAATCTCTTCTCTATTATCTCCATTCCTTTTCTTTGTTCTCTTTCTGAAAATTTTCAGGCACTAAAGAGAGCTACAAAAGAGGAACTCAATCAACACTGTACCCACTGTGGTGGAGTTGGACATGACTGTGTGAGTTGTTACAGACCTATCACCTACCGACGGGTATTTCGACTAGACATTTCTTCACTCATTATCTTTGATATTAGGTACATCTATTATTTCCATACGTTGCCTTTTATTGTCCTTTTCTTTTCTCTTGTGTAATTTTTCAGGAAAGGCTTCCAAATTCACCACCATCCTCCAGCACCTACCAACGGGTATTATGACTAGACATTTCTTCACTCATTATCTTTGATATTAGATGCGTCTATTATGTCCATACCTTGCCTTTTATTGTCCTTTTCTTTTCTCTTGGGTAATTTTTCAGGAACGGCTTCCAAATTCACCACCACCTCCAGCAGCTCCAACTGACAGGGTCAAGTCTCCCAGAAAACTGAAGAAACCACAACACTGCAGTCGATGTGGTAAAGCAGGACACAATCGCCGGACTTGCTCCAGACATTTAATGAGTCACTTGTGTTATCCTTATGTCAAACTTATGACATCTGTGCCTATGTCATGTTGGTTGTGGTTTTCATTTCAAGTTTTGTTTGACTCTTTGAGACATTTGCTTGGTCGCTGGACTTCCTCTGCAGACATTTAGTGAGTCATTTGTGTTCTTATGTCAAACTTATGACATCTGAACCTATGTTATGTTGGTTGTGGTTTTCATTTGAAGTTATGTTTGACTCTTTGAGACATTTGCTTGGTCTTTTTGTGCTTGGAACTGAAGTTGGTATGTAGTCAGTTGAGACTCTTGAACTTATATATTTTCTAAGGCCGTTTCTTTTTGTTTTACTGTTCTAATCGGCATACATAGGAGTGAAGATCCTAGTAGACTTGCATTTGATTGTATATCTGCAAGTTTTATTGTAGATGCCAACTTCTATGCATGTTTTAGAAGTATTATGAGTAATTCCCCACACCCGCCCCAACAAAAAAAGAAAGAGTTAGAAACGGGGTGGTCGTTTAGAAGTTGAGAAAAGGGTGCCTCTCCTTTGCGGAGTTATACAACAGCCGTCGTTTCAAAGAATTGAAGGATGACTGTCGTTAGTAAAAAGGATACTGTTTTTCTCTTGTTCTTTTCACCGCACAATAATAATAATTGTATTTCACTTCGGCTTATATTACTTCGTCTTGTGATATTTCGAAATTTTCGAAATCTTGATATGTACACGTCAAAACTAATACTAAACATCCATTCTTTCGGGTAAAAAATTATAATTGAAAAACTTTTTACAGATTAATAGAAAATGAATTTTATAACTAAAATTTTTTTACAGACCGGAAGAAATAATGAATTTGATAACTAAAAAAATTATTAGGGTTAATGAAACTAAATTTGAGAGCTAGTTTTTTTTTAACAATAAATATGAATCCAGAAAAAAAACTTTTCACGGACAGAGAGAAAATGAATTCTAACTGAAAAACCTTCTACTCTAATGAAAAATTAGAATAATACAGGTATCCCAAAAATTTTACTACTGACCAAAAAACACTGAAAAACTTTTACCGTTACCTAAAAAATCGTTTCATTCATCGCGGTCCTTTATTGGTAAGTGGTAACGGAACTTTCTAATTCCAGACACCCGGACGACAAGGTGGTGATGGTTTTTCCGGAAATGGATTTTCGGATAACTTACTGTTCGCTCTGATGGAGCACTCTGCTACCGCTTTTCGTGTATGCAGCCACGAAATGGCGCAATGCCGTGCTGCGAGGAGAAAGAAGAGGCTGCTTGGAACTTCAGAGGAAGATTCCCAAGCGGGAGTTTTCCGGCTGCAAATGCAGAGTTAGTAACATGCGTGAATCTCGAGTTTAATTTTGATTGAAGGAGGAAAAAAATATAAGAACAGCTTCTTCTTAATTCCGGAGAGGAGGTGGAATGGAAAAAGAAATCGAATTTAATTTTATATTCTCTAGACGTTACAGCTCCATTTGTTCTTGGAGAATTTGATTTTATTTTTTTCTTTCTTTCGAACATTCTTGTTTGGATGTTCGTTGTGAATTTAACATGTGAGAATAAGTTTTTCCAGTTCTGGAATTGTTACATTGGTCCAAATGGAGGCAAAATACAAGCAAAAGAATTGTTTTTAGGTTTAATTTGAAAAATTATATTGACGTTGTCATCTCTATTTATTTGTATTTCCTTTCCAGATATTCTAGGCATTAGCAGTACCGGAGACATTTTCAGGCTAATTTAATTCGAGATTTCTGACAAGCATTATATTCTTTCCAAGATTTCTCTAATGCATTTATCTCTTGAATAATTGGGAAGCACTGAATACTATTGGACTTGTATGGTTGAGTTCAATTGATGCCAACGTTTCAGGTTTCTTCGCCAAGCGCATATTCAGAGTTATGTCTTAGAAGCATGGTATAGGAAAGAGTCCAATCAATTCTAAGGACAAAACTGAAAAACAATCAAGGTGATATGCGTTGCTGTTGCATTTGACTTGGGGTGTGCACCTTCTTGATTTTCGTTGTACATTTAAACAACCACCGAGTGAATTCACACTTTAAGGTATCTTTGCACAAAGAGATGGATTCCTACTGTAAAAGTTTCTTTCATGCCATAGGGTGGCTTATCATGCCTGGGACAAGGATGAGAAAGCAAGGATTGATTTTGAAGGGATACGTTTCTACTACATCTGCTTCTCTTGGGGCTTGAATATTTGAACGTGTGATTCTGCTCCCCTCTCCCTTAATGCCTATTTCAGAGTGCAGAAGTTAGGATGGCTGCTACTCAGTTGTGGGTTTCCAAGGTCGCTGACCATAATGTATTGCAAGCCCTTTTGGCCAAAATTACTGTGTTCTGTAATGATTGGCAAATTCATCACCAGTTTATATTTGTTGTGTTCAAGAGATTAACCAGACATACCTCTCAGTTTGCCTACCATATGGGGGCAAAACTAGATTTTTGGACAAAAGGCAAGTCTAAATTTTGAACATTATTTTTCAAGTCTCTAGGGAGGTCTTATTTCCATCAGCTGCATCTCTTTTCAGGAGCAAAGCGGGATGTATTTCAGTTTACTAGATCAGTGTGCAAGATGATCAAGGCAGCAATGTCTAGCATATGGAAAGGCCAGATGAGAAAGGAGGGTCAGATTCAGTAGGTTGTTTATAGCCCAAGCTAGTGCAAAGTTATCCTGGGTTATTGTTGAACTTCATGCTTGTTGTGTTCTATACTTGCTGATATTGTTGATCACTGAACCAGCCTTGGTAATGTCATTTTGTACTTTATCAATTGCATGGGATGAATGATCCTATTTTAAAGGTTCCTCTGCTCCCCATAGGGGCTGCCTGGCTGTGATGAGTACTTCCCATCTTATGTACGATAACAAAGAGGGTTGCCTCATTTTTTAACATTTCTTGTAGAGAAGCTAACTGAGCTGATGATGAGATTGCTAAGGTGATTATTTGTTTAAGTGCTTTGCTCTAGGTTGGCGTTGCTTCTTCCTTTTAGCACCTTTTTCTTTTATTTTCTTTTTTCCTTCCACACCCCTTTCGAAAAGAAAATAAAATAAAAACAGGAAGGAAAGGGGACAAAGAAGAATTGGAATAGAGCTTCATTTTCAGGCATGTTTTTTTGTCTCCGGCGATAAGCACGTGGCAAGGATGTCAACACGTAGTATTAGAAGCTTCTTTTTTGTCCCACATTTTGCCCTTTTAATGCCTCGTTCTCATCGAACACGTAGGGTTGAAGTGCTTCTCAAACAGAATGGCAGTACAAGAGGGAGATTTTCCAGTGCCTTTTGAGGAAAGCATTATGTCAGATCAGAACTCCTCACTCACAATCCCTAGTGGCTGGATTTTGAGGAACGAAATCCAGAAAGACGGATCTACACTCTCGGTAATTGAGAACCGATCTGTCATTTATCTGGCTATTTTATGATCTTTTAGAGCTCTACAGCTGGATGTTCGTATCTATGGATGTAACAAAATCATTTTATTTTCTTCCTGCATTTATAACTTAACTGACTGCCTATACAGATTTTTCATTTAGGTGGTAGATTGATTAAAAAGATATTTATTTTTACGCAGCTTCTGTCACCTAATGTGGTGTGCTAGAGTTTGTTGAATTTAGGTTTCTCAATGTGATTGTTCTGTAAGATACAGATTTTACTGTTAGGTGGTAGATTGATCAAACAGATATAAATTTTTAAGCAGATTTTGTCACCTAATGAATGCGAATCTTACCTTTTGAATCGATATGACAGAACTTGGTATTTGGAGTATTTTACCCCTCCTTAGGTAGCTATCCCGTTGATCAGGATCAGAAATGCATATTACCAGGGTGTCGTTATTGACCTCACTACTCTTGTAGATATTGTCCTTTCAGCTAACCTAAAAGGTAGAAGAGTTATCCTTTGTCTCCATGGCAGTAGTTATCTATCTCAACAATTCGAATTGTGCACAGTAAATAATTTTTATCAAGAATCTGCAATGCAGATCTTAAAATGTATCAAAGTGCTGCAGATGATCACTGTTTGTAGTCTTCTAAAAAGTTTAAAGTTTATCTGGCTTCTTTATTGCTGCCTATGTTAATAAGGCACCTCAATCCTTCTCCACCTGGACTAGCACCCTCCCTTCTACAGAGCCATTAATGAGTTGGTACAACACTGACAACAATAGTGGAAGGTTATACCAAGAGGGATCGAATAAGAACTAAATCTAGATTCTGGTGGCAGGGTTCCTTTCGGTGCCAAGTTGTTTATATTAATGGTCTCTTGAAGTCATCAAAATTGTGGCATTTAGTTATATTGAATCATTGCAATTGAGCCCAAAAGGTAATAGTCAATTGAAACAGAAAACAGACGGAAGTCCTGCAACCTATCAAACCAAACAGGAAGAGAGCAACTACATTGATTCCTAGCCATTCTAGCAATCCCTGTATCTTTGATGGATTTGAGTGCTCTATGGTGAATAGTTCTTGGATCAAACGGCATCTCCTTCCTCAGGAAAGTTTTGAAGGGGAAAATTGGTTTCAATCTTGTGTGAGTGACAGATTTGTGGGTTTACCTATGAACAGAAACACACGTGTGTAATATGTCGAGTTGAGAATGACTTTGGTTTCCCATAAAATGCTTAAATCAAGGCAGGGTTAGAGGTGAAACAGCTGCCCAAAACTAATATCCTTAGGCATTAAGAATATTGGTAAAGCAGTAATCGATTATTAACTTTGATATATGTATGTATGTACGTATGTATAATCTGTATTTTCCTATAATGATCTTCCTTGTGCATGGGCATTTTTTACCATTATGGGAGGGTAACTCGATGGAAGAAAAAGTTGTGTGTAGATGGAATTGTCATTGATTACGTATCATCTTTTGGAGAATAGCATTAAATATGAGGCAATCCATATATGGTATGATCTATAAGCTGATAGAACAATTAAATGTAATTCTGTTTGCTTTCCACTGTCAACTGTTTGCTCGGTGTAGTACCCTTGCTACAGAGAAATGAAGAAATAAGGAAGTGCCAAAGCATTTTGAGATAAGTCAGCTCTCTCTCTACAAATGGTATAACATTCTTGTCAAAGGAAATCAGCCTTTTTGACATGTATTGCTATAACTTCTGGAAGCCATACACATGAAAAACTGAGCTGAGATTGATCAATAAAACACCTACTAGGGAAGTTTGTGTAATTGGCTAGTTCTATCTCCAACCAAAGCAGAGTAGAACTTGACTTGTTTAGGCTTTTAGGAGCTGAGGTAGGCTTTTAAACCAGTACATTTTGAATCTTTTGTATACTTGGTAAGACAGCAAATTAAGGTATGACCGCAAGTATTATAATTCTGCCAGTGGGGGAAAAAATACCGATAACCCTTAAACTAAGCACTCAAGTTAGAAATCATTTTACACTGAACTCTCTCCGACAGGAACTTCAAAATCTTGCTACAGCAAGCACATTCCCACATAACAGAAATCTGTTTTGACTGTTTAATGATATTGGCACTAAATTGTGACTGATTCAATTTCTTTTTGTTGGATAAGGTACTAATTAGAGGTTGAGAAATACTAATACACGCTCTTCGCTATGTTATCAGAGATCTAGCCCGTCTTGGCTTAGAGGCAAAAAGAAAAATGATTCTATTTGGACAGAAGTTATGTATGGGGATAGAAGCATAATGAAATGACAGAATTTAGCATGGAAATAGATATCTGCATGCCACCAATTTTAGAATTGAATGACTCTCGCTTTATGTTTGGTTGTTTTAGTACTATTTCTGTGAAGCAACTGGGCAACTTTTTGGCACGTATGATGATCTTATGCGCTATGTAAACTATGCTAGGGAAGCAATGGTTTCTGTTTACTCACCGGTGAGTTTGATTTTCTTATATTACCATGTTTTCTTCTGCAATTTATGTACTACATTTATCTGACCTAAATTTTACAGTTCTTATAGGCGCACATAATATGGGTATGTAGTTGTTTATTCTTTAGGATGCCTTTTCAGTGTCATTTCTGTGATTGTTGTGTTGCATACTTGCATGGGTCCTTTAAAAATTGACATGGCTCAATGTGCTGACACCTGAGCGCTAGGTCAAATGCTTAGCTGAATTGTTGATTTGGAATAGTACAATATGATGCATCTGCATTTACTGCCTTTTTCAAGTGGCAACTAGCCCTAGTTCACTATATCATTATGGTCGATTTTTTCTGCAAATTTTCTAACCTCCAGAACTTTCACTTCACCTTCCCAATCATAATTTTTCTGGGAAGCAAGTTGTTTCCAATGGCAAGTCCTAATACATCTGTCAATGAGATGTTGGCTACTTCCAGCAAAATTTGATTCTACCTTTTTTATTTCTGTTTATAACTGGAAGGTCTTCCTTTATGCATTGAGACATTTAATTTGGTGCTAGATTTTAGAACATTGGTTTCATGTATTTGTCCCTGTAGGATTTCAAAGCCAAGAAGCTGAAGACGAAAGCTGTCTTATTAGCTACAAGGGGCCATGCAATCGACAAAGGAGATAGTCAGAAAAATTTACTCATCAGAAAACCTAGGAGGAAACATTTGCCTATCAGAAAAGCTGGGAGGAAACAGTTGCCAGGTCAAAACTCAAGATCGTTGTCTGTCAAAAGGAGTAAAGTTCTGTTGGGTAGGAGGAAGCATTTGTCAGGTCAGAGCTCAAAGATGTCAGCTGTTCTCCAGGGTGCGCTCTGAACTTAACAATCACTGAAAACTGTAGTCTATTCATTCTTTTTATCCTATTCGTCACCTCTCTCTCTTTCACACTTTCAATCTCTCCTGGCATTGTCTCAAAAGTAAAGATATTCTGCAGGGAGGAATTTTTGCTATTAATAATTCAAGTTGTAGAACTGCAGTGAGTTTTCAAATATTGTTGAAACAGTTTCTTGCATGTCATCACAATGGCCTACAGAATGACTGAGGATGCTGCTGAGTTGAGGATGACGTGGCCCATTTTAAAGAGTTATTTATTGCTTGTATACAAGGGCTGATACAGAAAAATTTCTCCAGGGGCACATGCTATTATTTAGTACGAAAAATGTTACTGTAATCATTTGTACAGATAACTGAAATTCAAGGACAAGATGACACATAACACAAGTTAATTTATTATCTGCATATATCAATATGTGTGAACTACATATGAATGGGGGCCATTGATTATTGCTTAAGTTGATATCGTGTTTTGAAGCTTATGAGTTGAGAAATTGTATTGAAAAAATATCTTGGAATATAGAATCCTAAATACATACTTAAGAATTTTGGGTGAGTTTGAGAAGAGCTGGGAGATGGGGAGGACTATTTTGGAGTATGAAAAAAATTGACGGGAACTATCTGTAAATTGAGAAGAAAAGAAAGAAAAGGGGTGAGGGTGTGGGTCAATTAGGTACTAGGAAATCAGGGGAGCCATCCCCCCTTATCACTGCTGGTATAAGACTTGACCATATAAAGTTGGCATCCTTTGCTTTTCTGTGGCGTATATTACTTTGGTGTTGGTTCACTTCTCCACGATTCTGGCTTGGTGTTTTCTTCTCTAGGTAAGGAAATCATTGACTTGGAGGAGAGCACTGGTCCTGAGGACGGTGCTGGTTTGAGTGCCATACCTGACTCCCAATCTCGTCAGGCTACAGGGACACCTGCCTCTCCCTTCATCACTGCTGGTATACAACTTGACTCTCGTAACAGTTGGCACTCTTTGCTAGGCTGTAATCTATACTCTGGTGTAGTTTGATTTGGCCAATGATTCTGGTTTGATGTCTTCTTCTCCAGGTAAGGAAATCATTGACTTGGAGGAGAGCACTGGTGCCGAGTACGGTGCTGGTTTGAATGCCAGATCTGATTCCTTACATCATTGGGCTGGGGGGCCATCCCCACCTCCCTTCATCACTGCTGGTATACATCTCAACTCTGTAAAGTTGGCACTTTTCTCTATACATCTTTACTGCTTTGGTGTTGTGTGCTTAATGTTTCCTTCTCCAGGTAAGGAAATCATCGACTTGGAGGACAGCAGTGGTGCTGAGGACAGTGCTGATTTGAGGGAAGTGCCGAAGCTGATTTCCACTTCATTAGCCTAGGCTAGAAGCAGGTCAGGCAACCTGTATAAAGAGCAGTGGCCAAATATTACTAACTAAATAAAGTTGGTCCCTGACTTCCCTGGACAGTTTTAAGCTGTAATAGTAAGTCAAACTGACACTTTTATATGTTTGCTAGATCCAGAACTCTCTATTTCGTGAAGAGTTGGAACTTGTTTTTAAACTCCCCTGAGTTTAGGATGCACCTTTATCTAGATGGTTGAACCGTAACATCCTTTGCTTTGCGCTTTTAATCATTTATTGATATATTGGTTTCTGGAGTTTTTGTCTTAGGGGGGGGGTAAGAAAAATATTGATCAGAAAGAGTCACACACCCCATAAAGGCCATCAAATTACAAGACCAGCATCTCATGGAAGAACTACCATGGATGGGTTACACACCAATAATTGAAAGGATAGCCTAAAGCTAGCACGTAGGAGATGGGTCACTTTCATATACCATCATCCAAGCCCCAAGTTGCAGCTATTCCTTCAGCCTACAGAGAACGCTTGAAACCCTTGAATGAATTCATCTTGGCTCTCACCGCAAATGCAATATCTTTGAACAGAAAAATGGTCTCGTGGTTTTCCCTGGCATAATAAGTGGAGGCAGCCATGAGCCAACACACATCTAACAATGGTTTTAAAGAGCGATTTACCAGATAAGTGCTCACTAGCCCTATCCAAAATTCCACTCCGTGGGAGAGTCTTGGCAAGCAGCATTCGTCAGACAAAACAAACCAAATCCTTTGAATTGGGGGGAATCTGAAGAAAAGGTGATCCAAATCCTCAGAGTGAGCCCCACAAAATTCGCACTCTAGGAGTCTCTGTTGAGTAGACAACCTATTCTCAATAGCAAGCCAAGTAATAAATCCATGCTTAGGGATAACCCCACTGCCCCAAACTAGGTCACTTTGTTGCCCCTTGCACGGATCACATCCACTGCACTGCTAATTGTAAACTTTTTACCCGTGTTAGGGGTCTCCAAATGACAGCATTTTCCCAATGGGGATTGATCTTGAGTTCTCTCGGAGTCTGCTCCTTAATATCCTGCCAAAACCTACCTTCCTGTTCCAGTCCATGCCATCAACAACATCAGCCACCTTTGCATCGGTGCCAAAAGTTTGAATCTAATACGAGTGTCTTTAAATATGGGCATTTAGTAGTCCACAAGGGTGCCAGTCATCCCACCACAGGAATCTACGTTGCCCATTGCCAATTTTGCTCTTAATCTCCTTTTGAAACAAAACTCTTTAAACCCATCAATTTCCTCCAGTTCCAAGAACAGTCCTCTGATCTTTGATCACCCAAATACTTTTGCCCTTAAGTCGATAACTTCTGATCCAGTTGGTCCACACCGAGTGGTTCCAGCACTCCAGATCAGTCAACCCATGTCCTCCTTCGTACTTTGGCTTGCAAACTTCTTTCCATGCCGCTTTAGCTCCTTAGAATTTAGTTCACTTCCTTTCCATAGAAAGGCCCTCATGGTACTCAGCGATACTGCAATAGTGTTCAGAACACTCTTAGGCATAACAAGCATAGAAGCCCTGAACCGCAAAAAGGATTGTACGCACCAGTTGAAGCCTGCCGACGTAAGATAAGTATTTGTTAGTCCAGGATTTGGCACGAGCAACAATTCGATCTACAAGGCTCTCTGACAATCGCTTTTACAGAGACGAGAGGAAATCAAAAGAATTCCCAAATATCTCACGGGGAGGGATCCCTCCTGGTACCCCAGCAAATCAACAATAGCACTCTTAGTCTCCATCGGAATTGCACAGGTGAAAATATTGCTCTTGGTTTCTGGAGTTGTTGGTAGTTATTCAGCAGAAAAACTCTTCAGTCTTGAGTCCTGACGCTCCTCACAAGACACAAGTGATGAGTGAGGGTGCCACTTTTACTGGTGTCCTTGGATGCTTTGGACTCCACAACTCTGGAGTTACAAATAGGGTTCCAATTTTTACTGGTATTTTTCTGTCCTCTAATGGTTTCTTTCCTGCTATTACGTTCTGATCGGGCGAATGTGGAATAATTGAGCATGAGTTTTGTACAGTTTGGCGAATGAGAGCAAAAGAAAAAAGGAAAAATAGCAATACTACTAATGGGATCAGGATTCATCTACTTCTCTTTTTTTTTCTTAGCAAACCTTACAACTGAGAACTACACTGACGGAAAGGAAGCCTGGTCCAAGACATGGCCAGGCAAACGAAACGCAGGAATAACACCAAAATTAGAAGAGGACACAGCCCACTGAGCTAAAGAGTGAGCAAAACCAGATTATGGAACAATGACACAACAGAAATAAGTTCCGAATAACTCAAAAAACTGTTTATTCCAACAGGTTACTGATAGAACATCGTAGTCCACAGTGCAAAAACAGTAAGCAAGAGTGGACTAGCAAAGCGCAGGTCCATCCTAGTAAGATGATTCTTTCCAGCCACCATACGTCTCCTCCACAGATGATTCTTTCCATCCACCATAGCCCTCTTCTTCTCTTGATTCTTTCCCTTCACCATAGTTCTCCTCCGTGCAGTGCCTCCGACTACGTCTCTGCAAATGGGTAACAGAAAGTGTGAGTCTTAGGCAACAGCAACAGCAACGCAAGCATGAGATTGCAGCTCCCTTGTCTATCAATCTTTTGTAATCCCGTGCAACTCCAAAACCTAGCCTGACCCTTTCTGTAAAGTGATACTACTATTGTCGCCTCTGACATATCTAAATACAAGAAAGCATGAACTAGAAACAAACCACCCCCTGATAGTAACACAATAAGGGATACCTCGGGAGTGAAAGTCAGGGCAACTCTAATTTCTCCATGATATTCCTCATCCTTGACGACACGGTATACAGACAGCGGGAGACTTCCTTCGATGAACAATGGCTCTAAGGGAATGCTGCAGTGTCATAAAACGATAGTCGATATAACATGTAGCTTTCTGTGAGCTTGAGATAAAATTTATGAGGCCAAGTATGTTTACATATTGACACAGACAACATATATAGTAGCTGAGTCAAAACATGGAATACCTCAGTGTATGATAAAATGAGTGAAATAGAAATAGTAGATAACTCACGTTGCTTCCCCAACAAAATCATCCTTGGTGAAGGTGTCTTTATCCAATATCTTCAGATTGAGTTCTGAGGTTTCATCTGTGATAGTGAAGACAAAGGTTTCATTCCATTGTGGTTCAGATCCTTCTCCTGCATGTTCATCATGTAACATTTTTTTAGTTTGCATAACATTGAACATTCTACTGCTTGCCATTTAGCCTACTTGAAAATATTGCATGTTACAAGTGCCCAAGTGAAGTTCCTGATCACAAATGGCTTCTGCTGTGAAGCTTTGGACAGAACTAGTTAAATTTAGAGGGTATTCCAAGGCCGGCACTTTTCTGTTCTTACCAAAAAGAGAGGTAAAATGCAAAGTGCAAAACATGGCTCCAGAATGTACCTGATGCTACACTGCTTCTCTGCTCCTGGGTTCGGCAAGTGAGAATGACATAGGGATCCATGTTAGCTGCTCATAAACACTCAATCCATCAAATAAAGACTTTGACTGCGATCGGACAAACAAATCGCCGTGCAAATCGACATGGAAGTAATCATATTCATACGGTAGATAGAGTAGAAACATAAGGAAATTAACATCAGACGCTAGTCTCGAACACAGTTGATTAGCTGTTGCCAGGTGAACCATAACACGGCTTCTCTCCCTATGAAGCGCTATTAGTACCCGAGCTAGTATATGAAGACCCAGGTTCTGCATTCGTTGACCTTTTTTGACGAAGAAAATGATACATGTCGTATCACTATCTAACAGATGTAGCCATGATTGAGAACTTGAGATCTATACTTTTTATTTGAGAAATCAAATCAAGCAGGAAGAAAAAAAAAACTTCCATAGTTCAGTAGCTGCAGACAAAACAGTTCTAAAGCTCAGAGATTCCAGACACATGATCAGATTTAAAACCAGTTTTGGAACCGAAATTTAGATTTCAAATTGAAATCCCAATCTAAAATCAAAATCAAACGTAATCCTTTTCCGCCATAATGTTTATGCGGGATAACCCATTGCGATGCACAGGCTGAACTCCGGAAAGTATATCATTCTCTATCATGTCCTATCTTTCACTAAAGATACATACGAGAGAGAGAGAGAGAGAGAACAGAGACGTTACAGAGGAAATCGGTGTTCTCGAGGCCTTTGGCGGAAACGAGAAGAACTTCAAGCGTTCCTTCTGGCATATTTGGAGAACTGAGGAGACAATCAGAAAAGGGTACAGTGGATACGAGGAATCTCGTCTCTGTCTACTACGTTGACACGACCGTCCGAGGAAAAAATGCACGAGAAAGCTGATCTATTTATTGGGTTTCTGAAGTTGATTTGAGGTTGGCGTAACGCCCCCTCAGTTTGTCATGTTCTTGAGGTTAGCGTTACTTTCTTGGATACTTGGTAGTCACAACTCACCATCCATTTGCTTTTGCTTCATTGCCAACTCATGTACACATGTGCCCCACCATTTTTGGGTCTTTTTTTTTTTTTTTTTGGCCTTTGGGTGCATTCTTAGATCAATTTTCATTTATACCTTCACCGGTAACGCCTACACTTACTCTAAAAAATCAGGCATCTTTTTTTTTAATCAATAAATCACGTATCTTGAGTTGAATCAGACTAGATTTACAAGTTGAAGACACCTAGAGGGAGTAGACTATCACAAAACCAATAAGATCTCTTTTAAATATTAAATGGAATCCACTAAGAGTTGTCTTATATAGCTTTCGTTATTATATATATAAATATAATGTACGTAGGTATTTATAATTTTATTAATGTGCATGGACATTTGTGACGTCTATGGGAGCATAACTGTTCATGGAAGAAAGTTGTGCGGAGATGGAATTGTCATTGATTACGTATATTTTTTGGATTAATTCTATGAGGAAATCCATATACGGTGTGATATAACAATTAGTTGTAGTTATCATTCCTTTCCCCTGTCAATTGTCTCACATATATATATTACTTGTTTAATTAGGATTCTCTGTAATTTTTTACTCGAATTACATTATTTAAGATATAAATAATATATAGTTATTATTTAATGTTGTTAATGTAAAATTTCAAACAACATAAATATTACAATGTAATTCACATATTGTGTCGATATCTCTCGGAGCAATTTAAGAAGAAATTATAGAAAATCTTGATATTAGATTCTCTATTCCCATGATATAATGCTCAAATTATAATAGTGTCTCAAAAAAATGAAACTTGCTAAAAATATTGAACACAAGTATTAATAGGATAAATACATTTTGTACTATCCAATTATGAAAATGACAATGTTAAAAAAATTATCTGGATAAAGTTACTATTTTACTCACAAAAAATCATTTTCCATTTAAATATGAAATTTTTAATGAATTAAGATCCCGAAATGTCTGAAATAGAGTTGGTAGATAAAAATAATAGTTTACGTTGTAAATTGTATTATCCTATTATTAATTTTCCTAAATATAGAAAATATAAATGTATCCGATGGAAACGCAAAGACAGAACAAACAGTCGCCGGCAAAAGTAAAATTTGCGATCAATCAATCGTCGCCTACTCGTTCTCTGGGTCAATGACGAACTCAAATGAGATACCTCCTCAATGCTTGTCTCTGGTCAAATATATGTTGGAGGCCAAGGACATAGAAACCCCGGATAACCTCCCAGAAGATTGCAATACAAAGGACTTATACTCCGACCTGATCCGGGGCCACCTCAAGCCCGAGCGAGTCGCACGCGGCCGAGTCACCTGTCTCCTCTCGGTCGCACCCCCTATCATTGTAACAATTTCTTCTCTTCCTGGTGCTTTTTTGTTTTTTTTGCCTTTTACTTTTCCGGTCGTTCGATAATAGGTCCGAGAATTTTAGGGTTACTGAGAAAATGTTGTGGCCTCGTGGGATGAGAAAAACCGAAGGAAAGTTCTCTACCCGTGAAAGTTTCAATGGAAAAAGGTTTTCTAGTCTTTGATTTTGCACTGTCTGGCCCTGTGTGAAAAGGAGATCGTTATGCTTTGTTCGGGTTCTTAGAAAATGAAGCAGAAGACTACGCTTATCTTACATGTCGATTAATCGGAGGTAGGCCTATCGGACGTGGGATCTGTATGGATTTTTTTAGGGGATATTTTACCAGACAAGCCAAGCTAGCTAAAGCAGCAATGGTCGTACAGGTGCTGAGATTTTCATTCGAATTTTGGTTTTCGCGTTATTCGAAGAACCTAAAAATTAGGGAATTAGATATTTCCTAGCTCAGTCAATTGATTGGGTGATTTTTCCTCTTTGGAATCCGAGTTTAACATCTCTTTCTTTGTGTTTTACTCAAATATGATCATCAAATTTATAGTACAAGCCTTTCTCTTGTTTGACATACTGATGGAAACGCAGAAAACGGAATTAATTTCTCGGCAACCAAATGTAGCATTGATATAATTATTCATGGTTTTTGCAGAATTCCTATGGTTCAGTACATGGAGGGGCTGTTGCGGCTGTTGCTGAGATGGTGTGCATTGCTTGTGCTAGAACTGTGGTGGCCGAGGATAAAGAACTCTTTCTTGGGGAGCTCAGCATCTCATATCTCTCCGCTGCTCGAAGTAATGTGAGTGCTTTTCTTTTCCATTTTGGATAGAGCTTTGGTTCATTAGGTGCACTCTCTCCTGTTCTGTTCTGTTCTGGGTTTTGATCAAATGACGCCAAAAAGCCCCCCCAAGTGAAATGCGAATCTGTTTTCTCTGCAGACGGAGGTGATCGTTGATGGGTCTGTAGTAAGGAGTGGAAGAAATTTGACTGTAGTCGCGGTGGAGTTCAAGCTCAAGAAAACTGGGCAATTGGTCTATACTGCTCGTGCTACCTTCTATAACATGCCCGTGGCCAAGTTGTAAATTCCTGCAGTTCAGACAAAAATTAAGAAACTTTTGCGATTGAAATCTCCCATCCAAAAACATGTCTGCAAAAACTCAAGTAAAATTTGCAGTTATTCAGCATAGTATGCGCATTCTATACGGCTAAATACTGCTGAAAATATGTCAGAA
>CM025853.1:31500614-31663942 GCA_003952965.2 Morella rubra
CGTAATTTAAAGAGGAATAAACATAAAAGATAGACAGTATATTATTTAATATTATCCATATAAAATTTTAGATAATATGGGTCATATAATGGGGTTCACTTATTGTGTATATTTCTTTCTGAATTGTACCGTGTAATTCAAGTAAGAAATTATAGAAGATTCTCATCCAGGTATAGATGGTTAACAGTAATGTAGGTGACGGTTTAGTAAAAAACTATCACTGTCACCGTAATTGATAGAATCACATATTTGACACTGTCATCGCACTGCTAAAGCATAATAACCACTCTTGTAGGTGACGATATTAACGGTAACGGTTATACAGTAACCGCTTAAACCGTGTAACTGTACCGATAAACCGTGTAACCGTTAGGCAAATAAAAAGTGGACTTTTTTTTTGGGCTTTTCATTTTTTTTCAGTGTTTTGGGCTATTTTCCTTGAGCTTTTTTAGACCATTTGATGCTCGTATATAAGCAATAAATATAATTCAAATATCATAACCTGTTAAATTTTCAACATAATATCATAATTAATAATCATATCAAATAGACAAATATCATAACATTCAAACATAATATCATAATTATTAATATCATAACAAATATAATAAGTTGTCCAAAAGTCCAACATAATATCATATTCAAACATAAAAACTAAAGTCTAATAAAAGTGTCCAACAATGTGATATAAACCAACATATTCCAACAAAAGCCCAACAAAAGTATGTCACATAATAATAATCATCTCAAGTCTCAACCGTCGATCAATTCAGAGTGATAGACATTGCAGTCTCTTCGCGGTAGGGTGGTCAATGGTAGTGTAGGTAACTGTTTGGCAAAAACGGTCACCGTCACCGCAATTGACGGAATCACATATTTGATACTGCCACCGTACCGTTAAGGCACAAAAATCGTCCTTGCTAGTTTCGATACCGGTACCAATAGATACCGGTACCGATAGTGGTTAAACCGTTACCACATGTGCAAATGAGCACCCCTACATCTAGGAGTTGTGAGATTAGGGACTAGGATCATTTAGAATTTTCTGCTTAGATTGCACGGTGCAATTTGGAAAGAAATAAACTAAGAGAGTGGACCCCACAACTTTTAATGTTATCTATGCAAAGTTTCGTGTAGCATGAGTCATATAATGAGGTCCACTTGCTTGATTTTCTAGATGAGGATCCTCTACAATTTCTTGTCGGGATTACACGGTTCAATTTCAGAGAGAAATAAACATCAAATAGATCATATTGTAAGGCATATATTGTCTGAAACTTTATACGGATAGCATTAAATGATGTGAAATCTATTGTTAATGTAATACTTTCGTACCTAGAAACTTTACAAGAATAATATTAAGTAATGTAAGATCTATATATTGTATATATCTATCTCTTTCAAAATGAGTACACAAAAATTATATACATGCATAGTATACCATTGAAATTATGGCATAACTCAGTGTCGCGGTTGGCGGGAGCCATCGGAAGACTCCTTCCTTCACCATTTTCAGGAGTCAGAAAAACAGAACATTTGTTAATTAGTGAGGGAAAAGGGGATGAATTTACTTTTAGTTTGCTTATGGGTTTACCATCAATGTCTGCCATTCAAACTCTTGAAATACCTTTATACTCTTGAGAGTAGCCAATCAACCGATCGATGCTGACATGGCTAAAATCTTATACAGAGACGAAGATGTTATTGGTGGTCACATCGTCATGTACAACAGCTAGCCTTCATTTCATGGAAAAGAAAGGAAAAGAAACGAGAAGACAAGACGGACTGACGGGTAATTACCAGACAAATATCTGGAAAAGTTCTTCGCCTGCAGCAGGCTTACGTGGTTTGATGACGACAACATGATGACGAGACCAACTGCGCGCGCATCGATCAAAATTTCCAGTTTGTTGTAGGAGTCAAGCTGGATAAGGATGAGTTAAACAAAGACTATGTCATAGCAAGTCAATATCTGTTAAAGGGAGCGCAAGGCTCGGTAGTTAAGTTTAAGGGGAATTGGTTTTGATTTGTATTTCAGGGTATACATGAATTTTAAAATGATAAGATGAGTTAAACAAAGACTATGTCATATCAAGTCAATATCTGTTAGAGGGAGCGCAAGGCTCGAGAGTTAAGTTTAAGGGGAGGTTGGTTTTGATTTGTAATTTAAGTTATACATAAATTTTAAAATTTTTTAAAAAAAAAATAAAAAAAATTTTTAAAAATATTTTAAATTTTTATTTATATTTAAAAAACAAAAAATTAAGAAATATAAAATAAAATAAAATAAAATAGGATCATCTACTGCCAGTAATACATATTCGATCCCTACCCCTTTGGTTGATCCCACGCGTCCCACGAAACGTGAATCGTGAATATTTTCATGTTGTTTGTGGATAAAGTCAAGAAGATATCTTGCCCCCACAAAAATCCTTCAGTTCAGCTTTAATAATAATATGCACTGCCCAACGGGAGTGGAAATAGCAATGCACTTGGACGGCATTGCTTTTGGGGCGGGTGCCATGTTCCCGCAAATATGAATTCCAAAATACTAAAGAGTTCTATAGAGGCTATACAGCATTAAACATGTGAAAAAAAAAAATATATGCATAGGATAATCTTGTGAAGGACCATTTGAAAAGGTCAACAATATTACTCGTTTCATCCTAGAATTACAGATAATTAAGGCGAAAATATTGGAGTTTTTTATGGAAATTAAGTGAAAATTTGGTTCTATGGATATATAAGACTTTATAACTCCTAGATTTGTCAATGACATGGTCAAACGAATAGAACATATAAGCCATATTTGGGACCTTGTCCCTCCGAGGAAAGGAATCAAGGGAGTTGGAATTCCATAATTACGACTGGAAAATTCTACAGCTGGAGACACGCCAGAATTGAATTTCGTGGCCACTGCGAGAAAAATAAAGAGAAATACCCCATGCAGTTTCGCCCCTAATGTCGTCCGAAAAACCAGGGCAGTAAATAATATAGAATTGAGTTTATGTTTTGAGCACTTCGAAAAAAAAAGTTTATGTTTTGTACTTTTTGTTTTGGTGAGCATCTTTTGTGTGTTTTGTACTTTGGTTAGTAACGCTTGTGTTTCGCGCAAAGTCAAGTACTGAAAAGCAGAAACAGTACTACCGCATACGTTTCCCTCTATTCCTTCCCTCGTGCTTCCTCCGTGAAACCCTATAAGAACACTCTTCTCCCCACTCGATTTCCACAGATCTTTTGCTAATTCCGAACACCCATAGAAGCAAAGTGATCGTATTCATTCGAATTTAAGGGCACACACATTGACGTCATTCCTCGATCGGCATGACGAGCATATCGACCTACACCCTTGAAATCGCGGTGATATCAGGGGAAAACCTGCTAGAAAATCGGAAACCAGTCAAGAAGAACGCTTTCGTTGTAATCCGCACCGATTCCCACAGCTTCTTTTCCACTAAGATGGACACCGACGGCGGGAGCTATCCAACTTGGAATGAAAAACTCGTGGTGGACCTGCCAATGCATGCGCAGTTTATCTCGTTGGAGGTACAATGCAAAACTGCGGCTGGGAACAAAACCGTGGGGGCGGCGAGGATTCCGGTTTCGGATTTTATCGGGGGGTACGTCCCCCAGAGTTATTTGCACTTTTTGAGCTACAGGTTGAGGGATTCCAACGGAGAGCGGAACGGAATCATTAATATTTCTGTGAGAGCTAAACTCCCAGACTACGCATCGTGCTCGAGTACAGGGATGGGATTGCCTGTTGCGGAGAAGTATTTTGGCGGCGTTGTCACTGGGGTTCCAGTTTGGTGTACAAATCCTGCACAAGCTTCAGGGATTAACGACGATGGTTGATAGTCCTATATGTTTCTTATTATTAAAGCTATGTACCAGCGGCAATTATGAAGATTTTATCTGTTAAATGCGAATCATATATTGATGAAGGTTGCTGGGGATTTCCTCTTACATGAACAAACTGTTGCCTTGTCCTTCTTACATGAACAAACTATTTACTTTATCCCCTATAAGTTAACTCAACACTTGAAAAAGACAAATTCCTACTTACTTGTTGTTCCGCGATAAAATTTTAGAGTGTTAGAAATTTTGAGATTTTGAGATAGGTAAAAAAGTGAAGAGAAAGATGATTGCAATTAATTTTTTGTATTTATTTAAAGTGAAAAATGATGATTCGACGAAGAGAGAGAGAATTTTGAGAAGTTATTTATTTGAGTGAAAATTTTGAGGGTTGAAATTTTGAATGCCAGTACTCCCATAGTGACTGATGAATAGTTCAATAGTTGAAAAGACCAATGAACCTGTAGGGGTGCGTGCATGCAACGCTACCCAAGAAAAAATATTTCTTAATGGATAGGGATGATCACAGAGAGAAAAATAAGTATTTACGATAGTTAATCTTGAAAGGTGAAACCGTTTGAAATCAACAGTTGATAAGTATTGTAACGTAATATTAGAGATACAAATTACCAAAGACTCCAATAATAATTGAAGAGTGAAATAAGACACTCTCATCCCAGTACTAGGATGAGATTGAATAGCCGATGAACTCTTTGATAGTCGACACAGATAGACTTCGCTACGCAAACAAATGTCGTCACTGGTCACATCTTCATGGCGTTGGTTGGGTAATTCATGTTCTCGTGGAAAAGTTGGGAATATAAAGACAAGACGAACAGAGTACATGGAAAAATGTTTTGGGCTCGGAGAGAGCCTTACGTAACGAGATGACGAGAACATCAAGACGCAAGCAACGAATTGTGCACCACAAGATTTCCATTTTGCAAGTATAGTCGCGACTCACCACGATGACTTACAAAGAATACTCCAAAATTTCTGATGACGTGACATGTATGGATGGGCCAAATAATTAGATATGGTATATATAGATTTTATTAAATTTTGTGAAAAAAATAGTTAGAATTTGTAAAAATTATTGAATGGGTTTCTTTGGCTTCTGTATGCCAAAAACGAAAACCAAACGAAGTCGAATAATCTCCCGTTCTTTTATAAAAACATAAAAATCTAAATATAAGGAACATTTGTTTATTGAAATTTTAAAAAATATTTTTAAAATTTTTAAAATATTTTAAATATTAAAATTTATTGGAGTACTTTATATTCTCGTAGAAAAGTTGGGAATATAAAGACAAGACGAACAGAGTACATGGAAAAATGTTTTGGGCTCGGAGAGTCTTACGCAACGAGATGACGAGAACATCAATACGCAAGCAACGAATTGTGCACCACAAGATTTCCATTTTGCAAGTATAGTCGCGACTCACCACGATGACTTACAAAGAATACTCCAAAATTTCTGATGACGTGACATGTATGGATGGGCCAAATAATTAGATATGGTATACATAGATTTTATTAAATTTTGTGAAAAAAATAGTTAGAATTTGTAAAAATTATTGAATGGGTTTCTTTGGCTTCTGTATGCCAAAAACGAAAATCAAACAGAATCGAATAATCTCCCGTTCTTTTATAAAAACATAAGAATCTAAATATAAAGAACGTTTGTTTATTGAAATTTTAAAGAATATTTTTAAAATTTTGAAAATCTTTTAAATGTTAAAGTTTATTAGAGTTTATGAAAAGTGTGAAGCGTATGTGTAAAAATATAAAATTTATTAAAATTTATAAAATATATTTAATATGATAAAAATTTTAAACCCTACAAAAAAAAATTTTGAGAAAACAAACGACCCTTGATCTCCGCTCCTCCATCAATTAGGCTATGGAGTTTTTGAGAAGGTGGAATTCCTCCACGATCTGGTGGACTTTGGGGGCCGGCGGCGTGTTACACGTACGTCTCAAAAGCAGTGCCGTTTTAGTGCATTCCTATTTTCCACTCTCGGTGGGTCCTGAATATTATTAAGTCTCAAGGCTCATATAATAGTATACTTTGACTGCTAAAATATGAGGATAGAGCGAAAAAGTATTCGCCAATGATATAGAGAAGACCTATCAATTAGCAAAGGCCCAGTCCCAGAGCGTTTCCGGCACTAAAGAAATTAAAGCAGATTTGCAGGATTTTGTTGGCTTTTGTTGGCTTTTATTCACAGAGGCAACATTATTCCCCAGTGAAGTTTACAGGTGCTTTACACGCTGAGAGGATATGCATAAAAGGACGTGTACAAATGACGTAAACGCAAGCTTTGACGATGTCAACGCGATCAATTTCCTCGAGCTTGTACGCGCGACGCTAGACCGCGTCAAGGTCTTCAGCCTGATTAGGCGAGCGGAGGAAACACTCTTTTGGACTTGTTTCCACGAAAATATGGATGGACCAATGACTAAAAAATTGTTGCCTCCTATTTGCATTTACTCTAAAAATAAAAATAAGCATAATAAATAAATCTTGCAATTTTTAAAATGATTGATATTAATTGTCAATCTTCAATGCATGCTTGTCTTTTACTATTCATGATCCATTCAATTTTGATAATAAATTAAAAATGATCTTAATTCTCCGTTAAGTGAATCGTTTTTTAAAAGATGAGTAGTTCTTTGATGAAAGGAAATTCTTTCGTTCATCTTACATTTGAAAGTTGAAATACACTAAAGTTAATAATCAAATTTATAAAATTACTTTTCTATTCTAAAAATTAATATTAATCATTTTGTTCTAATAATATATACCATGCCATAAGAAATTGAAAAAGGAAGAAGAAGAGTTTCATAGGTTTACAAAACAAGCAAATCCTTTATTAATTCGGTTAGTGCATTTCTTAGTTAGGCCAATTTTATTTGAATTTAGCACATAAATTAAGTGCAACAAATTTCTCTTTTATATATATATATACTTTGCCCCTTTGCATCAAAAGAGCAAATTAAAAAAAAATTAATATGATTCAACCTCAAACCCATTTAAATATTGCGAACAACAGCGGAGCCTGAGAATTGATGTGTATTTGAATCATATGAGCCAGTAATCAACTATATACTCATTCAACTTCCATTTAAGAATTTTAATGTATTTACATACCTCTCGAGATTCTTAAAAATGAACAAATTCATTTTCTTTTCTTATAGGAACACATATAAGATTCGTCACTACAAAAAGAAAATGGTAATCCCACCATTAACTATTTCATTCATAAATTTTATAGTAATATAAATACTTATCCACCGGGACAGGATCTGTAACTTCGTCTTAAACAAAAATAAAAATAAATAAAATCCATCCAGTTGGCACGAGAGCATAAAGTGGAGAAAAGTTTCCCCTAGCATTGACATTGTCAACGTTTCCCTACCATCGACGACTTACATTTGGTCGAGCCCACATGTGTCGTGGTAAAACGTCACCGCTAATGCACTTTCCTTTTATCTGTCAGTTATAATTTTTTTTTTTTTTGTTAAAATCACTTTATAAATCCTTATATATTTCGTAGACAACCCGACAAAAAGATGGTCCCTCACATCATTTCTCTCGTGCTCTTTGTTCTCTCTTTCTCTCATTATGCACCAAGAACGGATTAGCTTTGCACAGGTCCAAATCAACATACAAGGGCGCCCACGAGAGTGGAAAAAAATAGCACTGCACTTAGAACGGCGCCCGTGCGCCCCCCAAAATTTCAAACTAAGAAAGCAATATTAGAATTGGCATGCTATAAAATGATTCTAACGGTGAAAAAGCCATATCATTTGGCATGCTATATAAAGATTTTTTTTAATTTTCCGTCTGAATGGAATCTTTCAATTTCATAACATGTCAATTTCTTTTTGAATTTGACTATTCAATTCGGACAATTGGAGAAGAACGGATTCAGTGTATATAGATTAGAATTTCTTCCATTATCCGTCAAAGAAGGCATTCCAAAACTAATGCACTAAATGTTTTCGAATGTTTTTAATTTTTCGCATAAATTTTCCATCCATAATATTTTCAAACACTTAAAAATCATTTTGAACTTATGTAAATAATTCTTCATCTACTCAATGACAATAAATTAAACACAATAACATAAAACTTAATAAAAACAATTATTCTGAAAAAAATTACTTTCCTTCCGAATATACACCGCTTGTCACTACGTTTACAATCTCCAAAACAAATATTTAAAAAGTTTTATCTTTTTAATTATAGAAAAATAAAGAAAAATTTTCTATACAGCCAAATTACAAGTTGGCTTCCATAGATAAGTAGGGTATGTTGTATTATTTTATGAAGCAAAGTAGAAACGTGGACAAAATTGATTCAACACAAATTAAAAATGTGTCATCTCGTCATATCTATCAGGATTAATTTTGTATTAATTACTTGAAGTTTGACGAAATTAGGTGGAAGTTTTTTTTTTTTGGGGGGTAAGTGAATTAGGTGGAAGTAGTTGGATTTAATGTCCCACGTGACTTATTTAACGGGGCAATATTTGACATTATTTGAATTTTAAATAGATAAGGTAACAATTTTATAAGAAGTTAATGCACGTTCACTTAGTGAGATTTTATAGGGGAAGTTTTTTCCATTTGCCCACTCTGATGGGGAGTGGTACGTTATTTTTCACATGGAAAAATTATCCTCTCTCTACCCTATTTAACTGTCAGGATTCCTATTAATTTCTGTCGATGAAAGTTCAAAAGGGTGAAGTGAGAGAAATAGTTTCTATGCTATTATTTTACAGGTTGAAACAACAGAGATAGAGAGAAGGAGAAAGGAAAGCTAAAAATGTCATATTATTATTATTATTGATATATGTGAAAGTCGATAGTTGAAAATTCTGTTTAACTTATAGATCAACAGTAATTTACATGTGGTATCAAAGCTTAGTTGAAACTCTCATGATTTTCCGATTAATATAGAGATTTTGGTAGATATTTTACGGTCAATTTTATTTTATCATCTCTGTTGTTATTATCATCGATAATCCATGTTGACTGTGATATGAATTTTGGTTTGAGACTTTATTAGGATATTTTGTTTCAATTAAAATTTTACTGTGCGAATGCTGAATATATTCTATATTCATGAGTTTGTAATAGATGGCATATTCGGTTTAAAATTTCTTAAATTTCAGTAACAGATATATGTCATTTGAAATGGGTTGTCGTTTGTTGACCTTGGAAAAGAATGACGTTGGTTTGTTAAAAGGTGTAACAAACCTTTAACGTTTTTCATTTATTTAATGAATATTTTGTTTTAACAAATCTTTTTCTGTAACCGTACGTTTGTTACTGATTTCTTTTTGTTTGTTTTCATTAAACAAACGCACACGGCACACCATTTGAGAACTTTAAGAAACCAAATCGTACTGTTTTGTTTTTAACGCCACTATGTGATCTGAAAAGTTTTGTAATTCTGTTTTTGAAACCGAACTTTACTTGGTGGTTTATCAAGACTACACTTTCGGGGAATCTACCATCACAGTTTCGGTTTTGACTTTTACGTGTCAATTTTTAAATTATTGTCACGTGCCATTAATTGTTAATTGATGTGGGCCAAATTAAACTCTGATGGATTTCTTAATGACACAAATATTATTGTATATTATGATATGATAGATTTATATGTTTATTTGACTTAAACGTGGACTGAATTTTATTTTGTTGAGTCATTTTATTAATTAATATTTACATTATGGTTAGCTTGTCATCACCAAAGTGAACCTGCTAGAAAGTAGAAAATTTTTAATTGAATTATGACTCTGCAAAAATTATGAAATAATTATTTGATTATTACGTTTTGACCTAAAGGTGCACCAACTTTCAAATAATTATTAAATAAATAGAATAACTGATAAATTAGTTGTGATATTTGAATGGATACCCAAAGGTAACAAACCAATTGAACTTTAAATGTTATCAATTATGCCCAGGTAAGTTAGAACCACCATTAAATTTAACTGTTAGTATATTGCATTAATGAATCCAAAGATTGAACGCAATAGTACTAATAAAATGTTTTCTCAAAGCACTAATGTTGTAATTTGTATTGCAGTGTCACTTCCAGTTTCGCTTCATTCGCTAGCCCCATCTGTTCCGATCTTTAACGGATCTAATTTCTCTGATTGGAAAGAACAGATTCAGTTTCATCTAGGTGTTCTGGATCTTGACTTAGCACTGCGAACTGAGAAATCGGCTGCTATTACTCAAACAAGCAGTTCGGAGCAGCTGGCTTTGTTTAATTCATGGGAAAGATCTAACAGATTAAGCATTATGTTTATGCGAATGTGTATTGTGAATAATATTAAGTCATCGCTTCCTCAAAGTGATAATGTTAAGGAATATTTCAAGGCTGTGGAAGATCGTTTCCATTCAGCAAACAAGTCCCTTGGAGGGAGATTAATGGCTAAACTTACCACCATGAAATTTGATGGTAACCTTAGAATGCGCGGTCATGTCCTTGAAATGAGTAATTTGGCTGCCAGACTCAAAATTGGTCATGAATGTTGATGAAAGTTTCCTTGTTCAATTTATTCTGAATTTTTTGCCTGCTCGGTGTGGGCCATTTCAAATTCACTACAACACTATCAAGGAAAAGTGGAATGTGAATGAATTGATGAGTATGCTTGTTCAAGAAGAGGCAAGACTTAAGCAACAAGGTCATCATTCAGTCAATGTTATGAGTCATGGGGTTAGAAAGAAAGGAAAGAAATCATATAAGAATTTCAAGAAAGATCCATTAAAGGTTGCAGAGCCTTCTCATGTCATTGAGGCTCGCAAGAAGGAACAGAGTGGACCAAAGTGCTATTTTTGTCATGGCTCTGGACATTTAAAGAAAGATTGCCTGAAACATAAAGCTTGGTTCGAAAAGAAAGGTGAGCTTATAGCTTATGTATGTTTCGAATCAAATATGACTCAAGTTCCAGACAATGGTATCCTAAATTCAATGATATCCTAAATTTAGGATATAAAGAAAGGCGCCACAAGAACTGAAGAGCTTTTAAAGATTTTCCATACTGATATCTGTGAACCTTTTGACTCACCATCTTTTGGTGGAGAAAAGTATTTTATAACCTTTATTGATGAATTTTCACGTTACTGTTATGTCTATTTGTTGCACGAAAAGTTTCAAGTATTAAAAGCTGTAAAGGCATATATTGCTGAAGTTGAGCGACAATTAGATAGAAAGGTGAAAATCATTCGATCAGATAGAGGTGGTGAGTATTATGGAAGCTATGATGGAATTAGACAACGTCTAGGACCGTTTGCTGAATTCCTAAAAGAGCATGATATTTATGCACAATACACATAGCCTAGTACGCCTCAGCAGAATGGTGTAGCTGAAAAAGCGTAATCGTACTCTTATAGAAATGGTTAGGAGTATGTTAAGTAACTCCTCAGTACCCATTTAATTGTGGATGGAGGCTCTTAAGACCGCTGTTTATTTGCTTAATTGGGTTCCTAGTAAGCAGTTCAAAGACTCATTTTGAATTGTGGACGGGAAGGAAACCGAGCTTGAGACACCTTCACAATTGGGGTTGTCCAACGGAGGCTAGGATCTACAATCCACATGAAAAGAAATTGGATTCTAGAACTGTGAGCGGGTATTTTATTGGATACCCAGAGAAGTCAAAGGGTATAGGTTTTACTGTCCGAACCATAGTATGAGGATTGTTGAAACCGAAAATGCAAGATTTCTTGAAAATGGTGAAATTAGTGGGAGTGATGTATCACATAAAGTGGTCATCTAAGAAGTTCGGGTGCCAGTCTCAATACCCGTAACTTCAACGGATATTGTTGTTTTACTAGTTGTAGAACAGCATGACAACGTCAAACAACAATCTGGTGGTCAATCACTCATAATGAGATCATCACCAATGAACCAATTGCAGAACAATCACAAGAAATAGTATTAAGGAGATCTCAAAGAGAAAGGAGATCAGCTATTTCAGATGATTATTTGGTATATCTGCAAGAATCTTATTATGATTTAGGGACAAGTAAAGATTCGGTTTTGTTTTCACAAGCCATTGAAAGTAGTGATTCTGTAAAATGGGTCAATGCCATAAATGATGAGTTAAAATCAATGGAACGAAATGAAGTTTGGGACGTTGTTGAATTGCCTGAAGGTTTTAAAACGGTCGGTTGTAAATGGGTCTTTAAGACCAAACGTGACTGTAATGGCAATATCGAACGACATAAAGCTAGACTTGCTGCAAAAGGTTTCACTCAAAAAAGGGGTGTTGATGACATAGAGACGTTCTCCCCTGTATCGAAAAAGAACTCTCTTAGGATCATAATAGTTCTGGTGGCTCATTTCAATTTAGAATTACATCAGATAGATGTGAAAACTGCTTTTTTGAATGAGAATTTAGATGAAGAGGTTTATATAGATTAACCTGAAGGTTTCTTGATTAAAGGAAATGAGCACATGATATGCAAATTAAAGAAGTCAATTTACGGACTTAAACAAGCTTCCAGACAATGGTATCTTAAATTCAATGATATCATCACATCCTTTGGATTTAAGAAAAACACCGTTCGGTGTATATATCTCAAGGTCAGTGGGAGCAAGTTTATTTTTCTGATTCTGTATGTTGACGATATATTGCTTGCTACTAGTGATCTTGGTTTATTGCATGAGACCAAGAAATTTTTTTCAATGAACTTTGAAATGAAAGATATGGGTGAGGCATCCTGCGTGATAGGAATCGAAATATTTCGTGATAGATCACGTAGAATGTTAGATTGTCTCAAAAATGATATATTGATAAAGTTCTTGAAAGATTTAATATGGCTGATTATGTAGCCACTCCTGCTCCTTTCAATAAAGGAGACAAATTAAGTGCAAATGATTGTCCACATAATGCTTTGGAAAAGAGGAAAATGGAAACTATTCCTTATGCATCTGTTGTTGGAAGCTTAATGTATGCACAGACATGTACGAGACCAGACATTAGTTTTGCAGTTGGTATGCTTGGGAGATACCAAAGTAATCCCAGAAATGGAGCATTGGAAAGTTGCAAAGAAAGTGTTAAGGTACTTGAAAGGAACAAGACACTACATGCTCACGTATAGAAGGTGTGATCAGTTAGAAGTGATTGGCTACTCCGACTTAAATTTCCCCGGTTGTGTTGATAGTTGGAAGTCAACTCTTGGTTATGTGTTTCTATTAGCTGGAGGAGCAATATCATGGAAAAGCACCAAACAAATTGTCATAGCAGCATATACGATGGAAGCTGAATTTGTGGCATGCTTTGAGGCCACAGTTCATGCTTTATGGCTACGGAATTTTATCTTAGGACTTGGAATTGTCGATTGTATTGCCAGGCCACTGAGGTTGTATTGTGATAATTCCGCAGCAGTCAGTTTCTCCAAGAACGACAAATTTTCGAAAGGCGCTAAGCACATGGAACTCAAATATTTAGCCGTTAAGGAGAAAGTTTAGAGACAAAGACTGTCAATAGAGCATATCAATACTGAGCTCATGATTGTAGATCCTTTAACTAAAGGGTTACCACCAAAGAATTTTAAGAAACACGTGGATCGTGTGGGTCTTGTGTACGAACCCTGAGGTATGTTTTGGATTTATATATTTTTTTGCTCTAAGACAATTCTAGAGATCTCATTGATTGTGTTTCTGTTTCTTGTTTACCATCAATTACGTAATTATGGAGATGGATTACTGATAACAAGAACTGTCTTTTGACAAAGACATTATAGGGACTTTATTGATACTTCTCATTATGGATCATAATTAAGTGATTTACTAGTATTGTATTGCATGGAAGGGAAGATATCACTTTAATGATGTTTACCACCATGACTCGTGTTAGTGAATTATTTAACTATGATATTAATGTAATCACACAAAGGTGAAAATGAGCTGATATTATGCGCATGCTATGTTTACCTTATAAATTCAAGTAATTGTCATTGTCACATGGGTCGAGTGGGACAATGTTGGATGTCCCACGTGACTTATTTAATAGGTAATATTTGACATTATTTGAATTTTAAATAAATAAGGTAACAGCTCTATAGGAAGTTAACGCACGTTCACTTAGTGAGATTTTATAGGGGAAGTTGTTTTCCATTTGCCTACTTTGTTGGGGAGTGGTGCGTTATTTTTCACATGGGAAACTATCCTCTCTCTATCCTATTTAACTGTCAGGATTCCCATTAATTTCTATTGATGAAAGTTCAAAGGGTGAAGTGAGAGAAACAGTTTCTAAGCTATTATTTTACAGGTTGAAACAACACAGAGAGGGAGAGAGAGAGAGAGAGAGAAGGAAAGGAAAGTTGAAGAGGTCTCATCACATGGATTCTGTATGTCTTATTATTGATGATTAATTTAGCATTATTATTATTGATATATGTGAAAATCATGATAGTTGAAAATTCTGTTTAGCTTAGAGCATTCCTAACAGGTTCTCTATTCTAACATTTTGGTTAGAATAGAGAACCAATTTAACAAAAAAAAGTAAAAAAAAACACTCTCTAACAGCTTATTTATTCTAATAATTTTTAACAAAAAAATTTAACATGTGAACAGTGGTTCTCTATTTTTAGAGAACCACTATTCACTATACCATCTTAAAATATTAATTTCTTTTTTTTTTTTTCCTTTTCTTTTCTCATGCTCTCCCTCTTTTTTTTTTTTTGTTCTTCTCTTCTCTCACGCTCTCCCTCTCCCTCTCTTATCTTTTCTTTTCTTTTTATTTTTGTTTCTTTTCATCCTCCCAACTCTTATGCTTTTTTTTTTCTCTCTTTTTCTTCCTCTCAGCTCTCACGTTTCCCTTTCTTTTATTTTTTTTCTTTTTCTTTCCTTCCTCTCTTAGACCTTTTAAAACAAATATTTAAAAATATAAATGTTAGAGAAAAATAATAAATTTTTAAAAGGTAAAATTTAAATAGAATAGTAAAAATAGATGGTTAAAATAGAGAAGTTGTTGAGAATGTTTTTAAAAAGTTGATAGTTAAAATAGAAAAATATACTTTTTCTATTAAAGTAGAGAACCAAATTTAAATAAGCCACGAGTGATGCTCTTATATATCAACAGTAACTTACAGAAGTTTGTTTGACATTTCTCATCGAAATCGCGAGAAACAGATGGATTTGGAATTCCATCATATTTGCACCGTGTACGACTTCAAAATTATACTGCAGCGCCACACGCCAGATTTGAATTCCATGGCCCCACCATAAGCTTTCCCCTCGCTGTACTGTGTCGTCACAGAAACCGCGGTGGTCCAATGAAAACGGGGGTCAACTCCCAACAAGGCGTTCTTCAGACGTTAACGGCAATTTTCCCTAACTAGTTTCCCCGTTGGTTCACAAAGCGAGCAGAAACCTCATACGTGTTTCTCTCTCCTTTCTCCCGTGCTTCCTCCCTGAACTCCTATAAAAACATTCTCGTCATCTCAATTTCCTCCAAACATTTGTGATTCCAAAGCCCAGTAGCGCAGTCAATTTTTAACCCATAAAGACAAAGGCATTAGCTCTCCCCTTTTTACACGATCATGAGCACGTCCTACACCCTCGAAATCACGGTGATATCCGGGGAGAACATTCGGAAAAACCGGAAACCCGTCAAGAAGGACGCTTTCGTTGTAATCCGAACAGACTCCCACAAATTTTATACCACCAAGATGGACGCTGGCGGTGGGAGCTATCCAGCTTGGAATGAAAAGGTCGCAGTCGACATGCCAATGCATGCACGGTTTATCACGGTGGAGGTACAATGCAAGACCTCTGGAGGGAGCAAAACCGTGGGGACGGCAAGGGTTCCGCTATCGGACTTTGTCGGGGGATACGTTCCCCAGAATTATTTGCACTTTCTGAGCTATAGGTTGAGAGATTGTAATGGGGAACGGAATGGGATTATCAACATTTCCGTAAGAGCGAAGGTCCCCGAATACGCATCGTGCTCGAGGGCGGAGATAGGAGTGCCTCTGGCTCTGGGGGAGACGTATTCTGGTGGAGTTGTCACTGGTGTTCCAATTTGGTGTGCCTATCCCGCAAAGTTCTAAACTATGAATTAGCGGGGTCCCTTTTTTTTTTTTTTAACTACTGACCGAAGAACTCCTAGTCAAACCCAATACTACAGAAAAACAAAGACCAGTCATAGGGGAGCAGTTCTCCTCCAATTCCAGCAGTTTCTTGGTGCCGCGTCAGCAAAGTGTAATCCTATGTTAATTTTGTAACAACGACGTGAATGCCATGTCAAGCGACAAACCTAACCGATAATATTAATTAATATTGATCTTATCACCTGATCGATCGTTGGGCTAGACTCATGAAGTGGAATGAAAAGTTAATATTTATGTGTATCTCTGACATCGTCCTTGATCTCTATGGTACTTAATTTTGTCTCTGTCTAAGATAGAGTCTCCAGACGTGATATAAGTCTCTGTATATTTATGGATTCTTACTGCATATATGTGAATCCCTCCGTAAAGGCTAACAGCTTCAGAAAATATGTTCGACACTTCGTTTTTCTTTCAATTTCTATCATGATCTATAAAATGCACGTCTGTAATTCTCTTCAAATATGACCTCAAAAGTTCTTTTGGTAGCTTTTTTCACATGGAAGGCTACCATCTCTTTTATGACAAAGGAAGAGAGTCCTAAGAAGGAAGGGAGGTTTCGAAATTTTCTTAAGATTCCCTATAAATAAAGGCAGGGTGATCTTGGATAGAATTGATGTTTTGTTTTCTAAACAAACTTTTTATTTCTTCGTAAAGATAAAGAAGATTTTCAGTTTCGAAACCTCTGATTATAAGGATGATGCTTTTCCTGCTCGAACTTTTCGAAAACATAAAATTATATGGCAGGATATATTTTGTAAACATGAGCTAAGTTGAACATAGCCTAGACTGGAAGAAGAAAAGATTACTTAGTTGTGGGTACGTTGGTAAAATATACAAGCACCAGTGGTCTAGTGGTAGAATAGTACCCTGCCACGGTACAGACCCGGGTTCGATTCCCGGCTGGTGCACAGGTCTAAGAGCAGTGATGAATTCTGCGCTCCTGTGATGGTAGGGTCCATCACCGTCATCTGATCCATCAGATGAAAACAAGCGCATCTGAGCTCTTTCTTCTTTTTATTTGGTTTTATTGGGAACATTTTTAAACCGCATAATCATTTACAGAAACGCCCTTTTACCATAATTTCCACCTTGACTCCTCCCGTCTACAGACGCCCTAACACAGTCGTCTTACTCTTCTTCAGTGGAACAAAGCCAAGTCTTTTCCACCTACCGTCCGTCGTTTTCAGTTACGAAAAATAAGTAGACATTCTACAACAGTAACCACTACCAAAATGGCTTTCCTTTACTCTTGTTTTTCTTAGCCTTCTTTTTATACCGTTCAGTTTCAAATGATTCCGCACGAAAAAATTAAAAAAAAAAAACTGCAATTTTACAATCATCGTGGGAAACATACACGATTGTTCAAGCATTAATTGTAAACCCCATACACATTATCTAACAGAACCTACCCGGTAAATCACTCCGAGGAATCAAGGCCCAGGATGCTAGCATGCCAGGAGTGTATGAGATACATGCACATGCTAGGAACAAGATTCTCTGATCAGTAGAAGTTTAGAACCTTGGTTGATACACATTTTCTATACATCTTCACCACCGCCTTGGTTGACAGACTTCAAAATGTTCAATTTGCAGAGAGGGCATGTTGCATTGATGTGTAACCACTTGTCTATACAGGTGCAGTGAAAATGGTGATTGCAAGGAAGTCCCCGCAGTTCGGTGCCGCCTTCATAGGCAGAGAGGCAGATGCAACATTCCTATGATTTACAACAAAAATTAGCATCACAAGAAAAATCTTAAGAGCTGCAGCTCATCTTGCATTTGTATCATATAAGTGCCACAATCCCAGCTATGGGGCTGAAGCCACCAAAGTTAGTCGTGGATTTGCATTAAGTTCAGACCTTTTCGACAGCTGTCAAGCTATTTTCAAGGACAACATCAAAGAAATGTTCAAACTGTAAGTCATAAAGCCAAATATTGTAACTTACAGCATCCTCTTGGGACAGTACACGTTCAATAGGAGTATCTGTGTCGCATTCAGTCATTATTCCTCCATAAGATTCTTGAATTTCACCGTCGACTTTCTCAACATCGCTTGTCCTCTGGAATTTGTACTTTGGCAATCGATCAATCTCCTCCTTTGTTGCTCCTTCCTTTTTATATACATAAAATGAAATGATTCCACATATCAAATATCCATGAAAGCATGGGGTATAGCAGTGAACAGATAAGTCCCCTACTTCTGTCCCATCCATAAGCTAACTTTGAAAGCATCATTTAACTCTAATACAAACTTCACTTTCAAGTTGACATATACCTTGGTTCAAAAATAGCACTGCTGTGGTATGGGCAACCAGATTGAATCTTGCAATTAAATATAAATAACTACCCAAAGACGACTCTCCCCCAACATTTTTTTTTTTGGATATGTGATTCTCCCCCACTGAAAAAAGTTGAGACAGAATTAAGTTCACTTTCCAACATAGAAGATTCTGTGCGTAAGTTTCAATCGACTTGAGCAACTTAATTTTAGTTTAACCATGCGACAAACTGGCACTTTGAACTGGTTAAAAATGTTTTCTCTAGACTAATTGTAGACATTAGACTGCTTCAGTACTTCAACTTTCTGTTGATTTCAATTTCAAACATTCAATTGTACAATTTAGCCCTCGTGCTCATTAAGTTGTGTCACACTTACATATTTCTTCCCACAGTGGAGTATGGAAACTACTGCTGTGGCTAATGAATCATCTAAGTTGTTAGTCTCGCTGACGCGGCAATGAAGGGCATATATCTTATCTGGTATGGTGCCTCAACCAAATGCTGTCAAATAGGAGGCTTGTCATTTGACGTGTTTCAACCCATTGGAATTATTTTCTTCTCTCCAAGTTTTTCCAATTAACTCTTCCTTGCATATCATCCAGAAAAATGTCCGTCCCAAACCTTGAACACCCCCTCCCCCCAGCCAAAAGAAAAAACTCATGAAATGGGAAAAAAAAAAAAAAAAAGGCCACAAGAATCCCTGACATGGTTAAAGAACAAACTTCTCAGGAAAAAGGAGATTAGAAAAGCTCTAAGTTTCAATGCAAACAAGAAATTGGTAAGGGTGGATATTATTTCCGAACATTTCAGCTCATCACTGAATAAGGTCAGAAACACAAGTTTCTGCACCTAAGACTCACACATCTAATTTTCACGACATAGCAGAAATAGCGTCAAAATATTAATCATGCTACTCTAAAATTTAATCCAGAAGACAACATTTGATGTTTCCCTCAGCAAACCCTTATGCATGAGAGAACTTGCTTTATTCTGAAGTAAAACTAGACCAAATTAGATAATTGTGTTGGCCACATGGACACCACTTCTTGTCTGCCACAATAAGTATGAATCACATATTCAATTCCCCCAACTCCAACTCAAGATTAGAAGTTGAATTATAAACAACACCAGATGGCTCACAACATAGTTTGCGGATAGAATGAAAGCATGTGTAATTATTTACCTGATCTGTCACTACATATAAGATTGTGAGTATGCATGGTAGACAGCAGCAAACAGCAATACCAATGAGACACGCTACAGCAACGCAGATCAGAACGAAAACAACATCGAAAGCTAGAAATGTAATACAAAGCCTGCAAAATAGGTCCGTCCATAAGCAATACAAAGAGACGAGCAGAAAAGTACTTTGAAGAACAATATGAATCAAAGGAGTATGCTGTAACGTACCAGTAAAGTTGAGGTGAATCATGTGTCAAAGTTTCACCACCAGCAGTGACCCAGTAAAATCCAATGATCCACCAGATAAATGAGAACATTGTATTTGCCGACTCGAGATTCTTCACAAGACTGCCACAGATTCAATGTTAATCCATCACATTTCTACGAGATATGGGCAAACAAAGTTAAATGTCCAGCTTAATGATGTGATGCATAAGGACATTTTCAGTACAATGCTCAGAGAGTATCTTCCACTTCAACTTTGCATGTTGAAAGGAGGAAGGAGGTACAAATTTCAGATGAGGAAAGTGCAGATATGAACTCTTGTTCACAGACAGATCTAATTCAAAAATCATAATAAAAATTAAATTACACAGAGCAGATGGCTTTGTTTGCTTCCTCAGCAAAATTGACAAGCAAATAAAACCGACTACACTCACTCATCTCGCACCATTTTCTCCCTGGTCTCACTTCCTCACCTTAGAACCTCAAAAACATTCATGCAGGCTCAAAGCCTCCAAGTAGACACGACAGGTCTTTATTTAATGTTCGACTCCCATCCTGTGTGGAGTATCACACAACTGGTCAAATATGATTTCCGTTTTCTTTGGTATAGAAAAAGGTAGCCCTCGGATTATTGCTTGTGCCTAAGTAGTCATATGCTACCGAAATTGCACAGACTGGCATTTCTAACTATTCCATTAGCTAACCATCCTCATGTAATTGTTTCAAACACCAGCAGAAACATTACCATCATATTCCATCAGCATGCAAAAACAACAAATATTCGCTGTTTGTAATGGAAACTACGATCAACTACTACACACAATATTGTAATTTGTTATCAAAGTATTAGTGGTTGAGAGAAAGAAGCAAATTGTGTACGCAAGTCTATTGCCTGCAGCCAAAGTCCCACGGTAACTTACGGTTAACCTCATAACTTTACGTGAGCGGCTGTGGGAATGAGGTCCGGTACGCGCCCGGACATTCAAATTAGCATAGAATAAGAACTAGAAGAAGGTTAGCAAGTCTGAGTCTAACCTGCCTTCTTCCTCAACCTGACGCTGCTCTATACCATAAGCCTCTAAATCGCTCCCAGACCCGAAATTGGAATTCGAATCCCCGCCACTTTCCCAACCCGCGGTATCCTCCGTTCCCAACGTACGCGACCCGCGTCGCGTCCTGTACTCCAAGATTACACACGCCATATGGAACAAGCATTGCGCTATGTACCCAATTATCCAGAGCCTCAACGGAATGACCGGCGTCTCCTTCACGCTCAACCCCAAGACTACAAACCCAATACCCACGAACGCCAAGTTCCACAGAACATCCAATATCATCACCGGCTTCGAGTGCGCCCAGTCGCTCTGCCGCTCCTCAAGCTCCTCCGCGGCGTTCTCGCGGACCCGGACCGACGGCTCGCGGAGCATCATGCGCCGACCGCTGGCTCGCCGCAGGAGCCTCGCCGCCCCTCGGAGGGGGGGTGGAGGAGTGCGCCTGATGAATCGGCGGCTCCGGAGAAGATTCTCGGCTAGAGAGTGACCGAGAAGCGGCGAGTTGTCGAGGGTAGCCTCCGATGGAGACGAAGAATTTGGCGGTGGGTTCGAGTTATGCATTTCTGAAGAGATTGCTGGGATTGGAGGAGAATATTTAGGGGTCTTTTTTTTGTTCGTTTTGGTACTTCCGAGAGGCTAAATTGAAGGGTCGGACTGAAGCTAATTTGGGGTTCGGCAATTAATTTTGAGAGAGTGATCCAAAGTTTAAGGTTGATCTAGTTTGGGGATGGGTCTTTTCTTGGAGTTGAAGCTGTCTTGGCCCTTTGGGCATGTGGAATTCTGGGTTGAGAGTGGAATTTGAAGGGTTGGGATTGACGGGTTTTGGGTGTTGGAGTCTGATTGGGGAATGCGGTGGCGTTTATCAAAGGACTTTTGGGGGGCTTGAAGTGTTTGATGTTTGAAATGGAAGAAAAAGATTCGTAAGAGGAAGAGATGACTTTAAGCTATAAGAAGAAAGCATCGGATAGAGCGGGGCAGTTTTCGGCGTTTTTTGGTTGGATGAAACCGTACCCGCTAGCGTTGGGGGCAAGGGGTAGTTGCGCTATAATAAATAAGTTGTTCGTATTTTTGAGCTTTCCAGATACGTTTTTCCAGCCTACTCGTACTACACAGCTACCCTACATAAAAACATCAAACAACATGGATTGTTTTTCGGTGCTCTCTTGGATTTTTTTTAACAACGATATACACCACACTTAAATTAGACTTTTAACAAGTTAAATCAAAAATTTTTAACATATTTGTGAATATGTGTTATCTATCTATATTTAAAAAAAAAACATAATTAATAAATAAAATACAGGTGTTGTCATATATACATCGGTTGAAAATAATAAAATACGTGACATCAATTACTCTTTTTTTTTTTTTTTCCTTTTTGGATAATGGTAATAGTAATGAGAGTCTCTATGAGTAAATAATTTTTTAAAGTTATTTTTTAATAAAGTTGGGTTAATTTGACCTGTATGGTTTGTGAACTAGACTGGTTCAAGATTTACTGACTTATTATGTGTGTCCATTTCGGTAACTTTTTCAATTAGATTTTTTTTTGTTAAATTTAAAAAAAAAAAAAAAAATTTCAATTCTCAATTTTCCCATACAAACAATATCAGAAAATTATATAATACTATATCTAGTCTTCTTTTTTTAAGAGACTCCTTATGTATCGAGCTTGTGACATCATAGGACTCAAATATACCTATCATAATTTTACTACTAAGCATTTGTGTTGTCTTTATAGTAATTGCTGTTCAAATTTTATCTAAAAATATGTTTTCCAATTGTCTCACGTTATTAAAAAAAAAATTGTTTTAGTAATTAGATATTGGCCACACGTGTCAGCGAGTATGTCATTTTCCTTTACTCCGGCGAGTGCCTAAAATAGGGACTGTGTTAGGAAGTTGATGACCTGCGAGTGTGAGTGATTTCGGGCTGCGATCATCATTCGAGGAGAAGATGCCAGAACCCCATAACTGTTTCACAACGAAAAGGACAAAGCGTACGTCACCTGGCAACCATAGACCTTGTGCTTTTGCGACGTTCACATGTACCTTGCCGAGTTGCCGTCACGTTGTGGGCTTTGGGCTGTCGGTAATTCCCGCCCAAACTGTGCCCCGAAAAACTTCCCGCCCAGGTTGCTTGAAATGGACCGAACTCGATAAAGGGCCCCCATGTTTTTGGCCCTTATCTCTGTTTCTAGGGCAACTGTTGACCCGTGTCTCTCATCCCCTCGGATACTGTCATTCCTTCCCTCAACTGCTTGTTCTTATGTATGGCTTATGTCTTTGATTTACTTCTAAACGCATTGCTATAAATACCGCATAGCTATAAATACATGCACGTACAAAACGCGCGCGGGGTTACCATTCCTCGTACATTTTGAAATTCGGGGACCTGAATTTACTTGTTTACTTAAGTCTGAAAGTCAAATACTATTATACTACATGAACTTTTGAGCATAGAAGACAGCGAGAACAAGCTTCTTATGTTCAAGCTGAACTTGGGAATTTTGAGTTTCTTTTGTAAAGAAAGCAATCCATTAAACCGTAGAGAAATAGTTCGTTATGTTTGTAGCATAGTTAGTTCTAACCGGCTGCTGGGTGAGTTGTCTAAATCTGGTCGACTAGATGAAGCGCGTAAAATGTTTGATACGATGTCTGATAGGGACGAGTTTAGTTGGAACACTATGATTGCTGCTTATGCGAATTCAGGAAGGCTAGCTGAAGCTAGAAATCTTTTCGAAGAGACCCCTAGGAGAAGTTCTGTTACTTGGTCTTCTCTTATTTCGGGGTATTCTCGATATGGGTGTGAAATGGAAGCTTTTGAGTTGTTCGGAGAAATGCGAGTTGAAGGAAAAAATGTGAGCCAGTATACCTTGAGCAGTGTTCTAAGGGGTTGCTCCGCCTTGGGTTTGCTCCATATAGGTGAAAACCTTCATGGTCATGCAATAAAGACCGGATTTGACTCAAATATTTTTGTTGTCACTGCTCTTGTTGACATGTATGCGAAGTGCAAGTGCATTTTGGAAGCTGAATACCTCTTCGAGACATTGCCTGATAGGAAAAATCATGTACTATGGACCTCTATGGTTACTGGGTACTCTCAAAGTGGCAATGGCTTTAAGGCGATTGAGTGTTTCCGAGACATGCAAGCAGAAGGGGTTGAGTGCAATCAGTTTACATTTCCTAGCATTTTGACAGCTTGTGCAGCAGTTTCAGTGTGTGATTTTGGGGTTCAGGTGCATGGGTCCATAGTTAGGAGTGGTTTTGGGGCTAATGTGTTTGTTCAGAGTGCATTGGTTGATATGTATGCCAAATGTGGAAATTTGAAAAGTGCAATGAGGGCATTAGAGACTATGGAAACTGATGATGTAATTTCTTGGAACTCGATGATAGTTGGGTGTGTGAGGCATGGTTTTGAAGAGGAAGCCCTGTCCTTATTTAAGAAGATGCATGCGACAGATATGAAAGTTGATAATTTTACATACCCATCAGTACTAAATTGTTTTGCCTCAATTGTGGATACAAAAAATGCGAAATCTGTCCACTGTATGATTGTCAAGACTGGATTTGAGGCTTACAAGCTTGTTGGCAATGCTCTTGTTGACATGTATGCTAAACAAAGGCACTTAGGTTGTGCATTTGAGGTGTTCAATAGGGTGGTGGACAAGGATGTGATCTCATGGACCTCCCTAATCACTGGATGTTCTCACAATAGCTCTTATGAAGAAGCCATTAAGCTGTTTCGCGACATGAGAACTACAGGAATCTGTCTAGACCAATTTGTGATCGCGAGTATTTTGAGTGCCTGTGCAGAGTTGACAGTCCTAGAATGTGGCAAACAAGTTCATGCAACTTTTATTAAATCTGGCCTTGGCTCATCATATTCAATAGACAATTCACTGGTCACAATGTATGCAAAATGTGGGTGTATCGAAGATGCTAATAGAGTCTTTAACTTGATGCAAGATCGGGATGTGATTACTTGGACAGCTTTAATAGTTGGTTACGCCCAGAATGGAAAAGGAAAGGACACCCTACAGTTTTATGATCAGATGATAGCAAGTGGCATAAAGCCAGACTTTATTACTTTTGTTGGCTTACTATTTGCTTGCAGCCATGCTGGTCTTGTAGAAGATGGCCGCAGGTTCTTTTTATCCATGAAGCAGGTCTTTGGAATAAAACCAGGTCCTGAACACTATGCCTGTATGATTGACCTCTTGGGGCGCTCGGGAAAACTTGAGGAGGCCCAGGAATTATTGGATGAAATGGATGTCAAACCAGATGCTACAGTATGGAAGGCACTACTTGGTGCATGTAGGGTACATGGGAATTTAGAGCTGGGAGAGAGGGCAGCAAACAACCTTTTTCAATTGGAACCCCTGAATTCGGTGCCTTATGTATTACTATCTAACATGTATTCTGCCGCTGGTAAATGGGGAGATGCTGCGAGAATTCGAAGATTGATGAAATCAATGGGAATCAGTAAGGAGCCTGGTTGCAGTTGGATTGAGATGAATAGCCATGTGCATAAATTTATGTCTGAAGACAGAGGCCATCCAAGGACTGGTGAGATCTATTCAAAGATAGATGAGATCATGATTCTAATCAAAGAAGCAGGGTATGTGCCAGACATGAATTTCGCACTTCATGATGTGGACCGGGAGGGCAAGGAGCTTGGTCTAGCTTATCACAGTGAGAAGTTGGCCGTTGCTTTTGGGCTTCTCACTCAGCCACCAGGAGCACCAATCCGAATTTTTAAGAATCTTCGAGTCTGTGGGGATTGCCATACTGCTATGAAATATATATCAAGAGTGTTTCTTCGGCATATTATTCTGAGAGATTCAAACCGTTTTCATCATTTTAGAGAAGGAAAGTGTTCTTGTGGGGACTATTGGTAGGAATTTCATCTCAATACTGGGCTCCTATCTTGTCTTCTGTGTGTAGCATACAATGAATAACAAATTGTTGTTGCTGTCACTACAGAACTTCCCCTACAACATCACTTTCAAGGTTAAAACCATCAACCTCATTCTTCTTTCAATGTTAATTTAATGATAAGTTTTTGGTTGAAGATAGAGCTTTTAACACAGAAAATTGCAGGAAGTGATGGAACCCGGGAAAAATGCAGACCTCTCTCCTATGACACGCGAGCTAAACACTGCTTTAGGAGGGAAAGTGAATCTCCTATCCTTGATACATAGGAATTATCTCAAAGATGAGCACTGGAGACACCACCGAGGAATTTTTCCTGCTATAAACTTGCTTTGTGATAGTACTTAATCGTCTAGGGGCGGCAATTTGCCACTTTGAAGTCTCTCAGACTAGTAAAAGAAAAATTAGGCAAATTGTGCTGAACCCTCAGCTTATGGTACAGTATTTTTTCAGTTTGTCACCTCTTGTTTAGAAAGTGCAATTCTGCTGCTTCTGACTTTTGTTCCATTACATTTTTGTATAATCTGGATTCTCCATCACTAAACCTTTTGTGACAAAATGTTCTTTGAATTAAGTACATCAAAGTGTAATGGTTTTTGTTGAAGGCAGAAATATATACTTGATTGTTCCATTTGCTGCACAATGCAACCCATAATTGCTCTTACTTTGCTTCTCTCAAAGGGAAATGTTACTTCTTTATTTTTTTTGTTTGCTCTTCTAAATTTCAACAATAATATCGTTTCTGATTTCAAATTTTCTTATAAACCACTTAGGCGAAAAGTAAGTCTTTTCAGGTTTGCTGCCAGAGTTTCGAAAACACTTTAGATGCAAAATTCCGGAATACCAAGAAACAAGTAAGCATTGTTCTGGCAAGGGAGAAAATTTTTTGTTTGTTCTAATATAAACAGATGATTTGATGGAAAAAATACTATTTTTTTTTTCTTAGCTAAAATTTTGAGTTAGTTATATTTAGATGGCTTAAAATTTTCCAATATTTTGGATTTGCTAACACTAACATATTGCACGTAAGTGGCATATAACTAGACTTGAGTCGCATTGTTGTAGCACTCAACTTTCGGCGCTCTCTATCAAACAGTATACCATCTGTCATATTGGAAGTGTTCTCTTTTTCGACTTTTGGAACTGCAATTGGTTCGAAACTTATACCCAACACTGATCAGTGAAAATGGCAATTCTCTTTCCTGGAAACTTATAAATCTCTCTACAACACAGGAAGTGAGTAGGACCGTATACAACAGAAAGAACATCCTAATTCATCTAACAGATCCCATTTAGTTAGTCTCCACATCAAATGTCATTAACTGTATATAACAACATGACAACGTATATGTAGGTCAAAGCATACAATATCACATTCGAAACATGCAGAGTCAACCTCATTCAAGCAGTTCCATTCCATCCACCTGATAATCCCACCAACACATCCATGTCCTTGATGAACAGCCAGCCAGGCCCTAGAATTTGCTCCCCTTTGCTTCTGCCATCATTTATGAAGACAAACGGAAGTGCGAACTGGGCTATCAAGGCAGGGCAGCATGGCTTGTCGGGCAACCTTTCATCCAAAAATCCATTTGCAGTGCCTACAAACGTGACCACTGCGTCTACTGAAATTTAATTCCTTGCATGCTCAGGTATGAGACGATGCCGCAGCTCCGCAGATGCGCCAGCCAGTTCTGCAGGGATTTTGGCATCACCAACATGGGGCAACTGTCTAGCAATCTAGAAGGAAGAGAGTGGAAAGCCAACTTACCTTGGGCTGTAAAATCGAACAGAGGAGGTAGAGCTTGCCCATTCGGCAAACGTGCATTTGGGTCTCTCAGGTCATCAAAGAAGAGATGCGCACATGCCTCCAACTGAAAGACAGAATATAAATTACAATCAGGAAAACACTGATTGCTGTATTCCCAATAATTGGATAACCTCGGACACAAGGACCAATGGTAAAATTTGAGATATTATAGGATAACAAATATATAACATAGAAATACAATATAAATTAACAACATCCAAACATTCCAATTGGAGATGCATTAACACAAACAGGTAGTTGCAGCAGCCTCTTGACCATAGAAACAGGGAGCATATTCAGCTCCTACCAAAGCCGTAGCCAAATTCAGTTTCATCCAAAAAAGCACACCACATTATTACTGGATGACGAATGTCCATACTATATAGCGTTCTACTGAACCATCATCAAAAAGACAAAAGGAGAAATAATCCCAATTAGCAAAATCCAGGGAAAAAAATGAAGAAATTAAGTTTCTTACAGCTGTGCAACGTAGATTTGGTGAATACTGGAGCAGCCTCGACACAAGATCAACTGCTTCTGGGGGCATTCGCTTGTGAAATATCTGGAAATTGAAAGGACGTAAGATTTCCATTAAAACAAAAGGTCCAGTTCCATCAATGAGGAATAACTTCTGATAATGTGTCTAGCAAACCTTGTGCCATGGGTGAGCTTTGATCTGAGGGAACTTAAACTCATTATAATTTGGATTCATGCACTTGATTTCTTCTCTGGTTGGAGTTCCCAGTATCTAATGTGTAGAATAGCCAAAAATGAAGAACAAAATCACTGAGGGGATGCAAAACAGCAATATAGCAGCCAATGAAGAGAAACAATGAGTTACTAGATAACACACCTTAATGATCTCAACCAGCTGATCAACACCACTTTCACCAGGAAATAGCGGCTGCAAACCAATAAACATCAGAACTGGGAATATATCTTATTTAAAAATAAACTGAACAACAAAACCATTACAACAAAAGAATAAGTGCTTACTCCACTAATTGATTTTAAACAGAGGACAACCAAAAGCAGGAAGATGGTAAATAAAGAACTGCACGTTTTAGAAAATTGTATATAGATCCTACTGCTGCAAAACCTCTTAAGAGTAATGACTTCCAAAACCCCAAATAGAAGGAATCACCAGAAAGGTACACAACCCAATAGATAAAAAATGCCGAGTGATAAGACAGTATGATATGGGTAGATCCAATATGCACTATTTTCACATTCAAAAGAAATCTGAAATTATACAAGTGCCAGCCACATCTGAAAGTTGAACATAATGATGTTAATTCTACTTTAAGTACTGCAAAGAACTCGCTCCATCTCTTCATGTACAGGTAGGCATGAGTGAAGAATGCAGAAATTTACATCAATAAAATCCCAAACAATATTTCGAAGATTCAAACTTTGTCACCCAAACTCAGAAAACAAAGAACACTGCACTTGTACACCAACCTGTCCTAGAAGAAGCTCAGCAAGGACACAACCGACCGACCACATGTCGATTGCAGTTGTGTATTCTGTGGCCCCAAAAATAAGTTCCGGAGCCCTATAATATCGTGAGCAGATGTATGATATGTTGGGTTCACCTGGCACCTGTAATGTCAAAATGTACCTCATAAATTGAGGCATATATTTATTTCTGGAATCCCTTAGGATCAGGGCGAAGGGAAATCATACCAGCATCTTTGCGCTGCCAAAATCGCATATCTTTAACTGATGAGTGTGGGGATTGACCTGCAGCAAGAATCACACACCTCAACCCTGTGTGCCTTATCACATTGACTTACAGTAACAGGAGTTCAACATGAAACCTTAAATAATAATACTGCATTTTCTGTAATCAAAGAACAAAATGCACTACAACCATGATTACAAGGAGACAATTCTTTATAGAAGCTGAGAAAGTGCAGGAAAAAAATGGTCAAGGTGAGGCCCTGACTAGAAAAATTCAAATACCTTCATCCTCAAGTTGAAGTAATTTTCAAAACTAACCACAGATAAATACCAAAATAACAAATAGTGCCTGTAGTTTCTGACAGCAGACATGTTCCCGAATCAATCAAATCTCAAGAAAGCTACATATCAACATGCTTCAATTTGAAAACATAGTAGCTAATAAATGAATGGTCCGCATTCACAGTAAAATATGTTTAACCAAGAAATACTCGGACCAAAAGAGCAATAAATCTTACCAATAGATTCTGAGGCTTAATGTCACGATGACAGACTCCAACAACATGATGCATGTAATTGAGTGCACGACAAATCTGCAAACAAAAAACCCCCAAAAATAAAAAACCAACACGATTTCAGTATAAATACACCCAAATCAACTAAGTAACTATCCGGTTTGCGCATCAAAAGAATCTCACTGGACAGACAAATGCAAAGTTTAATTGCTCACCTGGTAAGCATATAGTTGTACATAGATAATGGGCATATGTTGGTTCATCCTGATATAGTGCTTTGAAACTCGGTAGACAGTTTCAGATATATACTCCAGGACAAGGTTAAGGTACAACTCATCTTTGTCAGTAGTTGAAAAGAAACAGTGCTTCAGTTGAACAACATTAGGATGGTCAAGTACGCGCATAATCTGAAGTTCTCTATTCTTATATCTCTTATCTTGCAGCACCTTCTTTATTGCAACTGCTTCACCTGTTTCCAAGCATTTAGCCTGCAATATATACATGTCGGATGAAAATGGAAGACTTAATAACAACATCTTTATGAAAGATACATACACACAATTAACCAGAAAATCATTACATAATATTTTTGAACACAAGTGAATGAAGTCCAAGTACCTGAAAGACAACACCAAATGAACCTGTGCCAACCACACGCTCTGCCATGTATGAGATTGTCTGAAACCAAGACAGAACAAATCATTTAACAGCTCGTTTACAATGCAATATAACCAAAGCTAAGGGAAAAGGTTATAAACCCAAACATTAAGCACAGAAAATGTAATCCCAAGATGTCGAGCTTTCACCTCGCGTTGAAAAATAGTATGCCTTGTAAAAATCTTTGCATATACTCACCTTGAAATGGGGCGAAATAATAGCCCCAACACCAGACAGCTCCCCCCCCCCAAAAAAAAAAAAAAAAACCAAAAGAGTAAAGCCCAGAGGAGATGAAACTTCACCTCCACCACAGGGGTTGTCACAAAAGTATAAGAATTAATACATACACCATGGAAATCTGATACTAATTAGATAGACAAACAGGGAAAAAATTAACTGGAAGCTAAAAAAGAAATGCAGCAACAACCAAGAGAAATCAAGTCACCTGTTTTGGTTGTCCATTTTGACCAGCAATTGTAGTTGCAATTATCTGACCTGTTTCTGTTCCATTACCATTCACAACAGCAGCTTCCACGTCCTGCATTATACAAAAAATACACCAGCAATTTATAGCTGTTTCTTTCTGGTCGTTGCAAACATTGTGCAGGATCTACATGATTTGAAAGCATTTGATAATGTATACAAAGCTGCTCATACATGTATACAACGGTATGACATAGATCACAAGCAACTAGAAAATTGCTCATATAGAAACTAAAAAGAGCTTCAGTAAACCAGAATGCACCTTTTCATCACGATTGTTGGCTTTCTCATCTCTAATTCTCATTTCATGCATTTCTTTAGGAAGCTGATCATGACTAGACTTTTCTCTTCTAGCCGTTGAAGATATGTCAGATGTGCTTGCTGCAGTTTCCAGTGATGTAGAAGCCATATGCTGCTCCAGACCCGTGGCACGTCTCACTATTCTATTTGTTTCCTCATTATCCCTTTGGTCGGTCTCCTGATCAAACTTTGCTCTCTTTGTGCCAGAATCCCCACCCTAAAGGAAAACAATTTGTGTTAGCTATCGACATGAGAAGTTAATAATGGACCCAAAATATCTCAAATAATGACAAACAGAACCCACAAGGCATCCCATTCTCTCTCAAATATAAGTAATCTGAAGGCACATTACTTGTGTCTCTCACCACAATCATATTCGGGAAAAACAATAGGAAGAAACATAAAGTAAAGGAAGCTATTAATACCACACAATCAGAAATGAGAAGCTATGCTGTTAGCAACTTATAAATTTTTCACTTAACCAACTTAACAAGAACTATTTGCCTCATAGGAAACCCCTCGAAGCTAGACTACAGCATTGTACAATCGGAGCCCAAAAGTCAGAATATTCTCCTTGTGACTAGACTAATAGTTATAGGCAGCTGAACCTGCCCTAGCGCATGACCAAACCATGGGTCAAATCCATCCTCCGTTTGGATTTCCCTTTACTAGGTACTTTCTTCAGCAGGCATAAAGATCTGTTGCATAATTCAAAATGTGAATTTCCATGACATGTCTCCCGAAACGCAATACATATCCGATTTTTTCTGTTGCTTGGGGGGAAACTAAGACAACACAATTTGGAATACAACAAACGAATATCTAATCATCGTCTTTTCCTTTGTTGGATTTAGAAGCTCCCAAGTACCATCAAAATCCGGTAATAAACTGCCTCGTTGTCTCCCGTAAAAAAATTGAAACGCAACCAACACATAAGGCATTAACAATCCTGCCATATAACTCACAATTATATCACAGAGCTAACAAACCCGAGCAAAAAATTTGGGAAAAAAAGGTGTATGCGAATCACAGTCTCTGTTTGTGCTACTGAGAAAAAAATACTATAACAGCGTTGAGATTGGGTGTTAAGTTGTTCGCTCATTATAACAGCATGTGAGCTGCGTTTAGATCCTAATAGAAACACTAAAAGAGCTTCCCAGGTTTCAAACAATATTTTTTGAAGTACCAAAATATACTAAGACATGATAGGGGTAACTGTATTTCGTTTCCCTTCCGCTTCCTTCATTTTCCAAGCAACCAAACAAAGAATATGCCCACAAAACACAGAAAAATAAATTTATTTCCTTACCAAAAAAAAAAAAAAAAACTTACAGGATCAGATGAAATAGAGGTTCGACCCGAAGCAATGCTCTTTAGCCGGCGCATCACATTCATGGCTGGAAACCCTAATTGCCCCTCAATGTCCCGCCCGACCTCTACCTCAAGAAAATTAGAACTTGAAAAAAAATTAAAAAATACGAAGAAGAGAGAGACACTCAACTCTCTCTCTCTCCTCCTGAAAACTGAAACGAAGCCGGAAGAGAAAAATCTGAAAGAAACAAAACTTAAAAACCAACAGAACCGAAAAAAACTCTCAGCCCCTCCTCTCCCTTTCACCTTCTTTCTCTCTCTAAAGCTCCTATCTCTCCCCCTCCCTCCTCTCTCTCTCTTAAAGCTAAAGGCTCCAGGTGGCTTCTTGTGTTTCGATTTTTGTCCACGGTCAAACTTGTATCAAAGCCAATCATTCCAGCCTTCAATTCTTTTCGTACGTCAGTCAAACGGGCAAATCCAACCGTCGACAGGTCATTATTGGGGTAAGTCGAACGGTGGAGATTGGCGAGTTTTATAGTATAGTAATGAGGAAGATGGAGCTCGGTGATCTGGCGTTACGTGGATGACCTCTTGTTGGTGTTCTTTTTACGGAAAAGGGATTTTCTGAGGAGGCAGACAGCGAGAGATATCCGCGACGGAATATTCGGGAGGTTTGACTGGTCTTTGACGGTTAAATTTGGCGCTGTGACGCGAAATCCAACTCCTGATTGGGGAGCGTATGAATCGGTCGCTTAAAGACAAGAAAGATGAGACCGAAACATTTCAATTCATTGTCCAAAAGCGACAGCGTATTAAAATAGGCTCCGCTAAAAAAAGGAATAAAATTTCGGTCCTTACTATTTATACATAAATATATATTAAACAATATTATTTTTAGTACGCATTTTGTGCCGATAAACCCAGTGGCAATTGGAACAATTTAATTAATTTAGGTTTTCGTGGGAATGGTTTCCAAAGTAAAACGGCGTTACGCTTTCTAATTAAGGAAATAGATGGAATTACGGATTTTTTTTTTGTTATTTAAATCTTTAATTGCAATGTACATTTAAATAATCTTGAAACTATTCTTGTTGGATTTTCATACCTCAAGTTCTTACTTTGTTCACAACAATTTGAAAAGGGGGGTAATATTATCATATGCAATTACGTGTGGGTTTTTAGAAGGAAAAAAAATGCTTTGATTTTAAATTGCAAAATAGGTTATGATTTTGGAGGAAAAAAAAACATTTCCCATCCTCCTTAAAATGAATGATCATTATTTGAAAGTCTCAATCAACTAATTAAGAAAACAAGCGATATTCCTAAAAAAATATTTGTTGTTTTAAAGCAAATAAGTCTAAATAATACCTTAGCGGTTGCAAGATTACGGATCTAGAAACCCATTACAAAAATTAGCTCGCAGCCCATTGGCCCAGTTAGCAATGAGAGTTGAAAGTGGAGCGGACCAAGATATTCTAAATGGGTCTCATGGCAAGGCCGTGTTGGCTTCAAACTTGGGTCAAAGTCAAGCTGGACTCTAATAGCCCAGAACCGTACATATAGGCTACTCAGAGTTTCGGGTCCATCCCCGTTCTACAAACTCCTTTTTTTTGGGCCCCCAACTCCAGCTGAACCAGACCTCTATAGCTTAAAACTTAAGACCCATAAACAACACGAAATATATTTTTTTTTTTCAAAAATTTCTTTTTTAACTTTTGGACTGACATAAGTGAATACTCTTAGAAGTATAATTTGAAACATATTTTAAAACTTTTTATTCGTAAAAGAAATTCTCTAACAATATATTTAGGATTAGAGTCTGTTGATTTTAAAAGATCTCTAGTTAGAGAATATAGTTCAAATTATAAAATGTATTTATTTTTATAAATTTGAACTTTTTAAAATAATTGATAAATTCAGTATCGGAATGGAAACAAATATCTGACTCAACACTTTATTCTAATTAAAAATTAATTGCAGAGATAGGAATCCGACAAGGACAGCATGGCGGAGTGCTGCTTTAAGCACCGACGTTTTCAAACAGTACCAAAGCATATGTTCTGGTAATATCGCTGCAGTCGGTAGGATCTAAGCGAGATATGTCGATGACGAAAGAAAAGGCCAGATTTGTGTGTGTCACGGAGCAGTAAACCTTGGACTAGTCCTTATCTCGACCCATAATTTTACGTTTTCGTGAACAAGGCTCCAAGAGTCTAGACGTCGGGCAGACTGCACATTTGTAGAGAGGGGCCGAGGATACCATGACGATACAGTGTAATTGGTAGGAAACATGAACATCAATCAAAGTAGCTAACGAGGGAAATTTGCACCATATTTTGTATATTGGGTTGAGACTGATTTAACCTAACTTGATCATATTTAGTGGACACAACCTTACGATAAATTGCGAGAAAATTATATGACTCACAACCCAATCTTCTAATTAAATCGACGATATAGTTTTTAGAGATAATCAAACATGAGACCGTGCGTCTGATACACACGGCTTCAAGTTCATCCAAACAACTGAAACAATTTGAAAAAATGATAAGTTGAAGTAACATTTAGTTTCTCATGTAAAAATGGTATATCCTTTGGGATTTAGTTAAAAAATTAACTCCAAACTTGATTCTTAGAATAATTGGTTATTTGATGCTTTTTAACTAATGGGATTCCTTGTTTCTAAACGAAGATGGTGGGACAAAATTGAAAAAGAAAAAACTATACTCACGAGCATTTCTTTCCTTATTGAGTAAACTGCCCCCGAGGGGCCGAGATGACAGTGGGTTTTCGGGGAAAGGGGTCTGTTTCAACCCTTTGAATCTAAAAATAGATCTATCAATTGCCAGCAAGCACGTGAATTCTGTACATTGAACAAAGTAAATTAAGGTACACTTTCTGTGCCCATCGAAATGACTCGTGGAGAAGCTATAGCCAATATTTCAGAACATCATGTTGTCTCTTCAGTGCAGGTTGTAAGTTAATGCAAGAGAGACGGAGCGATCACGGTCCTGAAATGATCAATTGCAGGAATTTGGTGACTTAAGCATTTGCTGATGCTGATCGAAGCAAATTAAAATTTCTGTTAGGACATTGCTTTTGTGGTTTTCCCGTGGTATTTTTCCACCTGACGCAAAACGACACTAAATCTTGTTTCTAACCTCTGAACCTTTATCCTCATATTAATGTCTCTCACCGGCCAACCACGATCTGGCTTTAATTTCTGATTGAAAGCTCGAACCTTTGAGCACGTACGATCTCTCGCTCTCTTAGTCATGCTAATACGTACGTACCACGTGGTCATATCATGCTCCATGGTCCCTTTCTTATGAACTTTTTATTAGGGTTACATATCCTGTTTTTGCAAACACTGAAACACATTTAACATTTGAGGGGCCTTCAAGACATGGTGGGTAAATATGTAATCCCATGTATATTTGGAATACAGAGAACTGGCAGTCCCTGCGCGCGGCCAGGCCATGGTTGGGGTCAGAGCTGCGCTAGCAGCATAAACAGTCCATGGTCCTCGGAAATTTCTCCTTTGACGCACCATTGACGATTGAGGGTTCTCACTAACGTACCTGAAACCTGTGATGGCCATGCATCTTTCCATTCAAGAAGTAAATAATTGAGGAGAAGCTCTGACGACATTGTCTGATGTTTGTATCATATATGCATGGGAAATTAGCAGTGACAGAGGCTATACAGACACCTAATTCAAGAAGAGCTTGAACATGCATATGGCGTAACCCTTGTTGTTTTGAACGTGGAACAAACTCCACTTTTGACCTGATCCTCCACGTACCAAACCGGCAAAATAATAGACCTCCACGATCAGATATTGAGTAGTTTATGTCGGACAATTAGGACCATGGTCTTGTGTTCGAATTATAATATACGGCCAGTATACCAGCTTATAGCTTGGGATAGATTATTGTTCAAATAAATAATAACTAACGACATTGTTCAGTAACGTACGCATCCTCTATACACGTACACCTCTGGCTCTACTCTCTAGTATAAGGTGTCAAAGACTACCTTAGTAGCTAGGCCACTTCATATTATATTGCTTCTTTTCCTTGCTAGGCCATTAATCATTTATTATTATATTAGAGCTCGCATTGATTTCTCCAGGCAAAGAACTAGAGCTTTTTCCCGAGCCTTAAATTGCACACAAACCAGTTATTTAGTGGATGTTTTATTAATCAAGCTGCACCCCATAAAAAGGCTATTAATTAATGGTGCATGTTTGAGAACTACTAGAGATGTTTCTTTTTCGATGGTAAAAAAGTTAACTTAGGTTAGATTCATGCAGGACATTACTATATGGTCCCACTCCCACCATATTTTGTATATTGGAAGTGGCGGGACTAGGATTTAATTTAAAGGGGGGGGCAAACACATAAAGCGAAATGACAAAAAAAAAAAATTTCCCTACGTAAACTAAGAAGTGTCTTAGAGTTAAAATATGAAAAATTAAGGACTAAAAGCATTAACAATTTTAAAATACACGTACATACTATTTACTGAGACTGACAATTGGAATCCTATTGATCTGCATCTTTTGAAAACGTTGCAAAATATATATAAAAAATGATAGTTTGAGCAGCAGGAGCTCTGTGGAAATTCAAGGGCACGAAAAACCTAACCAAACAAAACCCAGCTAAATAATTAATTCGGGACCCAAAACTATGAGTGGGTTTTCTATTTATTTTTAAAAAAAAAATTAAAAAATTAAAAATTTCCTTATAGAAACCTCTATAATCCTAAAATATTATTCATAGTGCATTTATGAGTTTCTTCTTCTGAGCATTTATTATAGTTCTGAGATAATATTTGTTTGGGCGCAAATTAAATATATTTGCATTTGTAATTATAACACTTCTATTATATATATAATTGAAAATTAAGTAAAAATATATATACTTTTTATTTTCATTTTTAAAGGAAAGCTCATGACAAACCTCTCTTTTACGATTCTCTCTTTCAACCTCTCCCTTTATCCAACCCATTTGACTGAACCAACTAAATCCAGCCCATTTCACTTAATCCCAGCGTAATACACAGCCCATCACTACTACTCCTCAATTGCCACGTTTAAGTCATGTTAAGTCATCAAAACTTCTCCAATCTTCTCCTAATTTTCTCCGAACACTAACTCATCTTCTGCCTCTTGTCTGGTCGTGTGATGGTCGTATGACAGAACCAAAGAGATTACTGGCGATAGAATGAGAAAAAAACATTTCTATCTGTTTTCGACTGTTTTTACTCTTCATTTTCTTTGGTTCTGTGTTAGTTTTTTTTTCTTTTTCTTTTTTCCATCTTTTTGCGTCTTGTACTCGTAAATAGAAAATCAATTTCGCGAGGGAGGCACAAGCTAGGTTGGGCGGGCCAGGGGGGGCAAGCTGGGGTTGGACGAGCAAAACACCTATAAAAAAATTGATTTTTGATGGAACCAACTTGGGCGGTGGCCCTGTTCACCCCGGCTGGTTCCGTTGTGAATTCCTTTGGGATTTAGTTAAAAAATTAACTCCAAACTTGATTCTTAGAATAATTGGTTATTTGATGCTTTTAACTAATGGCGTTCCTTAGTTTCTAAACGAAGATGGTGGGACAAAATTGAAAAAGAAAAAACTAAACTCACGAGCATTTCTTTCCTTGTTGAGTAAACTGCCCCCGAGATGATAGTGGGTTTTCGGGGAAATGGGTCTGTTTCAACCCAGTGAATCTGTCTTATATATGGGCTGATTGTATCTAAGAACAGATCTTATCAATTGACAGCAAGCACGTGAATTCTGCACCTTTGAACAAAGTAAATTAAGGTACACTTTCTGTGCCCATCGAAATGACTTGTGGAGAAGCTATAGCCAATATTCAGTACATCATGTTGTCTCTTCAGAGCAGGTTGTAAGTTAATTAATGTAAGAGAGATGGAGCGATCACGGTCTTGAAATCAGTTGCAGGAATTTGGTGACTTTAAGCATTTGCTGATGCTGATCGAAGCAAATTAAAGTTTCTGTTTGGACATTGCTTTTGTGGTTTTTCGTGGTATTTTTCCACCTGGATAATGTTCGCCTACCGAGAGCACAAAAAAAAAAAAAAAGGACAAAAAAAATAATGAGCAAAAGATGAATATCTGTGTCACTGTGTGTTTGTAATTGTTGGCCGTGTATTTTGCATGATGTGCTGAAGCGAGGTGGTGGAATTTAACGACGTGAACAATAACGGATCGACCTGATCGCTGGGGCACGAGGACGCTGGATTCCAGCGAGGACGTGAGGGAGGTTTTGCATTGAACCAAACACCTAGCATATGATAATTTTCGTCACCGCCGTAGTCAAGAAAAGCACCTGTAGATTTACCATTAATTTTTTGCTGTAAAGAATACACAGATCCAGTGACGGATCCAGAACCCAACTTGAAGGGAGGCTTCAAAAAAAAAAAAAACTTCTGATCCGCCACTGCACAGATCAAGTGGTCAACCCTCACGGTTCACTTCTGATGAGGGAGAAGGAACTTTTCCACCTAAAATAACCCATAACTGAAAGCCCAAATATGATTAGACATATGTCTCCATACAAGTTTAGTAAATGTTTTCCTCACAAGGAATATTAGAAGTGGGCTAGAGTCTCGCCATAAGGCTTGTAAAGAAGTTTTATAAATTATGGAAGCGCACGCAAGTAAAAATGATTTTATCCTCTGACTAGCGTCTTAGAAATTAGACGAGAGGATAAAAAGTAAGGAGAGTTGATCCAGTTAAAGAGATAAATCTGACAAGACTGTTGCTCGAGAAAAGTGGATGAGACTGATAAAGTCTAACAGGGAATGAACAGGTCAAGATAGAGGAAAAAGAGGCCCAAGCCCACGCAGTAGAGAGAGGAGTATACGAAGGAAAGAGATTCTAAAGGAGGTAAGCTATTCTTTCTTAAAGCATTTTTTCGAAGAACAACAGAAAGAGAGGCGACAACTAACAAATGCATCGGAAATGTCCTCCACGGAGGTATCTCGTGTTTTAGATCAATTTCTTTGCTTGCAAGAGGAAGGAAGGGGCTGCTCTACCCCATCAAGTGCTGAGTCTCTAGCCTACCTCCCTTTGTCCAGCGGACTTTAAATTTCGCTTCATCAACTTCCGTAAATACTTCTGGTCGAATTTGCTATTTCAAGGTGGGACCTTGTGGCCATGATGAACCCAATTAGAAAAAGGAATCTTTCAAACTGAACATATCGCACCGAAAACGTCACTAATTAATCTTGTTTCTAACCTCTGACCCTTTATCCTCGTATTAATGTCTCTCACCTGCCAACCTCGATCTGGCTTTAATTTCTGATTGAAAGCTCGAACCTTTAAACACGTACGGACGATCTCTCGCTCTCTCTGTCTAAGTTCGTATCATAGCTCTCTTAGTCATGCTAATACGTACCAGGTGGTCATAACATGCTCAATGGGCCCTTTCTTATGAACTTTTTATTAGGTTTACATATCCTGTTTTTGCAAACACATTAATATTTGAGGGGCCTTCGATCCAGACATGGTGGGTAAATATGTAATCCCATATATATTTGGAATACGGAGAACTGGCGGTCCGTGCGCGCGGCCAGGCTGGGGTCAGATCTGGGCTAGCAGCATAAACAGTCCATGGTCCTCGGAAATCTCTCCTTTAAGGCACCACTGACGATTGAGGGTTCTCACCAACGGACCTGAAACCTGTGATGGCCATGCATCTTTGCATTCAAGAAGCAAATAATTGAGGAGAAGCTCTGACGACATTGTCTGATGTTTTATCATATATGCATGGGAAATTAACAGTGACAGAGGCTATACAGACACCTAATTCAAGAAGAGCTTGAACATACGTAAGGCGTAACGTTTTGAACGTGGAACAAACTCCACTTTTGACCCGATCCTTCACGTACCGAACCGGCAAAATAATAGACCTCCATGGTCAGATATTGAGTAGTTTATGTCGGACAATTAGGACCATGATCTTGTGTTCGAATTATAATATACGGCCAGTATACCAGCTTATAGCTTGGGATAGATTATTGTTCAAATAAATAATAACTAACGACATTGTTCAGTAACGTACGCATCCTCTATACACGTACACCTCTGGCTCTACTCTCAAGTATAAGGTGTCAAAGACTACCTTAGTAGCTAGGCCACTTCATATTATATTGCTTCTTTTCCTGGCTAGGCCATTAATCATTTATTATTATATCAGCTCGCATTGATTTCTCCAGGCAAGAACTAGAGCTTTTTTCCCGAGCCTTAAATTGCACACGAACTACTTATTTAGTGGATGTTTTATTAATCAAGCTGCGCCCCAGAAAAAGGCTATTAATTAATTAATGGTGCATGTTTGAGAACTACTAGAGATGTTTCTTTTTCGATGGTAAAAAAGTTAAACTTAGTTTAGATTCATGCAGGCAATTACTATATGGTCCCACTCCCACCGTAGACCTAATGTCCCATGTTGTGGCCCTCCAATAATACAGGTACCGGGGGAGCTAGCAATTGACAGACCCATCATCGTTATATCATGACCATGTTGATATGGTAAAGAAGGTCGAGGGCAGGTGGAGCCCACATGCATGTGATTTGTAGGGGTGGAGCCCTTTAGACACTATGGGATGGGAGGGCCGAGGACTTTGAAGCGATGAATAGGGGATTCAGATTAGAAGCGGCGATGTACGTGGGACGCAGGTGGTCCATATATAAAGACAGCGTCCTAAAGCTTATATCTCATGAAAGGCCAACTGCCAATATTTCCTCTTCTTCGTATAGCCTTTCATTTTCTTGACTTTATTGCCTCATTCCAGACCTAACAAAATATAGAACTAAAGAGCCTGTGATCCTGCTTACAAAAAGAGAGAGAGAGAGAGAGAGAGAGCCTGTGATTTTCACGTTTCTCTTTCTTTATGTCTGTGCACGAATGAGAAATTAGGGATCGCGTGATTTAGAGCAAGTTGCGAAACTTTAAAATGGCGATACAGGCCGTGGTGGAGGCTAGCAAGTTGGACATCGTACTCATGAAAGAAAACCAAGTAGCTCTGGTCCTGTACATTATATATGTCCCCTAAGGAACATGAAATCTAAGTGTTGTCCGATCAGTTTGTCGGGGTGAGCAGCCTCACTTGATCGATGCCGACTGTCATAAACGGCAACAATTTGGAGAGAGAGGCAGCAGTGAGAAAAGATCAGCCAACGTGCATTTATGACTGTCCCTCTCTTTTCCCATTAAAATTTTTACCAAACACTGTTTGTACACATTTGGATCCCACGTTATTCAGAAGAAACTAATTACAAGAATTAAAAAAAAATAATAATAACTTTAATTTTAAGACGTGTTATGATCTAGAGCTCGAGTCCTTGTCAGACTCATCAGTTCATCTCCTGTCTATGGACGGTAGTGATTCTTTGGCATATTGATGTCTAATTGGAATTGGAATCTTTCATCGATATTTGAGAATTGAAAGGAAAAGATTAGGTTTTGGATTTAGTCTTTTACCGATTTCCTACCCAATAATACGGGGGTCAACAAATCATACTTGACGAGCTTCGTGTTTCTCGTGGGTGTTTAAGATAACTCTCCTGGCAGTCTGCCATCTTTGAATAAGATGCCTTGGTGGCCTTTCTTCAATACACGAGGAGAGGACCATCTCCGATTGTGACTCAACCGAAGAAAAACTCTTGCTTGGCTTCTTCCTCAAGTAATTATTCTTGATCTATCTACCACAAAAAGGAAACGTAACAAATATAGAAAATTCCTTCATCGATGAAAGAAATATAAAATATAAAGAGCTCTTCGTCTATAAGTATTGGTAATTTGGTACATCGTCAGAAACCTCCAATATCGGCCATATTCCTCTGCCCCGAATAAAGACGGATTGTGGGAATTATCCGCAAACCCACCCAAGCATACTTGTCCGTCAGCCAAGCAACCGACTGAGACCGAAACCATAATCCAATGAAAACGCCGACGTTGCTGTCAGACTCTTCAGCCTCCTATCACACTATGCTCACGAGACGCGTCAGAGACCCATTGGTTGATACAGGTAGTAGGAGACAAGGCCAAAGGCTCGGCATTAAATGCCCGCAACGCTTTCTCCCAACAACATCTGCTACCTCTTTAAATGCATACAGCGCATAACCTTCACAAACCCCATCACCGCTCAAGGCTCACGTTCACATCACTTCCCCCAACAGCCCAACCGCACCAGGACGCGCGTTAAGTACCATCACGACTCGTCACCACCAACTCTTTTATTTTTACCCGTAAAGACAAAAAACAAAAAGGTCGAAGAACTAAATGATATTCAGTCATTTTTCACATTAGAATTTAGAAAGACTACAACGGATCAGACGATCAGTCTTTGTAAACCAAATTCCCCAGGCAACACAGCCATAACAATTACAAGTCTTGGAAGTCAGATTAACAGTTAACCAGGAAAAAAAAAAAAAAACAGAAAAATGAAATGAAAAGCAGAATACTAAAATGACCCATTTTGGAATTTTTTCGGGTTTTTTTTTTCGGCTTAGTTTATTAGCTACTTGAGCCAACTCGGGGGTCAACCTGAGTCAATGCCCGAACCACCACCCTTGCCTAGTGTTAAGAACACTGACTCAGTGTTTCAGTCCTATTCTTACCACCATGCAAGGAGTTTCCACGCGCGGTTCGTTCTTGACTCACCACCCACCTACTCTCTTGAGTCTCACTCATCTCACTCGCTCACAGCCCACACGCTTGTTTGGCACACCAACTAGATTCTAGAATTGATAACTACACCATCAACAAACGTCGACGTTAAAAGTAAAGCTTGAAACCTCCACGAGAGTTTCACGTGACCATCAGCTTTCGCATTGAAGAGCGGCCTTGATCTTCTGCACCGTGCACGATATCAGATTATTGACCGTCTCGACCGATTCGACCGTGAGCTTAGCCGTGGGGAGACTATTCACCAGGATTTGAAACGCCACCGTTAAGAGCGACCCGCTCACTCTGGTGGGCCCCTCCCCAACAGCCCCGTTGCTGCTGTTATTGCAGTTGGCAGTCGTTCCGGGCCCACGTGACCCGGGCCCATCTGGTACTATTGCGAATCCCGAGGGGAGCAGCGCCACGTATGCTGAGTCCCCTCCGTTCATCACCAAATGCATGGCCGGAATGTCAACGGGCGCGTACACCACAAGCGAACCCGCCGCGTCTATGCACGTCTCCTGCAGGATAAGCATGCTGCTCTGGTTTGCGTTCATCGCCTGCAAAACGCACAGAGTATGACCCTTGGTTTTACAGAAAAGTTACAAGAAATGCCATTTTAACTCTGAAAGTCAAACATGTGGATTTTTGCTTTTTGCTCCTTTTTTTCAGAGTACTTTCTCGTCAAAAGGAGAGGTCAGAAACCATAAACTCTGGAAATTGACAACTGTCCTCGATTTTGACCTTTTAGAAAGCGTAATCGAAGCAAACAGTCCCTGGATCTGCTCCAACTTGTCCTTATTGAAACTTCCAAATTCCAAACCACTCCTTTTGGATTTACGATTATCCCGACCCTACCCGACAAATGGATTTGACCTTTTTCACCGGGGACACATGCGTCATTAGGTTGTCTCCAGCTACTTTTTCGTCCATAAGATGAAATAATGGGTGACAGTTTTGTTCTAACGAAGGGAATCTAGCAGCCTAGGAGAAAAAAAAAAAAAAAAGGAACGGAAGTCAGCAAAAAAATGCAGTGAACTTACCCCAGCACGTAGGAGAGAGACGCAGTTGCCATGATCTTGGCCCTTAGCAATGTGGGCCATCTCCTGCATGGGCCCGCCGTTCGATAATATGTCCCACTCGCTTCTTAGCCGCTCATCGCGTAGGAAGTCAAATAGTCTCTGAGGCGAAACTGGCAGCCAAACCGAGGTGGCAGCGCTCAACACAATGCCCGGTGGCTCACCGGGATCGTCCACGCTCTTCCTGGTCATGACTCTGACATCTTCATCCACATTGCCGGCATTTAGCTTGTTCCATTTGTGCACCGTCGACGCGCACACACCGGCGCAGAAGTTGTCGGTCATGCGTTGCGCTAGCTTCAACATGCTTCGTCGCCCACTCGCAGTAATCGCTAAAGCGGGAGGCAAATATATCTTGTTAGGACTCTCTGCGTCTGTGAATGGGCGAAGTTAGGTTGGATATAAGGGTTTTAGTTAATAGTTACCTGTGTGGTCTCGGGTATGTACAGCGGAGGACATGAGGATTGCTAGGCACTCGCACTGGCGTTGAAGAGTAGCGATCCAGCGTTGGGCACCGAAGCCCATGCCGGAGCTTAACAAGGGCCGGTACAGCTGGTGGACTTGACTCTCATCGTACTCTGCGTGCTCCACCCATGTAACCTGCAGTCATACATCAGATAATATCATTACTCACCAAAAATGCAAACTTCTTTCAAGTATCATGGATCTGTAAGTCTGTAACCTAATAGCAAGTAGAAGTTACATTGGCCGAGTGTTCCTAGCTATAGTAGATAAATGTATTTCCTCCCATCTTTTTTACCAAAAAAGATGCTCATTGACTAAAGCTGAAAATGCAATAATCCATATATCTGCGCAAGGTGATTACACTAGGAGGAAGTGATGGGGGGTGGAAAACTGTAATATTACAACTTTGTTCTTTATTTTGTGAGCTAAAACTTCTTCCAGCCATTTAAATATTAAGTTCAAGCAGTCCATGTGAGATCTCAAGGATTGACTATTTAGGGGACAGAAATATAGAAGGCAAATCTCGGAAAAGGATCAAGAAAGATTGGCTCAATGACAGACAAGGTATCACATAGACCTCGAGGACAGGCAAGGCATAAAATAATGCTCAAGGCTAAGTTTCGCAATATTTGAAGGAACGACGTGCACTGTAGAGGGTGACATCGAGATGTGTACTTGTGCCTAACTGACTGCTGATAGTCATGTAAGAACAAAATAGCCAGTCTTGGCGTTTGACTTCGAGGTCTACACTGATGGGAAAATAAACTCATTTTTTATAGGTGAGGGGGCAACTGGAACCAGTTCACATGCAGGAACATGAATATAATACAGATGCGGGGAATAATCAAGGTAGCATCAAAGATTGGAATAGAAACATCAAAATTGTATTCTATTCAACCAATGTTGAAGATTACAATGCAATTTACTAATATAGGATATGAAATTAATGTGTCCAAGGTACAGAAATTTGAGTTATAGCAGCTTCTATTGATAAAATAATGTGGTACCCTCGATTTGGGGGCGTACGGTGGTTGTATATTAACACGATTAACCAATTAGTCCAGTTGTTGAAACTTGAAGTTAAGAAGAAGCATCCAAGTCAATAAAATAAGTTCATGACTTGAAAATAAAAATTCCTTGAGAAGTAAACTAAGCACTGACAATGCGGTGATGTAGTGAGTAATAGCCAGACATAAAAATTTCTCTGATGCTTGAGAGCTCTAAGTGGCTTGGGAATGCCAATGCCTATGATTTTTGGCATGGAGTGTGCCTCACTCAAATGTTTTCAACTAAGCTCTAAGGTTGTGCAGTACTTAACTTCAACAAACCAATTAAAGGCCCCAAAGGGGAAGAACACACACACCCACTTGGAAAGACACAATAAATGTGAAGGAAACAAGTTGAATCGTGTACCACCCATAAGTCTTTGGTAACAAATTAAACTCGAAGAGCGGAAGTACCTCGAAAACCATTTCCAAGAACAAGAATCCCGGGAACATGTAAAAGATATACGTAGTTGGTCCATTATCTTTGTAAATGTAGTTGTAAATGAGGTTTGGTAATTACCTTTGAGTACCCATTAGGCATATCTTGAACCACACACCCGGAGGGAAGCCTCCTGCAGCATACAAAGGTCGGTGCAGACGAATTTTCTCGGATGCTGTCAATGGAAACGTCAACCACAGCCCACACTCCCTCGGCGTGCTGCTTACAGAAGCGGAGGAAATTCACCTCGCGTACGGGAACCAAAGGCGAAAGGACTTGCAGCTCAGCATGCATCTAAAATCCAAATTGGAGAAAATCTTTAGTCTTGAACAAAGGTACTAGGTTTAAACCACCTTGTATACAATTTGTGGAAGACAAACATTTTCACTTACTAGTTGAAGTGAGCCATTTCTGGTTCCCCCCATCCCACTGGATATCACATCAGTGGTAGAGGTTCTGGCAATCATGCAAGGAAACATCTCCGCCCATCGATTCTGTGGGGGGAAAATAAGAAAATAAAAACAACGAAAATCGATACGAACACAAATGAGCAAAGAACAGTACTACACCACAGAAATAACCTGCCCCAGAGAGTGCATAAATTGGACTCAAAGAAAACATGCACTTCAAGTACTTGGATGGTCTCTTAGAACACACAAATCATCGAAGAATGAAAGAAAGACAAAGAAATTCCCTCCCAAGTTTGCTCAGAGGAATAGCCCAGGTTTACGGCTTACCGAGTCCATTAATGTCTCCACAAGGGCCATGCTGTTGATAATGACCATACCAGTTTCCCTAGAGGCCTCGGTGACAAAACCATTTGGTTTCAAGCCAATGCAAGGAGTGAACGTTCTCATATACTCCTCGTGGTTCAACATTTCTCTCCCACCTTCCAAGCTCCTGACCCATAGGGGCTCATCAGTCTGTGCCATTTTGACCAATTCATCCATGGCAGCCAAAGCAAGCTCTAGAAACATAGACCTCTCGATCGATCTATCAAGGCCTGTCACACCAGCCGCAGGTCTACCCGGAGGCACCACTGACAAAGCACTTGAAATCCCAACACCGAAATCAGGGCCCAAAGGCAATGTAGTAGCCACAGCGCTCAAACCTCCAAAACCATTACTCCCAACTCCTAGTTCCAAACTTGAACTTGGCAGCGGAGGACCAATTGAGTTAGCCAACGACGAAATGGGACGGCCCAAAAATTTGCCTGCTAGCGCGCACACACGATCTAACTCATCCTTTAACCGGGCATTCTCAATCCTAAGATGCTGCTCTTCCAGTGAAATTTCTCCAATAATTGCTGGACCGCCGCAGTTTGAGCAAATCGGATTCCTCATTGCATCCCTTATAGACATGTTCTCGGCCCTAAGCTTATCGTTTTCTTGCCGAAGCAACGAGTTCTCGTGGCGTTCCAATTGGGTCTGGTGCAAACAACGACAAAATCAAGTTTCATCGATCTAAGCAGGCCTCTTGGCTCAGACATGAGAAAAGTAACCTTAAGGTTGTTCCGGCGGATTACCTTCATTTGGGTACGACGATTCTGAAACCAGAATTTGACCTGTCTGGTTTCCAAGCAGAGCCTCTTGCTAAGCTCCAACCTTTGTTTCTCATCAGGATGAGGACACTCCTTAAACAGACTAATCAAGCGAAAAAGAGAAAAACGAACACTAAAATTAATAAGCCTTACAAATCACAAAACCAACTAAAAGATTTTGAACAGAAACCATACGCTTCTAGTTCCTGGATTTGCTGTGGAGTGTGTCGGTGGTAACGCTTCTTTCTCGGAGGATTGTCGGCTGCGTCTTGATCATCCCCAGAAGCACCGTCCATGTTTTCGCTGCCAGATCTGCTTTCATGCTCTTCGTCTCTGCTCCTTCTCCCAATAGTAGCTTCAAAATTCTCAGCCATTCTAGCCACATCCCCCTGCCCGTCGATATTTGGTTGCTGCTCGAAAAAATAACCCAGAGAAATAAGCATACGCACACCCGCACCACAGACACTCAAAAGATCAGTTTTTGACCCAAAAGAAAGAACGATAAACGATGCACTCAGAGAAGTAAGATCTAAGTGAGAGAAGGTGTGCCGTACGAGTCCAAGAGAAAGTCCAGGACTGGAGTTGAACATGGATTTGGTAAGAGGCGGAGTGACAAGGCGGGGCTGAGCGAGTGCACCGGAGGGCATGTTGTGGTTGTTGCCGACGCCGTTGCTGTAAGGGATATCGGCCACGATTCTCGCACCGCCACCACCGGTACTATTCTCGAGGAAACCCCCAAAACTCATCAAAGGGCCTTTGTCTTCTTCTTTTTTCGCCCTCGGCTACAAGCGCTTATCTCTCTCTATCTATAGATTTACGTCTTGCTCTTCTCTACAAAATATACAAGCAGTACTGCTGCAAATCTTATTGGCTGATTTGATTCGTTTTCCCAAAGTTTCGCTCTCAGTGCACTAAACCAGGAATCGCAGACACAATAATACTTCAACGAAAATGAACTCGGCTGCTCTCCAAAGATCCTTTTAAAACACAACAGCATCCAAGGTATAACGAAAAAGAAATAAAAAAAAAATTGAACGAATCAGAGAGGATAGAGGAGACAAAAGGTTAAAGCCCAAATGTCTCCAACTCCCTCTCCGCAGGAGAAACAGGTTTTAGCTTGGAGAGAAAGAAAGAGAAAGAAGGCAAGCAAACTCTTTGATTTTCTGCTTGGCTCTTCGTTCTCTATCCCTCTCTCTCTCTTTCGCTCTAAAAGTCCGCCTTCTTTTCCGTTCCTAGCCTACGAAATGGTCCAGAGAAGGGCTAAAACCAACTTGGGGGCTGGCAGAAAATGGGGAGCCCTAGCTTGAGTGAGTGTTATCTCATTCTCTGCATGCTTGACTAGACTGAAGCTCAAGGAGGACTTGAATAATGAAAATAAAATAGCAGAGAGAACACGAAAGATTTGCGAGGAGAGAGAGAGAGAGAGCGAAGATAAAACGCGCTATGTGGACTCTTCGAAGCCTTACAAACGCATACCTCCAAAGAAGGGTTCGGTTGACTCTCTCTCTCCGTGTCTGGAAGTACGCGAATACTGAATACTACAGTGGAAAGATATGGGTGCCTTTTTAACCTTTCTTCAGAGGGCTGTAAGAAAAATAAGTCCACAGATGACAGAAAATTCAGATCCACCGCGGCTTCCCCTCCTTCTCTCTTTTTCACAGGGCTTTCGTTCTCGGGATCTGTTGTAACAGGACCATATTATAGGTGGAAATTATACGGGTCGGTTTGCAAATTAAAATTTTAAGTTTTTTATAAATTTTAATACAGCAAAAAATTATAATATAACTTTTTTTATAAAATTAATATTTTTTATTTAATAAATATTAAGAATCATTTCTCTCTTTATTTTTTTCATCAAATTTAATACCTCAAATTATAACTTTTTTTAAATATAAAAATATCTTCTAAAAAAGGAAAAGTACACTTTTAGAGATATTTTCTACAAAGGAAAAGTACACGTTTAGAAACAAATTATACACAGCAATCAAGGGTCTGAGAGCTGACCAAAAAGTGAGGGGTTTCGCCGTTTAGTGGGCTTGTTTATCCGTATTTTTGGGTTTTGTGAAAACTAAAAATATGCCAAAAGAATGAGATAGCAATGGCCTTACATACCTTAATCATTTTAAATATTCAATAAATGTTGTAAAAATTGAAGATATTAGAATTTTATTAGGATTTGAGAAAAAATAGTGAAAAAAAAAAAAATTTATGAGAGTTGGTAAAAAAAAAGAAAATAGAAAAGTAGAATTTTGTGAGAATTGTTGAAAAATAAGGAAAGAGAAATAGAATTTTATGAGAGTAGACGGAAAAAGTGAAAAAATAAATTTTTTATATTTATTATAATAAAAAGAGATGATTTGATGAAAGTGAGTGATTATTTTGAAGTTATTTTATTTTATAAAAAATTCGGATTAGTTTTGTCTGCAAATTAAAATTTTAAAATGTAGGTGAAGTCATAAGAGCTACTAGTTTAAGGTTAGTCTCTCTGAAATTTTTTTATAATTTAAGTGCGTCTATTTTGTGTGGCGTCTCGTGTAGAATTTCCTTCGTTATTAAAAAAATTACTAAAATAAAGTTAACAATTGTTTAGAAAAAGACTAAAATTTTTATTGGAAGCCACTTTGATATACCCTTTTATATTAATGTGGAAAATGAGAGTGGGTTAATAAAGTTCGAACAAAGGAAACAAAAATTCCAAAAAAAAAAAAATTCGAATGCTCCTTTACTTTAATCCAGTTTCTTTCTTTTTAAGGCAAAATGGTAGGAGGGGATGACCAGTTTAGCCTACTGCTTAGACATGATTATAAAAAATTTTATAATGTCCGGATTAAACCATATCGTGACGAGGTGCGTGCCACTTTTCCACCGAAAACTCTTATCTGTGATTCTAGTGTGACAGATCGCCAAAGACACACAAACAATCTGTACTTTTAAACAAGTACAAGCAATTTTCTTTTTACTTTTGTCTGTGTGATGGGAAATTTATGTTGTTGTAGACTTAATAAGACGTGACAATGGGAAGTTAGTATTTATATGTACAAAACAAAAATTTTGAGATCAATTATTGTAATGTAAGAAGCACATTTAATAATAAAATCAAGGTGGGAATAATGTTATCTGCGAGATATGTTACATATTAATGCTGTACTGAGTGTAGTTACAAACTTTTTCTTTTGTAGAATTTAATCAAGACCATCCAAAAAAAAAAAGAGTCTACTAAATATAAACATGCTTCATTTATAATTGAGGCATATTAATTAATAGCCACAACAAAATTACTGCGGTAGTAGTAAGATTTGGTTTTCTTTTATATAAGGTAATAATGATCATAGCAGTAGAATTTTCTTTCTCCATTATTAGAGCATAATTAAAGTCAAGTTCTAGTGCAACTCTTTACTTTTGGTAAAGAAATGATGTCTTCCTGAAAAACAATTATGTGGTTTCAAGGCTACAAGTGATTCTGTAATACGAAGAAAAAGAGTGATAAAATGAGTAAATTGTTTGTCGCCTTTTTGTTTGGGCAACGAGGGAAATTCCCAATGTCTTCAATGCCTTGAGGAGAAATGTATAGTGTCTTTCTTGGGTTCTTCCTAGGTTCTTCTGAGAAGAATTTAACTGCTCAAAATCTCTGAGTGTGTAGGATCCACTTCTAAAATTAATCCTGAGCCGTTGGATTCTTCCCAAGAAAATCTGAGAAGAATTCAGGAAGAACACCAAGCATTGCTCATGTCTTGAGTTTAGATAGACTTGGTTCAGTTTGAATGCATTGCAAAGCTTAAATGCCACGGGTAAACTCAGGAATGCTGAAAGGTCTAAAGTTGAGACTCTCATTTATGTCACTAATTTTATTCTCGTGGGAGATTGAACTCAAACCGTGCGCCGAATCACATAGCTCCAAGCGCCCCTTAAACACTAAGGCAAAGCCAGGATGGGTTTCGTTTGTCATTCTTTCATTAAACATACCTACAATTCCCAAAATCTATTTTACCTCTTCTTTCTTTTATGAGCTAAAACATTATTTCTTTCTCTCTCTCTTTTCTGGATATACAGTACCTAATGTAACTGTTCTTTCATTAGCTACTGCACAATTGTCTCCTCGCCACGCAGTGCGTGCTAGCTTATAATCTAGCTTTGGTACTTCTTGCTTGTTTCAGTTTTTATATCATCTCCAATTGCATGGAAGATCTCTGTGATGGCAATACTTCAAAACATGCAATTTAATTTCCAACGGGCTATAGAGTCACGACACAAAGAAATGGCACCACATTGCCTTAAAACTCTTAATTAACTAATCGTGCCAACTGTATCATTATAAGTTACTTAATAATTATCCCATAAAGAAGATAATAAGACCAGGACTATCAACCTAGCTACTCTGACTGCAAAGTTAGTGCTTAATTTGGTGTTTCTTCAGAATTTGAAGGTATATTAATAATTGGATCAGATAGTTTCCCGTATACTTAAAAGTAGTATACACAGTGTTTGGTTAGTTGGAATATCATTTGCTCAGATTCAACCAATACAGTAATGATTTTCAATGTAACAAACAGAGGAAGCTGTGAGTTGTTACCAGGACTCCAATAGATGGTGGTAAAGAAACAAAACTCATAGTTTCCACAGGAATTAGATTCATAGAGGTCATGCTCGATTGATAATTTTTTTTTTTTTTTTTTTGGGAGGGGGTTGGGTTGGAGGGGCTGATCTCTAAATGAATGAACTTGAATGCTTAATGATCATCGATTGATTATCAATGACCCACCCCATCAGAACTTTTAATTCACCAACTAAACAAATTTATAGGCAGCATTAATTTGCTGAAAATTGTGGGAAGGATCATATATATAGAAGCGGCGTTAATTAATTAACTATCCAAAAGCATTATAACGAGAAAAGAAATGGTTCGGTTATATGGATGTGTTTGTGGAGAATGATTTTGAAACTTCAAATTTCACCTCCAATGGCTAATATAGGGTTAAACGAAAAAGTGTACGTAGTTCTTTAATTTGGAGAAATTACATCATGATCTGCCTAATATAACCATTGTTATCTTCTCAATGGGAGCTAATTAGCCGTGATCAACATGCTCCTTGGAATGTGAAAACTGGTGCAGTACTGTCGGCGAACTGAAGTGCATAATCCCTCTTTTCTTGAGTACATTTGGATTTAGTACCGCCGTTAGCTAATTCACTCTCAACAGCTTCCGGCCAATTACTAGCATACAGTCGACATTAACCTAATACAGTTTGATCATTCGTGTTTCGGTAATTCAGGAATCAATCTGTGAAATATCCAAGCAAGATCGTGGGAATTTCAACGTTAATATATATAAGAGCGCTAGCTAGTGATCTCTTCTGATTGTACAGTACATCCATGTCGTTACGTAACATCAACAGAATATAGGAAATACTAATTAAGTTAAGCTGCTAGACATCGCTGTAAGCGTATTTGTTTAGTTCCAAAAGACGCGGCTCATCTTCTTTTATTTAAATCCCGACGTTTCTGTACCTTTTTAGCGTTTTTTTATGGGCTTTATATATCTAGATTAATGGATCCTTTTCCTGGATGAAAATCTTTGCTCCAGAAGTTCTGGAGACGAGAATCTAAACCTAATCACGTTGTGGCCTACTATAATAGGTCCAGTTTAATTCCCTTAAATGTATATGTTGGGAGATCAATTAGTCCTCACACTCTTAATTAATTATACGAACCAAAATTTCTTCTTCCCACATATAATTAATACCGTTTAGGGGGGGGCTTATAAGTAATGACAGCCGTAGGCGTACGTAAATGTTTTGGGCTCAAATAGATGGTTGGTACTGGTGCTCATTTGGACGAGTGATCGACCAGAGCGAGAAGGATATCAACAAGCTACGTTGCCCACCGCCATATATATATAATGACGGCCTTTGCAAAAGACAAAGCACATTTGATAATTACATGCTTTGTTTCCACGATTCTTAAGTTTTTCTGAGGCCACAATCAGCTGCCACACACCAAAAGAGAGAAAGGAAGGCAAGTATATACGAAGGAGAGGAATTAAAGGGAGAGAGAGAGAGAGAGGAGACTGAGAGGTCAGCATTGCTCTCGCAAATGGTAAGAAATAAAAATTTTTCTTAAAAAAATTTAAACTGATTGAGACAAGATTTTAAGTGGTTCATTGACCTACATCCACTGTTGGAAGGCTCCAACTGGCATTCAGTTTTCTCACTTATATTCAAAAGGTTACATTGAGGCTTTATTTATAAGTCATTAGTTTCAATGCCCACATTGCTAAAGCAATGTGGGACTGCAAACTCAAGGTGGACCTACCTTGAGTTTGGAATTACAAAATAGGGAAAATAAAGTTGCCGGAGATTCGCCAGATGGTCGCTGGGCTCTACTGGACGATTGCCGGATGGTCGTCGGGCTCTGCCGAACGATTACCGGGCTTTGCCAAACGATTGTCGGGCTCTGCCGAATGGTCGCCGGATCGTCCGGATGGTCAAATCGTGCCGCTTTGATACCATGGCTGAGATAAGTGAGACAAGACTCATTGATACATCCACTGTTGATCTTTTCTCACTTATATTCAAAAATTAATTAAAATTTTATTTATAAATTATTAATTTTAATTGTCCACGTTACTTTAGCAACGTGAGACTTTATATTTTTAACACTTTTGCAACGCTAAACTTAACATTTTTAACACAAATTACTCGATAGGAGCCGAGGTTTCTCATTTAGTGGTTCTACCTGTACTCTACCTTATATTTAAAAGGCCACATGCCATGTCTGCTGAGTCACCATGAAAACATAAGCAAGATCCCTTTTTTTGGGAAGCATTCCTGCAAAGTTTACGGCCGACTATGATGATCTATCAGTTAATTCCTTTTTTTTTTTTTTTTTTTTCTTTTTTCCAATTCTGTGCCTCCCTAATTGCCATATGATCGATGTATCTCCAATGGATCAAAGGCAATTTCACCATCTACGTACCCTATGTTGAGGAACTTCTTATGATCAACTTCCTGGTGGTAGAACGATCCCTTGAGATTTATTTCTTATTCGTCTGAGAGTCATTAATGAACCCAACTACAGGCTGACCAGATTTTGAACTGCTTTTTGACTCGATTCATCCAATTGTACTGGAGTACCTCATTGCCTAAGAAATATACTTGAGGTCTGTTATTGATCTGGCAGTTGTTTTTTTATAATATATACTTGGTTCCTGACTCCCAGTTAGTTTTCAGATGTCCAACAAGAAGTTTTAATGCTATTCATGGACATCTATATATAAAACATTTGAGCAACTAATTAGGTTGAAACGAGCAGTCATGATGACAGGCAGTGACACAAAAAGGAACCTATATTGTTCTCCATTCATTTCGACACTTTCGTTAACAAGTTCTGTGATATGTCTGGACAGTTTTCTATTAGGAAACTATCTATAGGTCTGCACATCTTGCTCACATGGATGAGGTAAAAAGTAACCTTATTAATTAACGTAGTTTTTTCTTCATTAGGGGTGTACAAGCTTCTCTCAGGAGCTTCACGCATAATATTTTCCCTTGTGAGCAAACAACACGACTCCCACGGCATCGAGGCCTGAAACCCGAGTCAAAATAGAGCTGCTTTTGGGTTTGAAAATTCAGCACCAAAAAAAAGTCCCACCAAGTACGTGGATTTGACGAGAAATTTCTGAAGGCAGTGGTGTGTAAGGGTTACATTGCCATCCTTTGACCCCACACCCTAAATATATGCATGGCCTTTCACACACAACTAGGCTACTAGCGATGGGGATCCAGTTCTGGTCTTCAAGATATTGTTCTGTCCATCCAAGGACTCTATTTCATGAATCTAATTGACTCCAGGTTGAGAGAGAGAGAGAGAGAGACAGACAGACAGAGGAAGAGGAAGGCAATTAAACTCTATTTCCACAGCTGGACAGAGACAGCCACCACACCAATATTGCTTTTGCTGTCGCATTAATGCCACTCCCGTTTTTAAGCTTACCGCTCACCAGCGTCCACATTTAACGCCCCGTCCAAATGCAATTAGCCGACCCTCTTTGGCGCTCTCTTGATTTCTATCTGCATGGAAAGGCCTTCGCGACCCAAAAAGACACCGTTTTAATTTCCTTTCCTGAGTCTTTAAACTTGAACTTTGGAATTCATTTTGCTTGGGGGATTTTCCTAATCAGAAAAATACCAAGACCACACACTGCAAGAAATATTGGTTGTAACAGCGCCAATTATCGTTGGCAAAAAAATGCAAATTGGTTGATAAAGACTTTTGCAACGGATTCAAGTCGTCAAAGATTTCGCGGCATTTTATTGATGAACAATAATCTTTCATAACGACAAAATCTTGTCTTCGCAACAAATCTTATTCGACGAGCAACATTTGCCAAGAAAAGGCTCGCTGTCATTGACCCGTGGACACTAGCCTTTCACACCAAATAGCAATTTTGCTTCGCAACATAGTCTTTCACAACGGCGCACAATTTTTCTTCGCAACAAAGCTTATCACTACAACAAGTAATTTTTCTCCGCAACAGTCTTTCACAACGACGAGCATAGTCATTGTACACTGATCCCTTTGAGTTCAGCCCATGTATATATGCGCCTCCAAATTGTCGTTTCTTTTACCGGATAACCTTAAGAGTGACTCTCTCATAAATATCCTCGAGAAGTTAAGAAAATGAAGATGCCCTTCGATCTCCCTGTGTCTCTGTACGTATAACATCGCACAGTAACCCTGGCAGAAATTTATCAGTAACCTATTCTCTCCTAAGTCGCAGTCTCTTTCAGTTTTTTCTCAGAACTTTTCTAGCCCATTAGGGTAGAAAATAGCGTAGCTAATAGCTACAAATCCCGGGGTGTGGTCACACTCGTTGCATCATTCTTAAGCAAATTAATTAACAGCCTAGCATCTGCAGGAGTTATCACTCCGAGTTCCATTATCATGGCTCCAGCTAAAACTGTAGCGTCAGGTCCCCGCTCCCCTTCACTAGACGTTTGAATTGAATTCATTGAATCGTATTATCAACCCCCACTCCCAAAGAGATAGGACAATAGAGAGGTAGGTCAGTGCTTACTAGCTCGGATGGCTGTAGAAGTGTGATAATTCTGCTTCGGTCCTGTCCTACTTCGACAGCTCTCCTACACACGCTTCAAACTGGGCACACGTTGACAAAGATCTAGTAATTAATTTCTTGCGAGAAAACAAAAAAAATTCTAGTCTACGTACAGTACTGTTACGAACGGATTATGAAAAATAACAAATGAAGCTCGCGAACTAGTCCTGATCAGGGACGCATTTGGGAAAACATCTAAAACTTGTCAGCACGAGGATTGCACTCTCAGGGATGAGCTAGCTCAGGGTTACGCTCAACGGCAACTCAGTCTGTTCTTGTTGGAGAAAGCAATTAAAAAAATAATAATAAATCTATCCTTTCTATCATATTAAACTTCTAAAATAAAAGATGATTTCATTATTTTAAGACATAAATATCATTTATATTTTAAAATTGTGAGATTTTGACATCTCGTACTCAAAACTATTATGCACCAATCAACTAACACTTAATTAATTTGTAACCTTAAGTTAAAAATTTTTGAAATAAATTTTTTAACTATTGAAATGACAATTTCTCCTTCACACAAATGTCCCGTAAAAAAAATTACGAGAAAAATTATCATTTTTTACTTTTCAAAATTTTTAAAAAAATTGTAAATTAAGTTTCTGAAATTAATCAAAATGTAATGTGATAAAAATAATAATTTCGAGATGCAAATTACATCTTCAATTTTAAATTAATCTGTTGAAATAATTTTTTTAATGATGTCGGCCGGTATATGATGCAATGCCAAGATAAAAGATGGAAGTTGTGATCGTTACGGCATGAGAAGGGGAACTTCATTGTTACGCCCAGGGGGCCCAATCATAGAGATAAGGCCACCCAACCCATAAATACCCTTTAAAGTATACAAGTCGAAAATGATAAGAGGAACATAATGGAAACCCACACTTCCCATTTTCCGGTTCCGGGAAATGGAGCCAAGCTTTCTCAATTTCGTTCGTGGTTTTCTGGGATTGATGATATAATCCGTCTGGTTTGTCGCATTGATTTTTGCTGGTCCTGATGCAATGAAATTGACCCCCGCAGAGAGAAGGGGCTCCTGATTCAAGCTTCTTGTTAATTGATTCTAGGCTTTACCGTGCAGGTCATGATATAAATTGAGAACGATAATTTAATGTGTCAATTGGGTATCAAACCATGAAATACTCTTTTAATTTGCTGAATATGATGGTCTAATTTGTAGAGAGAAAGACACAGTTTGCATTGAATGTTGTATGTTGTATGTCTCATAATATCCTATCCCCATAGCCCTTTATCATATCCATTTCATTGACAAAATATACTTACCTACATAAAATACTTCTTGAATACGTAAAAGGAAAGAAAAGAAAACTACTATAATAGTTGGAGAAAAATTTTGGATGAGGATACTCTCCAATTTGCTAGTTGAATTGGATTGTCCAATTCTCCAATTCAAATAGATAGACAGCCTATAAACCTTGCTATATTCAATGCTATATGTATTAACTATCAGTAATGTGAACTTTGCAATACTTAATGCTTATTGTGTCTATGTCTCTCTAAATTAAACCATCTAATATAGACAGTAAATTTGAGAAAATCTGAATCAAAAAAATTAAGTTAGGTAAGTAAAAGTACATTTACATTCGTAGATGAGCATTAAGAGTGACAAACTGCTAACAATCTTTTATCGCCCTACATAATACAATACCTTGGATAGGAAATTCAAATAGAACTCTTTCGGATTCGTTCCATTTCGGTTCTAATTGCGACCCGAAGTAAAACTTCCCTTAGATTTCAAACATTACGTATGATTTTTGTCGGAGAGTTACGTTGCTCGCGTACGCCTAACTGCAGTCTCACATCTGACGAGAAAAAGAGAGAAAATACCAGAAACTAATTTGTCATCTTTGAAAGCAAAAGGAAATACAGGAGGAAGAAAACAGGGCCTAGATGTCACCCACATGACACCCCCCACCAATGCAGCTGGGGAGGCGTGAAAATCCCCGAATCCATGCCATCACTGAATGGGGTTCCGCGCTCACCTCATGCTCTACCCGTGAGGAGGGGGCTCCCCTCTCTCCCTCTCTCTTTTTAATCTTTCATGTATACGGGATTCACATGAATGACTTGAGGGATTGTGAAACTGCATCCATTCTAAGTTTCTAACTCTACTTTCCCCATACGTCTTCCCATACTGCAGTTTTACGTGAAAGTACAATGAACAGAGCACTAATTAGATATACAAATCCCTCCAGCATCTGCATTCTTGCGTAAAAACTGCACGTCTTCCCATACTTCCATCCCATTCTAAACTCTACTATCTCCTAATATCAACATATCAAATAAGAGACTGCATCCATTTGATGCACTGAGAATCTGGGCTTTGGAAGAAGGTTTAAAAAGAGAATGAAAAGAATCCCTACATTACAGAGAAAAAAAAAAAAGGTTGTGTCAGTGGGCTGCTGAAGTCAGGGTCCAAAAGTTTTTGGTTGCAACAAGTATTTTCTCTCTTCCGTTTGATTCAGGCTCTTTCCCATGAATGGCAGCCGTCCATCTCACAGCACGAGTTAGGCGACCTACTTTGTCAATAACTTCAGGGGAATCTCTAACCACAACTGTTCCCTCTGGACGCAATATTCGATCTATCTCCACCATCAAATCCACAAGGTTACACCTGCAATAATGATCAAAGAACTGAGCTTAGGCACTTAACTTCAATAGAAAGATTAACCAATCTATCAAATTTGGTGGTCAGCTGCATCTTAACACCTCTGTAGGATTTAAGAGGAATCATGTTGCACAGGCATGGATATGCCTTTTAGAAACTGACGTGCATATAGTGTAGGCGCTAGCAAAATTCAGAAAGGACTTTTAAACACCAATGCTATTTCAAAGCAACTTTGTCACTAAAAAAAATAAATTCATAATGCACCATAAAACTGACCAGATTTTACAATTCCAATAAGAGATGCAAAGATCATATAAGTATCCTGTTAGTCACATGCAACTGTTCACAGGACACAGACCAGTGGATCGCCCGTGGAGGATAATAACTTTTGTTTTCTTCAAAGAATTAAAAACGTAGTTTCTAATGAGATATGACAGATTAGCAATGCTAATATTATGCCAGTATTCCCAAGGCAAGAGGAATGACATGTCTCCTGTAATTATATCAGACATCAATTTTGTTATGAAGCTGTACATTCTTGTTCTTCTGCTTCAACTCATTGCTGTCTATAGGAGCCCTTTTATTTTCAGAAACTAAAACTAAAAGGAAGTTACCATAAGCAGCAAAAATAATGTCAGTGTAGCAACTTGTACAAGATAATATTTAATTTTTGAAGATCCGAAAAACTCCATAAAAAATCTCCAAGCACCCAAGAAAATTAGTCAACAAATACAAAACTAGATATAAAGGATCAGGTTACGAAGTAGAAATACCTGTTTTTGCCTGATCTTGGATCTTTTATGAGTGATTCAATGCCAGCTACATGAATAAGATCATAGGTCCTAGGATATGTTGAGAAAGGCTCACACCTGCACCATTAATACATTTGCTCATCCTTAAATATTCTCCATAGGGCTATTACAGCTATAGTGATTCCCAAGCAATGACTCAAAGTCCCAGCGAAATGAAAGACGCTAAGTTTACCGTGTGTGTGTGTCTCTTCATGAGTGGAAATATTGTATGTTTGGAGAAGCGATCTCCCCCCCCCCCTTTCCTTTTTCTCTTTTTGACTTGATCAATTTCATCAAGATTCTGCCCCATAAAGGTAATCAAGCTAGCGGACATGTTGTTTTCGAAGTGGTAATTCAAATGGACAAACAAATTTGAATCCTGGTCAACTACCCACACAGAAACCACAAAGGCAAGAAGAAATCGTCCCATGTACAGTTCTATCAACTCTCATAGCAAGCAGGTGTATCATGTCAGAAAACTAGTGATGGTGAGATTTTAACATGGATACTCACTACTAAAGAAGATATGAGCATATGATGGTGAGTTCACGAGTAACACAACTGATGTAAATTGATCAACTTGGATGATGTCAATTTGACCAAGCCTATCCAATATCTCCTTGTAAAAATCCCTTTTCAAGAGATAAGCAAGACCTGCTAAGAGAACTCACCAATCATGATAGACTCCAATAAGGCCTCTGTCATAAATTACTGGTAAAGTTGATGGCTTGCGAGCAGGAACCACATTCATTACCCACACAGGGTGTGATTTTAGTGCCGCTGCAAAGCCTCCAAAAAATGCATTCATGTCCATGACGTTGCGTATAGATGACGTTCCAAGTTTTAGGTTTAATGTATTTTTGTAGTACGCAACTCTTCTTGCCCACCGCCGGGTGTCAGCCTCAAACACATCAACGCCATTTTTCATGAGTGCGGCTCTTGAAGGAGCTTTTGTCAGCCTCGCTGGCCAGTTTGGAATTGTCCCAACAGCAAGTTCTCCTGCTATAGACGAGGTCCTACTTACACACTTCTTTAATTTGAAATACCTGCAAAACAATTAAGCTAGCTTTTTCAGAATCCCAACTAAACATTTGTATAAGGGTCATGTTAAACAGGAATTTTATGAGGGAAGCACGAATGAATTACACCAGGTATATGGTATGACAACAAATTAAGCTCTAGCAAACCCTCCAACAACCCAACCTTCTGCCCAAGGGGGCCAGCTAGGGGCAAAAACCGCGAGAAAAAAAGAGCCACTTTTTCACAACTGAGAAATGTTTCAATGACAGTTTTACCATGCATAATTTGGGTCATCTGACTCATCACACAGCTGTAGACCAAATTCATTTTGGTTGGGGAGGCATGAATCTCCCACAGGCTTCTTCCAGATAACAGTGTTTCCATCCACAGCAATGAGCTCATAACACAATGCTCTAGCCACACCCTGCAGATCTGCCCATTCCTTATCTTGATTAGGCCATTGTACAGGGGGACCAGAGATGACCAAATATCCTGCTGGTCGTAGCAACCGATCCACTTCCATGAAATATGTTGCATCTGCAAAACGAGATTTTTTTAAGATAAAAACAAATATGAGGACATAGCATTAGTGTAAGAAAGTAGAGGCCACCTGACAGAGAACTCACTATAAGCAGTAAAAGGGATTAAACATCGAGAACAGTGCACCAAGTCAAAAGAAAACGCAGGAAATGGGAGTCTGCGAGTTCCAAGCATAGCGACAAAAGCCGGAACCCCTCTCTCAAGTGCAAATTGTATCTGGGACTTATGCGAATCTCTTGGTGCAAATGACATGGTCAAAATCTCTTCAGCTAGTAGATACCCCCCAAAACTGGCCACCTGCATGCGGATTAGATTCAGCTGCCTAGGAAAATATACATTCTGATATGGTCTCAAAAAGACACAAGACTATGGCTCGTACCCCACAGCCCATATCAAGAGCAGTCCTTAGAGTGCGACGAATTATAGGGATGTATTGTCCAAGTTTTTCGATATACTGTACCGCACCATCTGGGAACATTGTGCCACCACCAGGGAAAATGAAGTATGGACCTTCCCGTTTCATCCATCCTTGATGACCTTTCCTGTCGGCGATTTTATTGTGTGGCATGTTGCTGTGCCATATCTGCACGTTACCAAAAGAATATTCCAGTACAAATGGATTGACCAAATAACGAACTTCTAATGAATCATGCACCATACATCATTTTTCACACAGGTGAAACAGTGTGAACATAATAAATTCTTATATCAATTTGCTGAAGACTGCAGCATGGAATTTCTTTCTTGAATGTTAATGTTAGCAAACAAGACAATCAAACACAAGTATAATCACAATCTTGTGTACAAAAAACTAACATAGCATCACAAGAAACTAAACACGTATGCTCTGTGCTAGATTTTGTAATAAGACCAGTAATTCTAGTTAGTTATTTAGAAAAAAGTTATTTCAGTTGCTGTCGCGCACGGCTAGTTAAAATGGGCTAGATGTTTACAGCCTAGTAAACAGCACGACTCAACCACCTTAGTAGGGACCTACACTTGTCAGGTGTCAAATTCTTGTGACGACAAGTTTATAGTCGACAAATCATCAAGAGAACCCAATCCCAAGTAGACAATTTTAGGCGTCTACGAAAATACTTCTTTGACATTTCCCAGGCAGTCTGCTATAAACTTTGGCTTCTACCCTAGTAGCTTACAGACAATCACGAAGTTCACACATTATTACGTATTCAATAAAACATCAGGTTCATTCATTGTAAAAGAAATCCTGGTGCAATAAAACAACACGTAATCACAATGTGCCCTTGAGCTTAAGAATCCAGGTCTCATCAAGTTGAGATAATAATACGAAAAAATAAAGCAACCAACATTCCCTATATAGAAGAACAACGACTGCCTGAATAGACACTGACACGTAAAGCATTTCACCATTCTCACCATCCAACCTATAAGTTCCCCATTCATTCAAAAAACTCGTTAGAAAAAGGAAACCTGTCCTCAGCCACCAAACAGTGTCAAATGAACTCCTTACCTTGTGCAAGCTCTCGGGCCACTGGACCGGAATCTTGTAACCATCGGGAGGCGGAATCAGACAAAGCGGCGTCTCGTCCGGAAGCGGGCAATGCCGCTCTCTGTAGAAATTCATTTCCCTGCTCAACTGACTGTTCCGCCTCGGATCCTCGCAAGGCATGTGATCCACAGAATCGGCAGCGCAAGCCTCGATGGTGGCCGACTGGGACCCGCCCTCCACCAGCGCCACGAGGCGTTGGTGCTGGCCCGGATCAGCGGTGGAGAGGAGGAGCGCCTGGCGACCGGAGGCGGCGAGCGAGTCGCCTAGGGGAGTGAAGACGAGGAGGAGGAAGAAAAAGACGAAGCCGAAGAAGGCTGCGGAGACGAGGTCCAAAAGCCGCCATTGCCTAGGGCCTCGCTTTGATGTGGGCAAATTCAGGTGACCCATTTCTTTTATCGGATCTGATCAAATAGGCATTTGGGAGTCTCACAAAGACAAATTCTTTCCCTGACACTTCCTATTTCGGGTGTCTCTGGTTCGAAGAGGACACAGATTGGAAGTATAAAGGTTAGTAGGGTTGCTATTTCTATGGAGAAATCGGTTGGAAGGGATTGGATTGGATTGGATTGGGTTGGTGGAGCAGCAGGGGTGGTTTTGCTCGGTGGAAAGAGACTGAGATTTGGAACGAACACACAGTATGTCGAGTAAGTGGACCGTTTCTTTATTTTTCGTATAGATACTGAGTGGACCGCAGTTGGTAGTTTATAGTGGCTACCTCCTGACTCAGTGGATTTTAATATTCGACGGAATAGATATAGATTTGGGGGAGTGGTGGGGGATTAGATTCACCTGGCAGTGGAAATCTTTGAGTGAATGCTTTTTTTTTTTTTAATTCTACGCTTGGGTGAATGCTTCTTCAGGTAAGAAGCACCTGACGGACAGCTGTGAAGCGACGGGGAGATCCAGTCGGTGATAATATGATATTGTGCCACGCTTTAAGTCATTTCGTACGAATGTTACTTACACAGATGTTTTAGGATATATTTTTTTTGAATGTGTACAGAAAATTGAATTAAATTTGAATTTTATTAAATTTTGAGAGAAAAAAAAAAGTAATGAAAAGAGTGAAGAGAGAATTTGAATGAATTTTTTATATTTTATTATTATTTTGATTAAAAATTCGAACTAATTATATTAGGATAAAAAGCATGAACGAAAGATTAAATGAAAATCCGACATTAAAGTGAAATCAACAATCTAAGCGATCGAATAAGCATAGCGTGGGAAAGAAAACACAAACAGTAATTAATTCCATTCCTTCGTTTGGAAGGAAGCTGTCCCCGTACGTGCAATGCAGGACACCCCATTTAATTTGCGCTGATTTCCAGAGACCCGTGTCTCTCTCTCTCTCACATGCAGAACCCAGATGTTAACACAACAGCGTATCCTGATCATCAAACATGCCCCACCAAAACCGGCAGAAGCGGAACAAGATTGAGATTCAGTAGGACTCTCGGGATCACTACATGTGAGGGCCTTAAAGACTCGCGATGACAAATTTGCTATAGCCACATTACATTGGCCAACAGTCTAGAAGTACCAAACCGCCTCTCATTTTTGAACACTGTATAGCATTGAAATCAAGACAAGAAAAGGGCAAGAAATTCCAGAGCCGATTTTTGGATCCAATATGGTCTCAAGTTTAGAGTGCGCATTCCATCAGAGATCACGTTTATATGTTTCAACAAATATACAAAAGTAATGAAGGAAACATCCCAACCAAAAGAGAGCAAAAGAAACCGGATAAAAGTGAAGAATTAACAGCAACGGATTAGATAAATTTGAGTATATACAAAACAGTAACCGTTTATATTTTCTCAGTTGTTGCATAAATTTTGTATCCTGCAGTCCTGCACACAAACCACCGCCACAGAGAGCCCGTCTCGGATTAGGTGTTTAGAACCCACTCCGATCAAGGCACCAAGCGCAATTGCATAGAAGACCTAAAAGAGAAAAGGGGTGGCCATACTTCAGTCTCCCTGCTGAAACTGACTTTCAAAGCTTCCTCGATGCCCTAAGATTGTACTCGTGCTTAATAAGATTTGCTCTTAGCAGCATTGACCTAACATCCCGATCAAATTCGCTGCCAGTCTGTAAAACTCGCTGGAAAGTTGCATTCCTTTGATCAGCATGACGTGCATACAGAATTTTGTTGTGTGAATCAATCCGAGCCTGCAGGATCATGATACCTTTGATCAATGAAGCATTTTTTTTTACGTAAGCAAGCTTTTTTAAAAAATTGGTTTTATAACATCCAGATCCAAAGTCGTATTATAATAATCTTACCAGGTCAATTGAAATTGGTCACATAAGAATACATACATATAGTGTGCTTGTGTCAGATCTGAAACTGTGAAAACATGTACGCCAGATCACCAAGCATAGAACTTTAATGGTCATTTGTTACAATCAGTTCATGCAAGCAAAGATCTTAACATCAACTAGAAATGAGGGACAATGATCCAAACCAAACCTGTATTTGGTTGTCGGTAATCAAAGCTTCGAGTTCTTTCTCTAGCCCTGCTCCGCTTGTTTTGAAGGCATTAGCCATCATTCGCAAATCAACAGAGACAAATGGGTGTGTATACTGGATGAGGGCTTTGCTACGAATTTGCTCATACAGTGTCTCAACATGGTCATGCAAATGAATGTCAAGCAACAGATTTGCTTTGAGATTCCCAAGGTAATCCAGGCAAGAGGCATAATGGCTGCGATAACATGGGAAATAATTCTTAGATCATAACCAAAAAGAACACAGAGAAAAAGAGATAGTCCAGGATGAGTTGGGTTAGTAATTGATCCATCTAACATTCTAATAACATTGTATTAAACTGTAAAAACACATCTTCTAATTATTGCAATAGTGTCAGATGCCCAATGTCTAAACATATCAAGTTACCTTGAGTAGAAATCATTAATAAGCTCCCTCACTTCAGGTACTAGCTCTAAAAAATTTCGGAAGTTGACATTGTCTATGACTTTGTTCTGTGAGAGAAAAGCATTTAATCAGAAACAGGCCATTGCGAAAAATAAAGACAAGAAGCAACTGGATAGGTACCTTCAACTCTGTCCTGTCAAAAGTAGCAAGTGCACAAAGCCCGCCATATGTTGCAACATCTTGTGGCGCAATGACTTCATTGTAGTGACTTCCCAACTCAGGACCTGCTTCCAAGAACTGCAAACATACATAAGAGATAATGCCACAGTGATGATAATATAATAGAGCACAATCTTTGCGCAGTATAAATTGCATTTGTAAGTGTCTTGTCAAAATCATATTGGATGCATATTTTCCCTGTTACGCTAAACTGATAGAAAGTGGAAAGGCACAAACCATTTAAGCGCAAGGACTGACCAATTGAGTTCTAGCCATGAATGAACAGCAGTTTTCCTTATGTTCATTTTTCCTATCAGCATGATTAAAACCTAGACCTATCCCCAATCCAATTTATCCATTTTTGCCCTTTGAGACAAAACAGGACTATTCGGTTAAGGCAGGAACCCCTTCACCTTGGGAAGAAGTTAGTGGAAATTCACGTGTAAACTAAATAGCACAACAGCAGAAATAGTCCCTGGATCCACGTGAACAGCTTCATTTTAACATAAAGGTCTGGGTGGTAAAAAAACCAGCATCATTGTCACCATAACCTTTACATAAACACCTTTTGACGTGATACATCTTCATAACAGGCTGGTCCTCTCTTTTGTAGAATATTTCTCTCACTAAGAAAGTTAAATTGATTTTCATAACCCATCATCAAAATTATGGCAAAAGTTTCAACAAAAAAAAAAAATTACGGCAAAAGTGATTCAACAGCAAAGATTGTAAAATTAGTTTTCCTCATAACCCGATCCATTAAGTTCGATGTTTTCAGTTTGCTATATAGAAAAGTGCCAGAACATGGAGACCCAGCAACATGGATAAAGTAAGTTGAATAGATTTTTACGAAGTCTGTTTCTTGGTTTTGCTGTTTCCACTGAGCATTTCAAGAAATCAGCTATCCATAACACTGACAACTATTATCATTGATGTTGTCAGAATTAACTCAACAACTACAGCACACCAAGATACAAATATACACACAGCACCGTCTTCAAATCAGTAAGCTCTTCATTAACGCATAAAGCTACACATAAAACAAAAACCCATTTAGAGTTGGTACCAAAAGAGTAAGCAAGCAAACAAACCTTACGTGCAGCAAGCTTGTATTTTCTACCCTCCAAGTGAGCCAAACCAGCAGCACAACGTAGTTTTGCACCAGTGATTGGGTCAAGGGCCTCTGCTGATTGTTCTGCTTTACTCACGTAGCTTGTCACATGAGTGAATTGACCCATCTCAATGCTGACCAGAATAGCACTCATACACATATGGATGATATGCTTTGCTGTAGTGCAATAATCACGAGTGCGTACATAATTCTTAAAAGCATCCCCAAGTGCCCCGTGAGCATAATAAAAATCACCAAAATCATTGTATCCCATTCTTATGCTTTCCTTGATCAAATTTGTCTGCAAAGAGAGTAAATGGAAGAGGAATGGAGATCAGGAAGAGGAATACTACAGACAATAGACGAAATGATCAGCACATTGATCGTACATGATGATGTCTGAACATCACAGATAGACTAGACCACGAGTACTCACCTCTAAGATAGAGAGACATGTAATATCAACTTTGGCAACTAAGCATGAACAAAAGCAACCATGAAGAGACAGACTAATGTCCAGACGTCTCCTTATAGGTAAAGCTCCATCTGGACACTATTGCCTAATGCTCCCCTAACAAGATTCACTTACTACTCAATGTGCCTCCATCTTGTCAGTGTATCTCTTCTGCTATTTCCATAAAGCAAAGCCTCATAGACAACATTCTGCCACCATCTTCTATACCCCTACCAACCCTAACATTTGAATTAGTTCACAAAAGCTCCACCTGTCTCAAGTAATCTTGGCATTCCTCAAGGTCAGGATACAAAATCAATCCATAGAGAACTAAGCAACGTGCTATCCTTGATGCTCAATTCTCTATATCTTGAGTATCATTGAACTTGAAACAAGAAATGAGCCCCCAAAGAAATAGCAAAGGGCAAACCATGACCAGCATAACAAGCGATGGTTAGAAACACAAGCAAAAGTTACTTTAGATAGCTCGGTTGTTCTAATATAGTATCTCAAATGCGGGAAACTGCCAAAAAAGGCTACTGAATACACTTGGTTCCACTGAGCCAAAAATTTGTATATGTGGAGCTTACCACGTCCTTATGGATTCCTTTTGACAGCTTAAAAGATGAAAATCTAAGGTTCAAATAGACTCGCAACAGATGATACATAGAGTGACACCACAACCTATGGAGTCCTTGCCACAAAACAAACTTTTAACAAAATTTGAGCTGTTTAGATAAGGTCAAACAGAAAAGCATACGTGCTATGCATTGAAATCTTATTTTTTCAAATTACCTCCTTCAGACAGACAGAGAAACACCAATTGATCAATTGGGTAACAAACAAAGAAAACAAGCAACCACATATACACTCTTAAGTTAAAGGAAATCCATTGAGGAATACTATATGTTGCACCAACCACACTTCAAGTAGACTAACCAATAGTTTATGAAGACACAACATGTTTCACCAATACCAGAGGAAAACCTCATATCACTTCTCTCTATAAACCTATCAATGAGGAACAAAGGCAGCAAAAAGAAAAAAAGACACAATGAAACAAAATTGACTATGATATAAAATGTGAACCTAATTTTTTAAACTCCACTCGAAAGTCAATCCTACTAAGGCCTGTACACAAGTATTCACTCTTGAGCTTTCTCCAAACAACAATTCTCATTCCCTGCTCACATCTACCCAGTATAGAGCAACGTATCACACAGAAACATTAGTTTTAAGTTTGGCTTAACCAGACTCAGAGCCACTAAAAGTCATATTTGAATCTCCACCAGACTCCAAGACCACACAGATACAAAACTACACAAATCCGTATAGCTATATACCTACCTAATCATACAGATAAATACGTAAGAAAATGGAAATATACCCTATACGCGTTGAGTTCATTCTCGAGCTTCTCCTTCTTCTGCTCGGCCCTACGGTCGACCATCTCGCACCAAGCGGAATCCACCCCATAGTTGGGTCCCAACTTGCCGTCAATCTTCTGCACCGCTTCTCTGAAGAGCTGTGTGTTCTCGCCCTTCTTGATCTCGTCATAGGCCATGCGGAGAGCTTCCAACCGCATCGCCGCGTTGCCCCCGCAGTGGTCCGCAATAAAGAGGAGCCGCATGATTTTGGTGCGTCCCTGATAAAGGCTCGCGTAGGCCTCCACGTCGAGCTGCTCACCGCTGCTTATGATTGGCCTCTTGTTGCGGCTCGGCTCGTCGACGCCGATGCCTCCGTTGGAGTGGATCTCATCGATCATTGGCCGGGACGGCGAGTCCTCGGGTTCCATTCTGGCTGTGATTGTTGCGTATTAGGAGGGGTAAACCACGATTGAGGAATTAGGGTTAGGTTTTTATGAACATGCAGAAGAATGTTTGGGTGTAGAATAGCACTCTCACAGTCCTGCACTCTCTCTTTCGGTGTATTATACATTTGTGTTTTAGGGTACAGGGTGAGCGGAATGAGATGGATTGGCACGTGCCGGGCTTTGTACGACTTGATGAATGAATCAGCTAATGTCGTTTAGCTTGCCAAGAGTTCCCTTGAAAAGAAAAAAACGTTTCATTTTCCTTTCTTGAAATTGTACGTCTCTTTCAAACAATTTAAAAATTAATTTATTTTCAGTGTCTCAAATGAGAATGGTAACATAAAACCCCAGACAAAATTACTCAAATTTTACTCTTCAAAGAGTTAGAAAAAAAAAATGCTCAAATTTCTCAGTGTCAATCTCATTGATATATAAAGTTGATATGTGCAAAGTCAACAATAGTTAACTTTACAAATAAAAGAGTTTTAAGGTGACGCTCCTGTTATTAAGTAAGTTTCAGACTTACCGTGTCCAAGACTGTGGAACTGGTTCTGTGTGCGCGTAACCCTGAAAGAGCTACTTCTGGAACATATTTAAGCCAATAGCTAACTCTCCTAGGGACTTAAAAACTTTTTTTTTTTTTTTAGTTTCTACATTTTCTGTCAATTGATCTTTTGAAGCACGCTTTTTCTGTTGGCGTTACCGTTCATTGGATTGCCAATAAAAGCTAACCACCTTCCAGATATGTGAGGATTGATTGATGTTGTGGAAGCTACATCCTTGGCCAACATAGTTTTTATTCTCTTCCTTTCAACAACATCTGAATTGATGGACCATTTTCCTCGAATACACTTTTTAAAGAACTGTAAGAGGCTTAGAGGCCACTGGAGGATGACGGACGAAAACTGTCATGAATGTGTCTATGGCATAATTCTTTCTGACCGATAGCCATAGCAGTCGAGGTGTTATGTCTTCAACTCCAACACGGTCTGTAGAGAACTCAACTTTTGGAAAGGCTCGTCAGAGGGATAATAGGGGTCTGCCACTCTGCCTGTTTCAAAGGCTCTTGTTTTTCCCTCTCATGGTGACTGAGACCTTGAGTAGCTGTCTCTATCTGCACTCAGGACAGATTTGGTTTTCACTTGTTCCAATTTGAGTCTAATAAAGAGAATGAACATTCCTTGAGACATAGCAGAAGAGAAGGCCTGCCTGTGTCATCACTCCTGAGTAAGTCAAAGCTAAGCAAGGTTCTTCTCAACAACAGCACCCTGACAGCTTCGGTTTCTTATTATGGGATCCCCACTGAAGGCAGAAATGGTGCAGCTGTTGGGAGGAGGAAGTGCCCTTTCTATCTGGAGGAGAATAACTTATTCTCGAAGTTCTCTCTCTCTCTATCTATCCATTTTTTCCTTGCCAATATCCGAACAGCCTTGGATTATGTCGGAACACAATGGTTGCTCATACTTTTGAATTAGGTAACTTGTGACTCATTGCTGCAAATGTTTGGTTTTGAAACAGCTCTCTGTACCGTTCAATATCATTCTTTATGAAGAAGTTAGTGGAATGTGTAAATTCGAAAGTCAAGAGCAAAATGACTGATACTGCACCTTTCCTCAGCTTTCTTCCCTTACAGTTTCCAAAAACAGAAACTAACATTAACAAACACATTCTGGCTCAATCTACACCTACATGAAATCTGAAATGGTAGAATTTTCCAAGTTGCATCTTTGATCTTGTGAGGTAAGAACTAACAAGTAAACAATTGGAACCTGGAAAGATGCAGTAAGACAAACTATCAAGTGCTTCAGCCGAGAAATCTTACAGAGATACCTACTGCCGGCACAATAAAAGGTTGTGAATGATGATGTGCTTGTATGGATCGACTGTGGACAAATGGTTTTACTTCATATTATGAGAAATTATGGATGAAGATAGGGGGTTTTTCAAACAACTTTAACAGAAACTGGATCCTCTCCTCCTGAAAAGAACTTCTGGATAGAGAAATTTCCTTGAAATCAAGTGGACAAATGAGATGGATTATTATTTTCTTTTTTTGGCTGACTGAGATTAATTAACAAGAGGTACTACTCAGTAGAGCTTAGATTATGCTATGCAATTCATAGCAGAGTTCGTAATTGTGAAATTTTGCAAGACAGAACAATGTACAATTCTGGGAATGGTTACTTTGCAAAATAGGCAAAACTAGCTAATTACTCATTGCATATAAGGCAACTGTAACAATTTACAATTGAAAAGTTAATTCATAGCTCTGAATGGTCACTGCTAAGCTCCAATTGGAATTGTGGAAGCGACGCAGTTTAAAGAATCCACAGGACGTACATTTTTATCTGAGCTACCACTGCACTGCACTTCCAAATCTTCACCTTCCCGCCAAGAACAGGGGGCCGAATCATCATCCGATAACAGACCACAATCACCCGAAAAAGAAAAACCACTAAGCTCAGAATCAGTCTCGGTCCACGAAGAACTAGGAGCAACCACTAGTTCTTCATCCTGAACAGCCAGCAGTCCATCTTTAACTCCATCATCGTGTTCACACACAGAGGCTAGAAATGGATGATCCATTAGCATCTCAGTCTTGAATCTGTACGCGGGCTTCCGTGCAAGACACGCCTTCAAGAATTCTCTTGCTTCTTGTGAAATCCCAGTCGGAATTTTCGGCAATTCACGCTCATCACCAATCAAAGATAAAAGACCCTCTGTGCTCATCTCTTCCGCCCTATCCCAAGGGGACTTCCCCGTTAGCATCTTGCAAACAACACATCCTAGAGCCCAAATATCCGATGGAGGTTCCTGTAGACCCTCGGACATTGCTTCGGGTGCAACATAGAGCGGAGTTCCCCTCAAGCAATGGTCCAGGTCTATCCTCTTCTTTCTCTGCCCTGACCTCTTCGACAACCCAAAATCCCCTATCTTTGCCACAGAAGTATTCCTAGTATCAGTAGTAGGCACAAGAAGAATATTTTCGGGCTTTAGATCGCAGTGTACATAACCACAGAGATGAATGTGACGTAGCCCTTCTAGAATCGATTTGGTGTAGCGCTTAACGTCGGATTCAGGCAACCCACAGGCACCGGATTTCTCGATTAAATCTGCTAGGGTTCCTCCTGAAGCATACTCCAATAACAAGTTGTAAACCATCTGTCCATTCTCTTGTATTGTAATCTCTTCCCCAAAGCAGCTAATCACATGAGGGCAGCCTTTAACGTTGTCGAGAACCTCTTTCTCCTTCTGTAGCGAACCCGAAACAGATACCTCTGCGGATTTCACAGCCATGGACGAAGGGAAACAATCGAACCGTGATCTGGGTTTCTTCAAAGTGGCCAAGAAACACCGACCCAAAACTCCCTTTTCCAATCAATGGTCCTCTCACCCAAGTATGTCCATGACCGCAAGCACTTTCCTCTGCCTTTCTCTTCATCTCTCTTCTCCTTTCACCTTGAGTTTTCCCGCGAAGAATCCCAAAACTTTTGCTTGATGTCAGAGTTTCCGAGACTTCAGGAATAGTGAAAAACACGCAGGGGAAATTGGTAAGTAGATTGCTTTTAGGGTTTTGAAACGAACTAGGAGCTCTCGATCCTCTGCCTTTCTCACACAAAACTTGAAAAAAAAAAATCGACGGAGGGAATTTAAAAGCAAGGGGGAGCTGTAGTTTGCCTTAGGTTTCGTAACTACTTTAAAAGGCGGCGCTGCTTCCGTGTTAACGGTCGTTTCCTTTGTCAAAATCACTTTCGAAGTTGCATGTTATATATATTTGTATTTTACGAATTTATGCGTCCTTGTTAAGAAGTTGTTGGTTTTTTTTTTTTTTTTTTATCTCATCGCGAGATACAAATGTATTTTTTAATATCATCTAAAAATAATTACAATACATATATTAATAAAATAAACATCACTTAAAAATTTTAAAAACATAAAAAATTCTTAAAATAATAACTAACCGAATAACACCTAAATACGTCTTCGTCCCTATATATATATATATATATATATATATATATATATATATATATATATATATATATATATATATTTGTCAGTAAGTTGAGTTTTATTATGCTCAAAACGCAACTAAATCACTAGACATCCGTGACGAACGAAGGTAATAAGGTTTCACACTATAACTCTCTTGGCCTCCTAATAACAAAAAAGCATTGCTTTCCATAAATTAATTAAGGGCAGAAAATGTTGACTCGTTTTGTAAGAACTCTCCCGTTTCTTAAAAAATCTTAAAATTCACTAGGTTTTGGTGCTAGTATAATAAATCACTCAACCTAACTCTATTAGAGTGATTTAATAGAATTTTTTTCAGCCAATCATAATTTTTTTTTTTTAATTTTTAAGAAACGTGATAAATTGTGTTGGGTGAATAAAAAGTTCTGTTAAGTCACTATAATTAGTTGAGTTGAGTGATCTACTTAACTAACCGACAAAAACTTAGTGAGTTTTAAGATTTTTTTAAAAAAAAACTTGCTGAGTTTTTCAAAATTGTATCAAAACCTAGTGAGTGAAAATGAATTTTTCCAAATATAAAAAGTCTGTTGTATATTTTTCATGTGATTTAACTGTTATTTCAGACGATGATTAATTATATTTAAAATATAAAAGAGTCAAATCGTCGTTTTAAAATTTAGGAGATAAGATTGATTTTGACTTATAATTAAGCGTCATACTGTGATATTACTCCTTGTTTTAAGTAACAAGTAAAATTTTGGGTGATTTTGTATACTCAATTCAGAAAAATCTAATACAACTCGAATGCATTGCGAGATCCCAACATTACAAGTAAATCCAGGACACATGCAATGGCCGCTCATAATACGCATCTGATAAAACCTCACTTGTTTTTTGGGGTAGCAAAGAAAATCACGAACAACCCTTGTGCATTGTGCTTGAACGAATTTGGCTAGCGTGAACGCACTACGAAGTTTTAACGCCACGAACAAATCCAAGATCAGTGCAGTCCCTCACTATATGCAAAATATAAGTTCCAAGAGTTTTTGCAATGGAGAGTCGAAACAAGGCTGACAAAAGGTATGTCAGCTGATAAATAATATTCGTGACCAACTGGTCCGCACCAGGGAGCAAAACCAATCAATTCATTGTTTGTAGTTATTAATAAAGGGAATACTTAGAAAAAAAAAAGTTATTAATAAAGGAAGGGACTATCGTAGAAGAGAAAAAAACAAAAACAAAAACAAAAAACAAAACGGAGGACAAATTATAAGTTAGAGGACTCACATAGCCCAAGGGTCGCCCAAGGTTGGCCCAATACTTCTCTTCCTTGCTCTCAAATTTTATGGAGATTCTGTACTCCAATTCTTTGGGCTCTGGAGCCTTAAGAAACATACTACTACTCCTAGTGTGTTTGGGCTTCGTCCATTTATGGTCCCGGATGGACTAAGCCGAACCTAAGCACCTTAAAACAGTAAATTCTTCGGTCCGTTTCACTGATTTACGGCAAATAGCATGGAGACTCTCAATTCACATATTTACGACTCAAATTACGCAAAAATACTTATGATATTATGAAATATGTAGTTCTACAAAAAATACAAAAATCCTATAGATCCGTTGGGACAAATATGGATTTTAGGCTATTACTTTCAACGTGTAAAGCCAAGTGGAGCACCGCGTTCTCATGTACGCACCGCTGCAATGCACTCTCCGCCTCTCCGGATGCAAAAGTTGAACAGTTGAAGAAGAAAAAGCGCGCAATTCCGTTGTTTTTTCTTTGTTGAGTCTCGCTTACTACTGACGATCCCTCACTAGTATAAAGTACTGTCGGTGCACCGAAAAGTAGCACATCACACTCTCTTTCACTCTCTTTTTCTCTATATCTCTATCTCTGTAATTTCCTTTAGAAATCGACGACAATGGCGAGGCCTTCACAGGACGCGATCCACGCTTTCACGACCGTTACCGGCGCTTCCGAGTCATTAGCGCTCCAAAAACTTGAGGTGCATTGTTCGAATCTTGTGATTCCTTTACGAGCAGACGTACGACGGGCTTCTTTCTAATGTTCTGTTTCTTGCATTATCTTTGTCATAATTTTCGAAGTCTTTATTTGTTAATGATAAATAAAAGACCGTATGGCTTTGTTTTTCTAGGGTTTCTTGTTTCTATTGGTTGCGATGATTCTAGTGTTTGATTTGTGTTTCTAATTACTAGTAGTTTATTCTCAAAAATGCGATATACAGTGCGGTCAAGTGTGGAAGTTCATGCTTAGATTCATCAAAGATCAGTGACTCTGTTATATGTGTTTGCTCGTGCATTCGAGCAGATAATGCTATAAAAGCTTTGGAGGTTAAGCCCCTGAGCTAGTTTGGAGCGCTTCTACTGAGAATATTATAGTCTACGATATTCTACTAATCATTGAAACAAAAATGTAAAATGTGCTCTCTATTGAGATTAGTAAAATTTCCTTGCCATTTGTCGCTTCATTGTCCTTTCTGAGTTGTTTGATGTATTCTGATTGGTAAACAGGAACATGGAGGCGATCTCAATGAAGCTCTTAACGCACATTTTGGTGAAGTTGATAGACACATGTATGGCATATCACTTGTTTTAATTTTTTTTCAGTCCTCCATTGTTCATTATTAGGTATCTCCTCTAACGAAGGGGTAACTTGAGTTCGAATTTCATAATCTTTTAATGTTAATTCTACTTTTGTGCTTCCGTGTCCAGTACGAGTCCAACACCTGCAGCTTCCCTGCAATATGATTTCATGGATAGGAATAATCCAAATCAACCTGGACCGCATGGACTTTTACCAATGATTGCCGCTGCAAGAAGTTTCAAACCTTCGTTACTGCTTGACCCTAATTACAGGAGAGATCTCTATAACCGGATTGGTGCTTCTGCATTTACGAGCCATGCTCCATTTACTTCGCATTCGGGAGAGGTCAATGAGTTTCCTCAGCGCTTCACCAGTGGGGTTGAGCAGCCTTATCATTCAGGACTGAGGCAGATTGGGGATCTGAGTGGTACTTCATTATCTTCTGATCAGCGAACTTATCAAATCATGCTGAGGAAGAAATTATTCAAGCTGCTATTGAGGCTTCGAAGAAGGATATTGAAAGGGATCATTTGGATCAGAAATCCAGTGCTCCAAATGTATGATATGTGCTATTTTACTGCCCTGGCTTGTCTCTTTAATTAATTTATTTTTTGAAGTTATTCCTTCCCACATCTTGATGCAGGATTCTTCTGGGATTGGGCTTCAACAAAGGCAAATTCCCCAAGAAGATGACATTTCTCGTGCAATTTCATTGTCCTTGAGGTCTTCCAGATCTTGTATTTGTGTTTTTTTATTTGTGCTTTCCCTATATCTGGTTCCTTGGTTCCTTGTAACATGAATTGACTTCAGACAGCAGAGCAAGAGAAAGCAATGCGTGAGCAGCAAGTGAAAAATGATGATCAGGAAGTTGGATATTTTGATCTACGTGTTTCAAATAAGAACCCTAAGATCAATGGAAGGGAGGTATGAACTTCTCATTGCTGGCCAGGCTTGACAGTGATGCACACGGACAGATATAATTCTTGCATGTACATCGCATTCTTCTAAATGCGTTATAATCTATGCCATTGAATTAGTAAATAGTGATTGATGGAAACTGCAAACATAATTCCAAGCTTCTTCATTTTATATCTCAGAAACAAATCTTCTGGACATTATGGCAGGGAAACTTTTAAAATTGAGAGTTTAACCATATCCCTTTGGCTTGGTTCATCTTTGAGCCAGGACATATGTAGATTTCTGAGATTATTAGGCCTATATTCTGCATGCTACAACCCTTCCCAGAAAAAAGAAAAAAAAAAAAAAAAAAAAAGAACATTGTAGAAATGAACAAAAACCTTTCAAAAATAGAGAACACAATGTTCTGTGCTTCTTTTTCCTTCGAGAAGCCATGGATGTGGTTCTTCTAACAAAGTGACATTTGCTCAGCTAAAACCAGGAAGCTCATCAAATGTGAAAGAACAGCTACCTGTGAGTCGAGGGTCTAACTGGGATACAAGAAAGTTTGGTAATCACCCTCCACACAGCAAAGCTGCTTTTCATTCTCAGAGGTATCTTTTTTTTTTTTTTTTTTCTGTTTTTGAGAGCTATTTACGCCAGGTACATAAACAAGAGAATTTAACTGCAACTGGTGTGTCTGCTGCTCTAATTCATGATTTGCATCTTTTTGCAATGAAGTGGGGTGAAATTTCTCCAGAAGAGCTTAGTGAAGCAGCCATGCTTGAAGCTGCACTTTTTGGAGGAAATCCTGAAGGGACTACCAATAGGTTTCATCATGCACCTTATCGGCAAAGTAATCAAGAGTACACTTCCAGTCCTAATTCTGTACCTCATCACCCATCACCCTTTCCAACATCTGAGCGATTGCTAAGAGAACAACAGGTTCGAACTTTATTATTGCATTTATAGAGTGACAACAGCATTACATGTGGCTTGACTGGTTAAATTTCGTCTGCAGGATGATGAGTATCTTGCATCCCTCTTGGCTGATAGCGAAAAGGAGATAAATGCTCTCAAGGAAGCTGAAACTCATAACTTAAAGGAAGACTCGTCTTCAAACAAGTTGCTCGAGAAAGAGGTAGTACATCTTTTACATTCTGGTGTTACTGAATTAATCAGCCTATTGTTTCCAAAGCTATAATCTATTTTATTCTAAGTTGGGTTACGTCAGCACAGTTTTTCAGAGTATTAATTCATTATTGAATTTATTGTCTGATTTGTTCTCAATGTTACCTCTAGAGTTTCTTTTCCATGTTTTACAGTAGTACTTTTTTTTTGATAAGTAGTACTTCTATTTAGTATAAAGGAAATGTAAAATTGAACATGACATCTACAATTCAAATGCACTAATTTCTTTTGATTTTTCCCAGGTATGTATTTATCTTTATTTCCAGACCATATCTTATATCGTTATCTGTTTGCCCGTATTTGAGGCTGAGAAATATTTTCTGTAGTAGAATGTTAACCGCCTGTAAAAAGATGAGTGGTTGTGGAAATTTTGATGTGAAAAGCATAGGTTTTGGATTAGACAGACTTAATGAAATGTTTTGCCTAGTGAGATATTGATTGTTGCCAACTCTCAGCATGTAGTAGGAAATGTGATGTGTTCTCTTGCATTAAACCATTGAGATGATATCAGCCTTAGCTATATCGTTATGTAATGAGCAAATGAGCATGCATCTTTCATTAGTGCAGCGAACTTCCTTATAATTTGTGAATTCATGTAGGATGTTGATCTCTCTCTCTCTCTCTCTCTCTCTCTCCCTCTCCCTCTCATCAATGACAGGAAATGGAGGGAATACTAGATGCACAAGAATCTTCTCTTCCTCTGGAACCAGCCCTATATGATGAGAACGTAGTAACTCTTCTAGTTCGGATGCCAGATGGCAGCCGTCATGGCCGTCGCTTTATCAAGTCTGACAAGCTTCAGGTAAAAATGATTACTTGTATATACGTGTTGGTGCATTTTCTGTCCCAGCAAAGGGGTAAAAAATCAGGCCTTTTATGCTGGGTCAACTGACGACTTTATTGGTCCTTTTTAGCTTCTTTTTGACTTCATAGATGCTGGTAGAGTGGTGAAGTCTGGCACTTATAGAGTGGTATGTGTTTTTCCCTTTTTCTCTACATTTTTTATTACCTTCAGTGCACTGTTTAGTTTCCCATTATAATGGTATCTATATGCCCACTACCTTTTCCAGTGAAAATAAAGCTGGGTTTGGGCCGTAAAATTCTTCTTCTATAGCCTTGATAGTTTTCATCCCAGTAATCTGTAAATGATTACCATAACCCGGGGGATGTGATTCTTCATAGCTGTAAATTTAATTGGATCCTGATTTGAGAGGGTGGATCTACACACATTTTGTGTTCATATTTGTTTTTTAATCCAGTAGCACAAAAAGAAAGAGAAAAAGAAAGTAAAAAATTATTTGAAGAGATACTTTAAAAGTTTGAGCTGAAAGTTATGTGCTAGGAGTTTGAGGTAAGGGGTTCGATGCCATAACAGACAATCTTGATCCTAATTTAATAACCTTTTCAGAGGATATCAGTTGGAGGTGTTTACTTTCAATAAAGAAAATTTTGTACCTTTTCCAATTAAACTTTTGTTTGGCTGTTCTTACGTGTATGGTTGATAGAGTTCCTGATTCTCGTTGCTTCATTTCTATGACGAACAGGTGAGGCCATACCCCCGGCGTGCTTTCGGTGTTAGTGACAGTTCATTAACTTTGAGTGACCTAGGCCTGACTAGCAAACAAGAAGCCTTGTTTCTGGAGTTGATTTAGCTGGTCTTTTGCACCTAAACGTTACCTGTTACTCCTAGCGCGTAGTTTTAATGCGACATATAGGCTGTACTTGGTTGTGACTCGTAAGTGTTGTTGACAATGCTAGAATCTGAGGCAGCTGAATTGGTGGATCAAATGGAAACTAAACAGAAGGATATCTTTTATGATCCTGATGATGTGTAAGGTTGTTTGTTGGAACTTGGTATTACAATGAATGGAGCTCTATTATTGTTTCCCTTTTTTATTAGCTTGTATTGGTCGTGAACTTACCTGAAAAGTTGGGTCACATACGAGACAACTTTTCAGGGGACTCTACTACCTGAGTGTTTTTTATTTACGTGGTTTGTACTACGATTTTTGTTACTGACATGATTCTTGAGTGATATCTTCTGTCCAGAGATGCACGTGCCTAATCACGGCTTTAATGGACGCTTCTGAGCAACTAGGTTCAGATATTTCTGGTGCGTTTCCTTGTCATAGAGACTCTAAAAACTTTTTTATTTTGGGTGTGTTTAAAGTGAAACTTCCTAAAATTTTAATATAATAAAAAATTAAAATATAATATCTTTCTTCTTATCGTATCATTATTTTTTACTACTCTGTCTTCATTTTTTCATCAAATTCAATATCTTAAAATTTTAACTTCATTAAAATTTTTCACCAATTACGAAGTCGTTTGTCAATCAAAATTAGAATGGACCACGTAGGGAAACTTCGTCACGATCAGTCCGAACTTTCCTATTCGGGCTGCTGTCTCACATGGAAATCGTATTGGAAAATTGTTCATAACTTAACGTTACAATTGAGGCCTCAAAAGGTCCACGAACTGAGGAATTTTTCTTTTCTCATTTTCTTTCTCGTCTCTTCACTCCTTCCCTCCATACCTTAGAATCTGATAGAGATTGAGTCTTATCCGAAAAGAGTGCAAGAATTTGAGTCTATTACTCAAACCCACCATGACTCAAACCAGATCCCTACGTCGGGCAAAAATGTAACGTGATCGTCATCTACTATGACAAGTACTGCTGCTGGCACGATAACTTTCTAAACGGAAAAAGAGAGGAATACAATAAAGAATAATAATAATAAAAAAAAGACAATGATAAAACCCAGTGACCAAATGAAAAGGCAAAGCTTACAGAGAAAGAAAGGGCAGATTGTTATATACCCCACGGCCAAAAATAAAAAAAATAAAATGGATATGAAAGAATTGACTTTCTGATCAAATTATTAACAGGAAAATGTGAAAATTGAATCAAGAAACAAGAACAAGATTTTAGCTTTTATGAAGTGCTTTTTTTGCTTCTTCGTTTATTTTGTTCAGGGGCCGGAGCTGTCCAATACTGCTTGACGGCTACTAAAATCTTCTCTCTCTGATGGGGTCCATTCTCGTGGTCCACAATTCTGCTATCCCATTGCATGCCATCTACGATGCTCTTGATTTTTACCAAGTAGTCCACGTCGTCTCTGAAAATCACACTACCTTCCGGCCTTAACATCCGATCCATCTCCAGAAGAATATTCTCCACATCACATCTGCGACACAATCAATTTTTTCACGACATAGTTTTGTTTGATACAAAAATTCGGGCCCCGCCCTTCCGCCTAATGCAAGTTGGTCCGGACGCTCAATTTAAAAAAAAAAAAAAAAAGGGTCCTAGTGTCTATATTAAGTACCTGTCTTTGTAGAGGCTAAAAACTGAATCGGCATGGAGGAAGTCATAAGTTCGTGGATAAGTTGACATGGCCTCGCACCTAAGAGGAGAAAAATTATTAGCAACAACCTTTGAGGACAACTGAGTATGGCGAAAAACTTAATGGAGAGGAGAGAGCATATACCAATTTTGATATGTTCCAATCAATCCACGTTCGTAGATGACTCCAAGTGTATTGATCTCCGCCTCAACGGGGACAACATTCATAACCCACACAGGATCATCAACCAATGCAGCTGCAAATCCTCCCAAGTAAGAATTCATATCCAGCAAGTTACGATACCTCCCGGTCTCCGCTAGTTGATAGTCTAAAGTCTTGTAATATGCTACTCTCTTTCTCCATAACTCTGTATTTGCTTTGAAAATCTCAGCTGTGATTCCCTGCAGAGTTCCTACACTAATCCTTGGAGGAACTGCAGTCAGCCTCTCCGGCCATTTTGCTAATTTCCCCCCCGCCACTTCTTTAATATCGGAAACTTCAGGAAGTGGGGTTAAACAGTTCTCTGCTTTCGTGTACCTGCAGAATACGTGGATGATGATGTAATATTGGGACCCAACATCGAGTAAAGCAGAAGGCAGAAGAAAAGAAAAGCTACAATACAACAAAAGATTTGGCGGTTGGATAGATTACTAGCAATGACATCTAATTCTCACTGCCTTTACCACTCCATTGGGTTTTGGTATCCCTGATAATGTGGTTTCTTGCAGCGAGAAGAGTTTGATTTAGCCATTTGCTAGGGACTTAGGAGACCCCACAAAAGGCAGAGACCAATAATAGAGGCAATAAACTAGTTATTTAATAATAAAAAAAAATAGTATTTTAAGGGAAATATGAAAATTGCAACTCAATAGAATTGAAAGAAGCATTACCATGCCTTGTCTGGATCCTTTGCCTGGCAGAACCGCGGATACTTGATAACCTTCCTGTTTATCTTGCAGTGGACATGGTTAGTTGGTTTCTGCCAAATAGCAAGGTCATCCTTCTGTTTTAATTTTTTCCAGCACAATCTCCTTGCTACATTCTCGATCCCTGTCTGTTCTTCCTTGAGATCTTCGCGTGTTCTTTCCCAGCCTTTCCAGTGTTTCTCCCAGTTTATTGGTGGCCCAGACAGGATCCAATACCCACCAGGACGTAGAACTCGATCAACTTCGATCAAATAATGCCCATCTGCACACCCACAATTAAAATGCACGCAGGCTAAGAAAAAAATTCAACATTAAGGAAAGGATAATGAAATCCCAATGAAGAATGAGAACTGAAGGGATTGGGATTACCATACTGGCCCCAGGGAATGAGACAACGCGAGCAGTGAGCCATGTCAAAGGCTCTTGAAGGGTAAGGAAGCCTAATTGAAGCAAGAACTCCAATCAATGCAGGAACTCCTCGTTCAAGAGCAAATTGGACCTGAGCTACATGTGTGTCTCTTGGGGCAAATGACACTGTAAGAATGTTGCGAGAAAGAAGGTATCCTCCCCAACTCGCTACCTGAATAATTTTGAACACCAATAACAAAAATTCCCATCACACACATTGTTCACCATGGTAGCATGTTCTTCTCCTTTCTTTTTTTCACTATGGATTCAAGGAGAAAAAGAAAAAAAAAAAACTTAAAATGCCTATAAAATTAAAACCCACTACTTTTTTTTAACCTTAAAAAATCCTGTGTGGTTAACATGCCTAAAGTACCACTCACTTAGATTTGAGGGAATTGAGGTTAGTTAGAAAATAACTTGTGAATTGAGACAGAGTAGATGGAGTAGGTAGACAGTGCTGTAATTATGGGAAGGTTGGCCCTAGTGCATGTTTTACTACTTTTTTTAAGAACTGATCAGTACTTAAAAAGAGTGTTAATAAAGGTATCATGACAACTTACATTGAGTAAAGTGTAAACCCCCCTAAAAAGGTTTTTTAGGTGCAAGTTGAGTAAAAGGAAAACATCTTTCCACTGTCCAACAAAATATAAAAATAAGAAACTCTAGAAATTTGAGTCTTTCATGAATTATATACTTTACTTGAAGGTGAAGTATTTAAAATTATCTGTGAACAAATACCAAAGTCCTTTTTTCCCACGAAAAGGGACCCTGAAATGATTTTCCAGTATCTATCTTTCCATTGGAGCTTCTACCAAACATCTATAATTGGGCCACTCATTATAAAAATTAGAGAAATTCTGGTACAGTGAGGAGAATGGGTTCTGGGATTTTTCTGGCCTATGGTCAGATATAGGATACAAGGAATAGGGCTTACCTAAATCAAAGAGAACTTACCAAATTCTGGAAAACCGTTCCTCCTACCTAATCCTAGAAGGCAATCAACCGAGGTGTGGTTACCAAAAATTGAGGGAATCTCATTAAATAGTATTTGCGTAATTTGGGAAAGATATTTTTGAAATTTCTCTGTTGATTTGTTTTTTATTATCCTATATGGTGTCAGCACTGCAATAAACTTATATTAATTAATGGGTTCAAAATCCTAGATTGGTCATTTCATTAATGGGGGGGTAAATTTAAAGGAAATTAAATTATTATAAAACCAGAGTAAGCAAGCAAAATCTGGATCAGGACCAGAAAACTTCGCATGATGTTCAGAAAAAACAATAAACAAAATTTCGTATAAAACAGAAAAAGAATCATAAATGAATTCGGGAAACAAGAAGAAGAAGAAGAAGTTCGAAAAGTCAACCGGGCAGTCCAACTCCTTGCGAAAAGTCATAAAACTAATAATTCAAATTCTACTTTCACCACTGCCACAAGTAACGATAGTCCTTATCCATGAAATCTACCATTAACATACATGCATCCATACGCCCAAACATACATAGATGCGTTGGCAAACATTTAATTAACAAGCCGTTTCAGATATCAGTAAACTGCCGGCCGGACGGTGATCCTTTTAGGTGACAGAGAAAAGGAGGAAGAAAACTACAGACGTAATTGAGAATTGTACTTACCCCACAACCGGTATCTATGGCTGTCCTTATAGACCCGTCCTTCAGATTAATCAACTTCCCAATATCGTCAATGTATGCATCCGCACCGTTCGGAAACATCGTCCCGCCACCCGGGAACCTGAACCGGTCGCGCTCGTACCGGACCCAATTCTGGTTCTTCTTCTCGACGGTCAAATGCTTGTGCGGCACATTGGCGTACCACACTGACCCCCTACTCTCCGGCCACCGGAAAGGCACCTTGTAGCCATAGGGTGCGGGGACCCGACACTTGAGCACCTCGTGGGGCTCCGGGCAATGCCGCTCTCGATATATCAGCATGTTCCGGTCGAACTTCAGGGACCTGTCGACGTCCTCGCATGGAGTGTACTCGGAGAACTTGGCGTCGCAGGGAGGGATGTGGTAGACACGCGCCGCTGTGGGAGGCGGGTCAGGGGCCTGGTAGTGCGCAGAGAAGTCGAGGCTGACGACTGCGTTGACGGGCACGGTGTTGTTAGGGGATGGGTGGGAGCATGTGACGTCTGATAAGGCCGAGGATACGCCGACGTTAGAGGAGTGGGTCCAGATGCCGACGAGGTAGAAGAGCGAGCAGAGGATGGTCACGAAGGTGAGGTAATAAAGGTTGGCTCTTTTCGTCTTGAACAACAGCAGATAGTACTGCAGGTTCGGGCAAGCCATAGAAGCCAAACAAAACCACACTCATCAACAGAGAGAGAGAGAGAGAGGAGAGGGAGAGGGTAATTGTCTGTGTATGTGTATATACTGTAAGGGTGACGAGTGGAGTTCTCAAGGCAGAGTGGATGGGGTTTTGTTTAAGTGGCCGTTGGTGAGAAGGGTGGCGGAAGGCGAGGGTGGACACGCGCGGACGCGCTTGGGCTCGTGAAGGGGTTGAATAGAGAGAGAGACGAGAGAGGCGCTTGCACTAGTGTGTGTGTCTGTGTCTGAATTGATGTTGTATTTAAGTGGGAGCCCTTCTCTTAAGGCAATAAATCTATTTCGTGAAATAAAAATCACCTTTTTTTAATTTCCTTTCATGATTATTAATGCTCCTCTCTGTTTTTCGAAAAAATTAAAAAAAAAATTGAATAATTTTTGTGGTTAATAGCTATTAGGATTAAGTAATAATTTTATGACTAAATTTATTTCTCGTTTATATTAAAAACAAGAGTTTTATTGATTAATAAATTATTATTCTTTGTAATCAATTAAGATTAACAAAAAATAAATAAATTCAAAGCAAACCATTACGTTTGCAGTTTCATCTGGTATAAATCAATGGGAAAAAATAGATATCAGGATCAGTTAAAGTTTGAGGTATTTATGCGTAGAGAAGTATAACTTTGGCATTAAGAATAATTAGAAGATCCAAAATTTGAAAATAAATGTCATGAAAATTACATACCATGTGGAGTTGTATGGGTCATAATTGGCACAAACTAATTGCATGGATCAATTTTATTGGCAGCATGATGAGTCAGATTTACGAAGTTGGTCTAGTTTTGCAAACGATGTGGTCCTTGTTACCTGATTGGCTGCAAGGAATACTGCGATTGAAATCATAAGGAAATTTGACCTTCACGAAGGCACATACATCAACAGGAATATTCAATGAAAATAATTGCAGTAAAATTTGGACGTCATTGCCAGATTTTGCAAGTAATATTAATTCTTTTCCTTTTGTGTTGTCACTCATAAAGGGGATTATTACATATGAAATTAAGGAACAAAGGGGCTAGGGTTTATCTTTTGATGAATCTGTCCACTAGAGTTAGTAGGGTATTCTATGGGCTAGATATGTTTAAATCTCAGCTGATAAATGGTTGGTCGCGGTAGTTCCAGATGTGGGTCCTTATACCAATACAGAAGATAACAATATAATCACTTAAGGATGGTAATTTATTTTTTTAGGGACCAAGATCAGCATCATAAGACTCTTTTGTGTATGGAATTATACCTTGTAGTTTAGAAATGTGGTAGATAGTAGAAGATCATCATATACTCTACATGGTTTTATTGTGGGGTTTCTTCTAGAATCCCAAAAAAACCTCTTAGAAAAAATTGTAAACCTCTTAAACGTAACATTTTAAATATCTAAAAAAAATCAGAAGATTGCCCTTTTCATATTTTCAAAACCCAATTTTATGTCTTTTAGTTGTAAGTTGGGCCATTATTTTCCTTTGAATCAGTAAACAGGTATTGGGAAGTATAAAGGGTTAAGTCCAAAAAAAAATAATGAGCTAATTATACTTGTTTGGGTTATTCTACAAGATACATCCACAAATTTTTATTTTTGCACTGAGAGAAAAACCCTCCCTTAATGTAAAACCCTTCAAACACTTGATTATTAAGTTCGGTTAACATAGATTGACAAATTCAATTGTGGAATTTAATATCTAATAAAACCGAATAATAGATTAAATGCAAAAGGAATAAAGGTCGTAGAGATAGGGAGAAAAGTCATTGTCTTTTAGCATTAAGAAATAGTATCATTTGATAAAATTGAAATGAAATAAATTCTAACTTTGTCTTGGAACGGTGCATCCTATATATATATATATATATATATCCATGCCAATGCTTTTCTAATTATTTTATCTATACTATATATGCAAGAAATTAATTGAGAAATCCGTATTAGTAATCTTTGGCATAATATTGTTAGTTTAATTGACGAAAGTATTTTGTCAAGGTCTACTCAGACTAAAATATATGCAAAAGATTACCGATAATCTCTCACAGTTTTTCAGTATTTCCGACCCCATTTCCATTTGTGTGGGCGTTGAAACCGTGCAAAAGTTCACGCACCCGTAAGCATCATATATTCGGTACTTATTTTATTTATTTATTTTCATATTTTGGTAAAGATAATATTTCTTAATTACTTATGTATATGTTTTTTTAGGTAATAAGCAAATCGAGATTTTATCTGTGAATAATTCAATTAATATCAATCCTATCACACATCCACATGCGCCCTCTCCAAACGAGCGTGACAAGCCATAAGCATTTCCTTTCAGTGACATGACAGCAAGAAAAAACATCTAATAGGATTTCTTAAAAAAAAAATTTTGAAAATTGAAATGATTTGATTTGATAAAAAATGGACAGCTATAACATGATCATAGGCCCGCCACTGATCCGTCAATTTCACCTAATCCTGCGTTTTTATGAGGGAGAGAAAGAACCTTCCTTACGTGAGCCTGGACATGGGTTTTTCTTGATTTGATCCTTATGCGGGAAAGTTTTCAACTGGCCAGGTTTCTTTTGTATGTGAATTGATTGGGGCCCGTTTGAGTTTAGTTCTTGCTTTTTGTTTACTCAACTAGTTGTCTGCGAAAAAAACAAAAAAGGTTTACTCAACTACTTGAGATTTTTTACTTCAAAACGTTGACTTGGGAAACGGCCATGCATTTTTACTAGACTTCAAAGTATTGGGTACGAAGATCCAACCATGCATGTGCAGCTGCATGTGTCTAATCAATTTCTTTTTTTTTTTTTCAGAGCTTTGGGATGGGAATCCATGTCATGTTCTTCATATTTCCAATGGAGAGAACTGCATCGGTCTCTTGAGTTCATTTGTACTTATGGAAAGTGTTAGTATGATTAGGGCAATTGTTTGCAATTGAAGCTAAATAGATCCAAGCCCACCATGTGATTAGAGGGATAAATATCTTTTATAATTTGTTTTTCCAAATTGGGTGGTCCAATTAAAATTATTAGAATCATCTGTAATTTCCTTCCCGAATTGTATAATGCAATTTAGAAAGAAAGACACAATAAGCAGACCCTATATCATTTAATGTTGTCTATATGAAATTCGGAGAACATGAGTTTTACAATAGAGTTCACATGCTGTGTTTATCTCTCTCGAGAAATTACAGAAGATCTTCATCCCAATTAGAGAGAGATGGACACATTATGTATTGAATATTGTAGACTTCACACTATCTAATAATTAATACGAGCAACATTTAATTTTGTATTTTATCTATCTTTAAATGAATCATCTAATTAAATCTATAAATTGGAGATGATCTATACATGGAACACATAAAAAAAAAAGTTAAACTTAACCAAGCCCAAAGCATGTGACAGACTAAACAGATCATCGGTGCTTGCCTGTCAAATGTCTGGCAACAAACTTGCATAGTAACAAATTGTGTTCATTTTTAAAAAGGTTGTATGGGCATCCCAATCTTTTGACATTTTTTAAGGAACCCTCCATGTTTATATTAAACTGACAAAGATACTTGTGTGGCAGGATACGTTTTGTTTTTAAGACTACTGCCGACGACTCCAAGGTTCTGTTCTTTTTCTTCTTTTTTTTTTCCTTGGACCCACGTTAGTTCTTAAAATTTAAACTCATACCTTAAACAAAGATAACTTGCAGGTGAATTTTAATATTTTATTTTCTTTATTTTATTTTCTTACTAGAGATCATATATAGCTGTCACATCTTCATTTAATGAGGAATCTAAAAGGCCTTGGAAGCAACATATATCAAACAAATCCAAACCGGTCACTCTCATCCCTAGCACCTCAATTTTATACCACAGCAAGCTCTTTCTTATCTTTTGTGTCGATTTTATGCTCCTTGGGGAAAAAAACCAAAAAAAAGAAAAATATTAATCATTGTAGCGGCGAAGCCATTTCGCTTTCAAAGAGGAATCTTCCTGATTCTTCGCGGGCAATGCAGTGAAACACTGGATTACTCCCCCGTGCACGATATTTTAAGCAGATTTGCCTTTCTATTATAAGGCAATGACCACTGTAACGTAAAAGCGAACGTCAGCACCAAGCGCTTCAGCGCGTGGGAAGGGCCTCCCCGAATCTCCCTTGACCCGGACCGCCTGGTTTTTAAAAAATTGGTCCGGCTCATGGGTGATGGGCTAACCGGCCCCACCGTTACTACATGTTTCCAAAGCCTGTTTAACTTCTTTTGGAACTCTCCCTAGTCAAGTGCGAGCCCGAAGTCTCCACAGTGCAACGTGCTCTGAAAGTTAAGCATTTTATGTAATTTTCTTAACTAATCTTATATGATAATTCATAGAAAAATAGACATAACAGTTGAATCTCATCGTAGAGTTCATGCTGTCGAAACTTTATATAATAAGTTCATATGTATCTATCTTTTTTCAAATTATGCCGTATAATTTGGTTAAAAAATTACAGTTAATTATGATCTGCATAATTGAGTTATGTTTTACCTATAGTCCTAGATTTGTCGACAAAAAAATCTTTTTAACAACAGAGAATTAAGAGCAAAGATTATCTTCGAGACACACATCTAAACCCAAGTTTGAGTGCCCAAAATTTAAGTACCTTGGTCCTTAGACTCCAAGCAATTGCACCTTGAGCGCCATTAATGGAACGTCCTTCACATTCACGTATACCTTTCGGAAAATGCACTGCAACGATGGAATCCACCAGATCATGATACATAGTACGACTTAACTTTCGTAACTGTCCTCCTGTAATGTATGGACCACTGTGGAGATCGCCGGGGACCAACCTAGGATCGTAAGTGCATATATTTGTCGACCCAGTCGAGCATCTAATTTATATTCTAATTTCCGACCACGAATTTCCCTGGATGGAGATTTCTGGTTTGGGCTTTATAGTCTGAAGAAGTTTTCTCCATCTTCTATTGCTGTGCTAAGTACGTACAGAACATTGACGCGTGCTTGCCAACTTAACCACGAAGATTATCTTCGAAACACACGTCCAAATCAAACCAAGTCGTTTCACTGTCCACAACTGAAGCACCTTCATCCTTTGACCCTACCGGCTCCAAGCTATTGAACCTCTTGCTTGCCATTAATGGAAAGGAATGTCCCTCGCCTATACAAGTTAAAAAAGGACATTTGCGTTTAAGTTGAGAAGTTGACACCTTCTACGAAGCATCTTTGCATAACTGTCTTCTATGGCTGTTTGTGTTGCCGACATTCTGTGCATGCCGACAGTCTTTTCCTTGAATGAACGAATGTACGTAATGGACCAGACCACAATGATGCCGGGGATCAATAACGAGGGTAAAGACTGATCGATACGTCCAAATATACGTAAGATATTTCATCCAGCAGTAAGCACCTCCGAATTAATTACTGCTTTCTTTCATAGCATCATAGCTTAAACAAGCAACAATCAAAGCAAGAAACTCTTTTTCATCCAGCAACTTTCTATGATTGAAGATTTTTTAATTGGTTTGGTCTTTTAGTTTGCAGATGTTTCTTCTTTAGCTGTGCAAAGTGCAGAACATTCCTTGAAAGGTTGTATGAGGTTGGATGCAAACTGATTCGCCCAAAAGACCCAACAAGTAGATCCGAGTGGACTGTAGACCAGCTTAATTCGTTCTGCTATCTTAACGTGAATAACGTTGATTTCAGACGTCAGAGGGGCAAATGCACTGGCATTTCAGAAAATTTACGCTAATTGACTCTATGAGCGAAATCAGTGCTCCTTACTCTTCATCAGAAATCGGAAAATCTTGTATATAGTGTTTATTTTTGCCTCCGGCGTTGATGGGACGTTGGTGCTTGGGCTTCTATGCGCCCAGGTTGGTCGTAATAGGCTAATAGCTTCTTGGTATTTCATTCTCAATTTCTCTGTGTAATTTCTGTTGAAAGGTGACACCATTCGTTCGAGTGGGCTCCCAATTGCTACATCCTGAGCCTTTTCACATACATCTTTGGGCTCAACATCTTGGGCTTTCATATAGAACCTTTGGACCTCTTGATCAGGCCTCTTGATCAGGGTTTTAGCAAAAAATTGGATATGTGTCTTTTTTTTTTTTTTTTTTTATTTGCTTTTTTTTTTATTCTTTTCCAATTCGCTCTATGATTACAGTTTAGTAATTTTTATCTAATTAAAATAAGAGAAATTAGCCGTCTGGCTTTTCTAATTTTTTGGTTTCGTACATCATCAATTAAGAATAAGTGTTGTCTCAAACTAATAATTATTCTTTGGACTAACAGACTTTCCTTAAGTTTCGCATTATATACTCCGCCTCTTTTTTATAATCATCAATTATTTTAAAAAAAATATTAGAGTATTCTTTCTAATAAACTAAGCAATATTTTATGTAAATCTTTCTCTAATCGGTGTAGAACAATAATATGAAAGTCATACTAAAAGTTTTAGTTAACTAATTTTTATTTTTGGCACCTAACTAAAGAAGTAATTAGGAAGGATAATGCCCTTAAGATCTGACTCACAAGCTCAGATTTTGTTGGAAAGTGCAGGGAGTTGCATTTACCCTAATTTTCTCCCTTCACTTGTATGTCTAATCTCCTACAAACAACCAATCTGCACTTAAATTGAATTAATTATTTTTCACCACACGAGTGATAGTGTGGTTGGATTGAAGGTTTGAAAAGGGGCAATCAAGAGCTGGTGTGGAGACTGAGACTGAAAATATATGGATCAAATCATCTGTCTCCAAAACTAATTGTATTTTTGTGAAGCGGTGATGACGGTTTCCTTTTCCCATGCTGATAGTAATGATTCAATCCGAATATTCTATAGCATTCTTGTGATTACATCCAAGAGAAGTAGGTTACATTGGTCGCTTCCTCCACCTTTTTATTTAGGAGAAAAAAAAAATTAGTCATTTTGTGTTTGCTACATTAGTAATTCAATCAGAATTAGTCGTTACTTTTAGCTCATAACAAAAACTTAGATCAAAATGTTAAAAAGAGATCCAAACTAACAAAGTTGTTGAAATATGCAGAAAATAGATTATGTGGCACAATTTGTTAGTTAGATACTATTAAGTTAAGTTGATGATTTTTTATAATCTTGGAGCTAAGTAGTGATAGTTTAAAGGTCTTTTTAATATTTGTTATAAGTTTAGAACCTAAAATGTGAAGATACTTCCCAAGCATGAAGTGTAGCTTCGAAAGTCGGTTTAAAAGTAAGAATTCGACCGTTAGGTCTCCTAAAAGCAGTAGGACTATACTTCCCAAGTCCTTCTAAATGCTTCACATTAACCCTAACTCTCTCATTTGTTGGGATCAAACAAAACTCTCGGTATTCCTTGCGAGTAAAGAAAGAGAGAAATCAAGAGAAAGATAGACGAGATCCCCCAATTAGTTTCGAGACCATAAAAAGCTCTCTATTCTCGGATTCGGCCTTCAGATTTTCGTTAACCCTAAGTAGTGAAAATATTGAGATTCTTGATTAATTCCCCATTATCTTTGTGAGCAAAGCCTGAGAGAAATGAAGAGAAAGGCAGAGGAGAGTATGTGCGGTCATGGAGAAGGCTGGGTGAGAGGACCATTAATCGGCAAAGGGAGTTTTGGGTCGTGTTTCTTGCCAAGTCGAAGAAACCCAGATCACGGTTCGATTGTTTCCCTTCGTCCATGGCGGTGAAATCCGCAGAGGTATCTGTTTCGGGTTCGCTTCAGAAGGAGAAAGAGGTTCTCGACAACGTTAAAGGCTGCCCTTTGTGATTGGCTGCTTTGGGGAAGAGATTACAACCCAAGAGAATGGGAGATGGTTTACAATTTGTTATTGGAGTATGCTTCTGGAGGAACCCTAGCAGATTCAATCGAGAAATCCGGTGGTGTGGGTTGCCTGAATCCGACGTTAAGCGCTACACCAAATCGATTCTCAAGGGCTCGGTCACATTCATGACTGCGGTTACGTACACTGCGATTTAAAGCCCGAAGAATATTTTCTTGTGCCCGCAACTGATACTAGTGGTAATTTTGTGGCAAAGATCGGGGATTTTGGGTTGTCGAAGAGGTCAGGCAGAGAAAGAAGAGGAGGTTGGACTTGGACCTTGCTTGAGGGGCACTCCGCTCTATGTGGCACCTGAATCGGTGATTGAGGGTGTACAGGAGCCTCCATCGATATTTGGGCTCTGGGGTGTGTTGTGTGTGAAGATGCTATCGGGAATCCCCTTGGGATAGGGCGGAAGAGTTGAGCACAGAGGATCTTTTAAGTTTGATTGGTGATGAGCGTGAATTGCCTAAAATTCCGAGTGGGTTTCTGATGAAGCAAGGGATTTCTTGAAGGCGTGTCTTGCGAGGAAGCCCGTTACAGATTCACGGCTGAGATGCTAATGGATCATCCATTTCTGGCCGGTGTGGTGAACATGATGATAAAGTGAAGGATGAAGGACTGCTGGCTGTTCAGGATGAAGAACTAGTGGCTTGCTTCTAGTCTTTCGTGGACCGAGACTGATTCTGAGCTTAGTGGTTCTTCTTTTTGGGTGATTGCAGCTTTTGGCTGATGATTCTTCGCTGTTCTTGGCCGGAAGAGGTTGAAGATTCGGAAGGCAACCCATTGGAAGCTCAGATAAAAAAACGTCTTTTATAGGTTTTAACTGCCCCACTTCAACCATACCTGTTGGAGCTTAGCAGTGACTAGACAAAAATATGTTGAACTTCCAATTGTAGATTGATGGAGTGGATAGTTGTAGTCAGCTAGTTATTCCAAACATTTGAAAGTAACGACTCCAAAGAAAATGTAAATTGCATGTAGTGTGAATTGCTCCGTATGAAGACTAGGAGCTCCCACAGGAAAGAAATACATAGAGGGAGAGAAAGCATTAGGAGGGATAATTTCCTATTTCTTCTTTGAAGATCTTGTAAAATAGATCTATGTTTGCTGTTGCTACAGGAATTTTTGTTTTGTTTTATAAATATAGCTAATTGCGATTTTTCTTGCTATTTTGTGGTTCTGAATCATGGCATAAGCTGAACTGGAGTTTATAGTCTCCCTCAATTACAGAAATTGCATCCAGAATGCTGTCTCAAAAGAACTCTTCTTCCACCATTTGATTATCTCCGGATGCAAAGGCCATGTAGAAATCTGTTCTTGGTGCAGTTATCCCATTAATCCACCTCATGTTTTGCGGTAGCTTTTCTACCAGATGCTACTCTTTGTCTAATATATCCAATAGTAGACTTAAAATTGGATTTCTCCTTTCTGAATCTCAATCCAGAGGTGATAGATGCGACCACTCGCAGCCAATTTAAAGGAACACCAATGTGGCAACGTTGTGGCGACCATTTTCTAATATTTGTTGGGGGAAACCAGACTAGGAGGAAAGGTGATTTATGCTTTATAGACATCTTTGTTTATTCATCAATCCCTCTGCAAAGTACAATGCACCCTTAGAAGCATTTGCTATTAGCCTTGATAAAATCCTTGAATGCATCTAAGACGCGTTAGATAATGGAGCATTTATACGCTGCTCTGCTTTGTTTATTCATCTCTTCCACTGCAAAGTTCAATGCAGTCTTAGAAGCATTTGCTAGCCTTGATAATGTCTTGAATGCATCTAAGAAACTCTCAATCATAGTGATGGAGTACATTATCCACTGCTGCGAAGCCCATGAGATCATCAGCAAAACAGAGATCACCCTGTCCTAATACTTAACCACCATGGAAATAACTAACCAAAGTTCCATTGGGGGCAGTGATGCAGGTTGCACTCCATTTTCTGAAAACAATAGGAAGGTCACAAGGAACACCAATCTCTGATTTTTGAAACTAAAAGGGAAGAAAGCTTAGGAAAGTTTCTATAAGTGGAATAATTGCAGCTTGACTATGGTTCATCCACAGCTTGCATTTGCTATGCTTAAGGACCTTTACTTACATGCTATCAATGTGGGAGACAGTGGATTTATGATATTCAGGAACAAATAGTTTTTGTATCAATCACCCATACAGCAACATCACTATGATTGTCTGTATCAGTTGGGAAACAGTAATGACCGGCCATGTTCAGCCACAGAGATAAAAGTGATGCAGAAATCAAGGAAATTATAGAGCAGGGGACTTTAGAAGGAGTAAATCCAGAGCAGCTGGCTTGGACTATTGCAAATTTGGCATTGTTGAACTCAGTGGACAAATACAGCTACAGCTCATCTGCAAAAGCGGCTGAGCGGGAGGGGAAGAAGCGGATTGGGAGAAAGATTGATGATGTTAGAGTCATTGTTGGGCACGTTGCAGCACGAAATTCCTGTAGGCTTCTTTTTCATTTGAATTGTCTTATGTATTAAAAAAAGTTCAGACACAGAAAAAATACAGGAGACATCGAGGATAATGGGCACTGGCTGTTCAGTGGCCAACCATTTACTGGTTAGATTCTCTTCGTTTTTCTCTTCCGCTTCAAGCATTATCAGAAGCTTCTTTTCATTCCTCGGGCAAAGCAAATAGCAACTTTAGTTTTATGACATAATTGGTCCTGCATTTTTCTAGAAATTCCCAACTACTGGTTCAGCATTGTCCTAAACATAATATGCATCAATTTATGTGCGCCGGTGTGGGGGAAATCTATGCTTTGTTCAATAGATCGTACTCATCCAGCTAAATCTATACAAAATAGAGCTTCCCCTGTTCTCAACAGCTGCATCATTCCTAACTGGATACTGCGGAAACTATATATTCATCATTGAGAAGATTATTGCTTGGCTTTAGCCACACCGTGGATGCTGCAGACTGGCCTTCCCTTCAGCCATGTGGCTTCAGATGTTCAGAACCATCAGGTAAGAATCACATCTCTAGAAATCGAAGCCAAATCTATGTACTAAAGGTTAAATGTCAATTACTTAATTTAAAGACAAATCAGAATCTAACAAATGTCATACAATACAGTATCCCTAAAAGATCCCATCCAAATTTGTTCTTTTGGTCGTTCAAAAATTCCTGGCCATGATTGATACCCCCAGCCACCAAACAAAGTCATACGGTTTCAATTTTCTAGCTCTGGACTGTTGACAAACTAATTTTGCACTAACAAACAGACGAACGGATAATGCTTTTTTTTTAACTAACGCCAGGAGAAAGAGATAATTAATGGATAATATCTCTCTCCCTTTCTCTCCATTTGAGGTCAGTGGAGATGTGTCGGCAATGGTTATGAAGCTTTATTTCTGTGGTCCTTCGGTTGTCTGCTGACACATTCCAACATAGACAAAACTCGGTTTTATCAACATTTGTGGTGGTCAATGAAAGCTCCATCCAGCTTAAACAAACAAGATGGAGCATTATGAAACATGTTAATTATGCAGAAGAAACCACTCATCATTTTTTTAATGGTTTGATTGATTATAAATTAATATTGCCAAGAAAAGTAGGGTTTTTAGAGGGGAAGTCAGGTACCAACATCCTTTTCTCTTGAAAGGGAAAGCGCAAATTTGCAGGGGTAAAAAGTGGACAACTTGGTTATTATTTGGTGAGCTTTTAGTTTTGGATAAGGTCGCACAATTAACTCGTATATGGACAGGGATGTAATTGGTGGTGAGATAAACTAGGATTTATTTGGATAATAACAAAGTAGGCACAGTGCTTGTTCCGCATCAATGAGTGATCGAGGATTTGGGTAGTGCTGTCCTGGCAAATGTTCTCTCCCTTGCCATCCAGACAACAATTTTATATCTGGTATTAGAAACACAACGTGTACCTCTGCAGAAGTTAAAAAGTGAACGAAAAGAGCAAGGGAAATTGGTAGCACACAGAGGGATAAAACAGAGAGATATCGTGGTCATGAGGTCACATCTTTCGTAAGAGTAGTCCTAATTTTACTTCCGACATTGAGATATATTATTAGTTAATATTAAGGTGAGGTTTTTTCATAAGAAAACCGATATGTTCTCCACGCGAAAGGGATTCTTTTTTTTGTCTTTTTGGGTAAGGAGTGAGGGAAACGAAGACAGGGAGAGATAAAAATTGACCCTTTTCTCCAGACACGATCGAATCAAAGATATATTATAGGGGTAGAAATTTTAGAGATTTTGAAATTTGTAAAACGTTCGGACTCGATGGGCTGTGGACTCACAGCTCCAGTTATTCTGTTAAGACAGCTCTGGCCCTCTGGGAATCACGGAGTGAGTTAGGGGAGTATATCGGCCTACGCGGCGAGAGAGGAGGCAAGCAGAGAATCATTATTGTTTTTGGAGCCAGGCTAAACCTTCAAGTCAGTCAACTTATGATTTTTCCTTTCAGTTTCCTTGAATACAAACACTACTCGACTTATTTCCTTAATTCCATCCTCCATTGAATTTTCGCGTACAAATTAAAAATACAAAAAGGACGGGTGAAAGGGCTTCAATCTACATCAATTTGAGGATTGGGGATCGATTCAATGTGTCCCATCCCGTATATATATAATTTTTTTTTCTAATCCACTGTGTCCCATACTTATCCACACGAACACAATGATCCCAGATTGAAAAAGGCAATCTAAGAGGCCTAGAAAACCCAAAGACCAAAAAAGAGAAATAAACAGCTATAAAGCAAACGCACTCACCCGTAGCGCGTGATAATCAGTAAGAAGGGCCGCATCACTACGTCTTTCGCTGCGTATAATCCACCGTCGAATTCAGGACCTCGAACTGCATCGATCCGTTCTGGGTTTGCAACATCCAAAATGGATAAGCGTATTAACAACGTTATTATCCCCGAAGCAAAACCAGGGTCATATGCAGAAACCCTTCCGTCTCGCTCTTTCTCTCTGTGCAGCGGTCTCTGTCTCTAAAAGACGGCTCGGTGTACGTGTCGATCCGCTCGGGCAAGCACAGTACGTGTCCTTCTTATTCATATCCATCCCAGTCCCGAAGCTATTCCTTTGTGTTTTCTCTCCCCACCATAAAGCAAGTACTTCTCCCAACTCTCTGGTTTTTCGGGGCTAAAATCCCAACCCTTTAATCAACCGTCCTGATCGAAATCCAACAAGTTTGATTTCCAGCCTCGTGGACTTAAAATCCATGAATTTGATATCGAATACTGGGTTCGAGATCGCATTTCTCTCCCTTAATCTCTGTCGAAAAGTTCACAAACTCAGGTTCAAATTCAAGCTTTGAGCCAAATTCAAAGTCTGGCCTTTGTCTCTACTTGTGTAAAGATCTCAATTTTGGTATTCGAATTCAGGAGTTTAGGGGTTTGGGGGTTGAAATGGGGGCCAATATATCTGCTACCGTGTCTGACACGGAGACGCCATTGAAGTCCCCCAACCTGGGGGACATGCCGGAGAGCTGTGTTGCATTGGTTTTGGGGTACTTGGACCCGCTTGAGATTTGCAGGTTGGCCCGTTTGAACCGGGCCTTCCGGGGTGCTTCTTCGGCGGATTTTATATGGGAGTCGAAATTGCCGCCAAATTATCTGTACATTATGGAGAGAGTGTTTGATGACGAAACTCTAGAAAAATTTGGGAAGAGGGATATCTACGCCGGGCTTTGCAGGCCTAATCCCTTTGATAATGGCACAAAGGTACCATCTCTCGCTGTCTTGCTCTCTGTACGCCTACCTATTTGTTGAGATTTCTCGTTTTATTGATCTGCCGTGAATTGTCGTTTTGCGAAGGAATTTTGGCTGGATAAAAGTACGGGTGGGAGTTGTGTGGCGATTTCGTCGAAGGCTCTTAGGATAACTGGAATCGATGACCGTAGATACTGGAATCACATTTCGACCGACGAATCCAGGTGAGATAATTATGGTAGAGGCGATATTCTTTTGCCATCATGTCAATTCAAGAACCCGAATCACTTTTTGGAAGCTTGTTTCTTATTATATGCTCATGTTAGGTGAACTTGAGCGGATTTAACTTCGAATGTTTTATTCCATGTAGGTTCCAGACAGTCGCCTATCTCCAACAAATCTGGTGGTTGGAAGTTGATGGCGAGTTTGAATTCCAATTCCCTGCTGGAACATATGGTCTCTCCTTCAGACTCCGGCTTGGGAGATCCTCAAAGAGAATGGGACGTCGCTCTTGCAATTCCAAGCATATCCATGGCTGGGACATAAAACCTGTAAGCTTCAAGCTAACAACTTCTGATGGTCAAAAGGCTGTGTCCCAGTGCTATTTGGACAGTCCTGGGAACTGGGTCCACTACCATGCCGGAGACTTCGTTGTTGGTCACACAACTGCCTTGATGAAGATCAAATTTTCTTTGACCCAGATTGATTGCACTCACACCAAAGGTGGTCTTTGTGTAGACTCTGTGTTTATATACCCGAAAAGTACAGGGAAAGAGTCTAGATTGTCTTTGTAGGCAGGAAGAGTTGTAAAAATATAGAGGTGTCCCGCCCAACATTTAAATGGCGTCTGCTTTTCCAGGTCCCTTGGTGTTGTTTCCATGTATAATTGTGTATCTTTGCTTCTTTCTGAAACTGTAGTTTGAGATTGGTTGCAGAAGTTTTTGACCGGAAACCATGAAATGCGGGATTTATTTTAGGTTGCAGCATTTTCGGACAGTGTTTCATATGTGCGGTTAGATTTCCAGGTATCAAAATGACAAAAACTCCCTGTGAAGTTTTTCCAGTAGGATAGAACTTGATTGGAGAGTGCAGCCAAACTTGGCAGGACATGGGGAGTGGGATTGGGACGTTATAGTCTTGTTGGCTTTAAAGTTGATGGAAATTGAAGGCGACGCGGTGAAAAAGTGAAGAGATGATTTGAATGAATTGGGACGGTTATTATATTGTTGGCTTTAAAGTTGATGGAAATTGAAGGTGAATTCGGTAAAAACAGTGAATAGTGATATTTTGAATAAATGGTTGAAACGGTGAAAGGAGTGATAATTTGAATGAATTTTTTATATTTATTATAAAAAATATATGATTTAATTAAAGAAGAGAGTATTTTGTAGTTATTATATTAAATTAAAATCTTGGGGTGTAATTTTGAGATGATAAACACTACTTTAATATTTAATAGACTTCAATTTATATTTAATATCTTAACTTAATAAAAGAAAAAATAAGTCTTAAAATTTCTTTTAAACTTTTTGAAAATTTCATTTGGATGCAAAAAAAAATATAATTCAAAATTTCACAAAGATCGTTGGACTTCCAACTTTAAATTTCAAAGAAAACCACTTCTAACTTTGTAAAATGTATTTCTGTTCATTTATTAAAAATGCAATGGTTATTCTCGAAATCCTAGAGTAATTCCATGAGAGCTGATAAGGCTTGGGAAGACATTAATAAATATTAACGAAACTGATTGTTGCTGCTAATGGTTAAAAACGTGAGAGCGTGCACTTGGGAATGAAACTAGAGATGGTGATCCCCTTTTAGCCAATTCCCAAACACATTTTACTATAATGTGACGATGCTTCCATACCCTAAAGAGGGTGTTGGGAGATCTCAAAAATTATTTTTTTCTAAACATATTTCAGTCCTTTTTTTTTTTCTTTAGCCCTACTTTCATTGTTCTTTTCATTGAATTTTTATTTTTATTTTTTATAATCTGTTTATCGCTATGATTCCAATAAAGTTTGGCGTTGGCCACAATTTTAAATTTATTTCAGTTGAACCAAAGTTCTTTGCTTAATTTCTTTTGAAATAAATGGAGCGTTTATTTGTCAAAATTTTAAAGAATATTTTTAAAATTTTTAAAAAATATAATATATATATATAATTTTAAATTTTAAAATGTATTTATTTGTCGAAAACTTTCGTACCTAAAATATTGTCCGCCGGAATGATGTTACAGAGGCTTTGAGCTGACTATTTATGTGGCGTTTGCTTTTAAGCCTTCTTGCTTTATAAACCATGGGATTAGACGCTTTCGGCATCGAAGATTGAAGAACATGCACCTCGCCCTACTCGAACCAGGATAAGCATGAGTTCTGCCATCGTGACACTTGATGAATAGGAAATTGCCAGGTCGGAGCTCTGGCAGCTTTCTCCGCTGTGGATCAGATTCTTGGACCGTTTGGCTAATGCAAGCCTTAAAAGTTAACGAGGTATCTGCTCTAATTACAGGTAGTCAAAATGGGTTATTAACTGGTGAAGGCGAAAAAATAAATTCATTTGCCAAAGAGGCTTCGCTCTCTCTGTCTCTCTCCCCCTCTGGGATTGTCGCTAAAAGCCTCTTCCTCGACCGCGTCACCCTCTCTCTCTACGACTTTGACTCTCGGACAGTTTGGGCGTCTCTGAGGTATTTCTTTTTGTTAGACCACCGAGGTGAAAAACGTTAACCTATTCCAAGTAAGAAGACATAATTTAAGATATCCAGAAAATATGTTCTCTTAGGTTTCTGTATTTCCCCTCTTTCGCAAAAAGAAAAATACGTCTCTTTCCCTTTGATCATGCAACCCTTTCAGCCTCTTCCTTCACTCTATTTTTCCTTTTCTCTGTCTTTTTTTTTTTCGTAAAATTTGTTTTTTTTTTTTTTTTTTATTCCCGAATCAATGAAGATCTACAGCAATTGGTATTGTTATCTTTTTAACGTACTAACCAGAAATAAGGGTTTGTGGGAATTTCCAGTTTTTTGTTGCAGGGGGTGTTGGGGAGGTTAAAGTTGTTTGCTGATCAAATTCAGCTGTTAGATTGAAATTTTATAAACGAGTTAAGTTAGCATTTAGAGTGAACTGTTAGTTATAACAGAATCTGGTATTCGAAGACTTGCTGTATATAAAGGATATCAGTTGTATAGTTGAATTGTTAATACTACTCATTCATTTCCCATACTTTGTTTTTTTCTCCTTCTCTGTTGCTTCCAGTTACAGATTTTACAAAAGTTATCGCTGCAAGCTTTACAAAATTGTCTTAAAAATGCCAATCCAGGTTGTCAAGTCTTAGGGAGCAACTGGGTTTTGCTATAATTTGAAGTAGTTATTTGAGATGGAAGCTTGTATGGATTTCTTGGATCAGCTCGTCCCCGACATTTCTTTGAAGATCCTAATGTATTTGGACGATCCATCTGATCTTGTCCGTGTTAGTTCTGTCTCACGGGCTTGGCGACATTTTGGTGAGCTAAAACATAATTAAGTGCTAAAATTTCTGAATGTAGCAGACTGTTTGTTTATTGCCAATAACCCAAAACCATTTTTTCCGAGTAAATTTAAATAGGTTTTTCTGTTGAGTTGTTGGTAGTTTTAGTAGCATCTATATGGAGTAGAATAACTTGATATTTCTGTGTACAACAGTGGTAGCACTCAATACCTACATGTTTTTGGTACGGTTGATTACTATGTATGATAAAGATGCAATTAAATAACTAGACATAGAAAATTGGTTCATTGGGAAGTCTTGGCAAAATGTAGAAACAATGGGAAAATTGGCGTTATTAAGTGGGTAATGTACTAGATTAGGGTAATAGATGATTTATGTGAAGTTGTAAGAACTCTATGGTGGAGAGGAGATGGATATGGATGTGTTGTACTTCTTGCGGTCCTTGTGTTTTCATCAATGCTAGTTCAAGCACTCTGGAAGCTCAGTGTTAATTACTGACTTGTTCCTTATCTTATTGAGCTTTTCGCTTTTCAAGGGAAAATAAATAACTGAAATCTGAGGGTTTTAGTTGCTGTAGGGACTAAGGATACTGACAAGTTTGAACTTTTAATGTTCTCCAGTGATTGCAAATGGTGTTTTGAAGCAGTTTTGCCTGAGAATGTTTCCTCAATTATCTAGAGTTGCCCATGTTATTGAATTGAACAAATGCAAAGCAGAAGAGCCTGAAGAAGTTGGATCCAGCTATTCATCTGAATGGGAATCTTTGGAAAGGGATCATCAGGTGTATGCTCATTTGGCTGGAGTTTGTACATCATTTCTTGTGGGGGATTGCATTTCGAAAGCAATTTGTGCTTCTAGCACCGATAATTATCCGCAGGAAAGCATTGATAATACCCTGCAACCAGCAGATATTGTTGCACGGATGCCTTCATACTGGTCAAGTAAAGGACAAACTAATCCTGCAGTGCCTGAGACACTAACATACAATCTGGTCAATGAGTTTTGTGTTATTTCTGAGATTAATATGCGCCCTTTCCAAGGTATTGTGTTGGCGTAGTTCAAGTTTGTCTTGACATTTTAAACATCTTTTAATGATGGTATTCATGTTGTTTTTTGCAGCATACTTTCAGTTGGGTTCACCTATATATTCGGCCAAATCTGTGCGATTTCGTATGGGTCATAGCAAAATCCCTGCAGATTTAGGAAATGATCACCTCAGTGGCGTATCTGCTGGTTCTGCTGATGACAAATTCATATGGACATACACTTCACAAGAATTTCCCATGGCTCAGGTGTGTTCTAGGACTACACGCTGTATTTTGTATTGTCTTTCAGCTTCGTTTGGTTTTCTGAGGTGAGGAATTGTTAAGGATTGGGGGTATCTATTGCACAACCATTAAGGAGTTCAAGCTCAATCTTTTGCCCACATCGAAGATTTCAATCTATTGGACTACAGTTTTTCTTTGAGTTTGAGTTTCTCAGGTGGAAGAACCTTAGTTAGTAAACTAATATGTAGGATAACAAAGATATATTGTGAAAAACGTAATGGATTTTATGCACACTGTTTTGCGGTAACGAAAGGTGGATTCTACCATTTGATCAGAAGCTAACACTGTTATCCAGCCATACAATCTGCACTAAGGTTCTTCCATAGTAGTAACTGCCTCCTTTAGTAGAAATTCCCTCCCATTCTTATCCCCGACGAGAATAATTTTCATTTTATAAGTGGTGGACTGGTCTAGGATAACACTGAAGCAAACTAATTAATACTCAAAGATTATCCCCTTTGATAAGTTTTTGCAGTCATAAAGGTAACTGAGGATGATAACAAAATCCTTTAGTCACCTATTCTTCTTGCAATTTATTATGTTCTTCCTGTTATTAGTTTTTAGCTGCACTATCTGAATGATATTCTTTTTCTCTTGGTCTTATGCTTGTTTGGAAATAACTGACTTCTTTAATGACTTCCTCACGAACAGGAAAGTTGCCTGCAGAAGTTCAAGCTTCCAGAACCTGTTCTATGTGTTGGTGGAATTCTGCAGATTGAGCTGCTGGGTAGGGTTCAGAGACAAGAAATGGATGGCTTATTCTATATATGGTCTGTTCCATGTTCTCCTTTTTCACCTGTTCTGTTCAATACTCATTTGTGATTATACTAGGATTTACTCGGCCTGTAAAAATTGCTAATTCTACTTCCCTATCCTGTTATATAAACAACAACAGATAGGCTTATACAATTTTTCAACAATGATTTGGTTCATACTCGTGTTATGTATGTAAACAAGATGTAGAGGTTACCCTAGAGGGGGAAGGTTAAGACAAACACAGATTGAATATACAAAAAGACGCAGAGGAGAGGATGGACTATGAATCTTTCTCTTTAATATTGCAAGTGCTGTTTGGTTTCCCACTGTCACTTTGATATTTACCTGGGAATTTCGAAAGCTCATTTTCTTCACATGTGGAGATATTTATACTAGTAGTACCCGTGCTCTTGGAAACAGGAATTGATTTTTTACTTTTAATTTCCTTTTACTACATTATCTTCACATTAGCCTAAGCTTTTGTTAGAATGACCAGGGACTGGCTTAACTGGCCCAGATTTAGAACTAAGTTCTGTTGGTTTCTGAGGAATATGAAATCGGGGCAAGAAGTGTACCAACGAACTTTGATGCGGTTACAATAATTATTGCATCACTGATACGCCATTATGTATGATACATGCAATATTCAGCGCAATTAATGCATGTAAATCCAGCCTTTCCTTACACAAGCATGCTAAATAAAGAATGGCCTATAGGGGCTGTCTTGTCATCTCGAGTTAATATCCATGTGCCTATCCCCTTATTACGCTAGTAAGGCATAAAGCAGAAAATTGTATGCTGGTGTCTAATCTGATGCACTCCATTGCACTTTGCAGCGTCTCTTATGTTCAAGTTGTGGGGCAGTCCTTATCCCCAGTGTTTGGTGTAGAAATTCTTGAACCGTCTGGGAAGTTTGTTTTGAAGCATGACATGCTTTGCAAGTTTCATGCCAAATCGAGCATACCTGAGAACCAGCACGAAAACACTGATGGTGACTTGCAGAGACATCTCATAGATTGGCAGCATATTCTGGATATGTTGCAAGGAAATGGAGTCATAGAGATTGATGAACTTGAAATGGGTGAAGAGGAAGACGAGTAACTTCTCTGAATGGTTGTATGTCCTCACCCACCTCCTCCCTCTAGGCGACACGGAGGTGTTTTGAGCTGTGTTTTTTTTTTTGGATGAATAAGTAATTCCGATGTGAATTTCGCTGCCAACGTGGGGCTAACTTCTGTGTCTTGAAGCCTTTTCATAAGAAAGATTGTTTCAGAAATCTTTCTTCCTCCTAGGCCCTTCCAATGTCTATATTATTGTGATGTAATTATTCTATCTGGTGACGGTGTTGATTGAGGCAACTTAGACTACCCATTCTCTACTAACAGAAACTATGTTCAGAGCTACGGGTTTAAGCCTCGAGTTGTGTTAAACTTCTTTCAAACATGGTCCTTGTGTTTTCCCATCAATGCTAGTTCTAAGTACTAACCAGAAATAAGGGTTTGTGGGAATTTCCAGTTTTTTGTTGCAGGGGGTGTTGGGGAGGTTAAAGTTGTTTGCTGATCAAATTCAGCTGTTAGATTGAAATTGTATAAACGAGTTAAGTTAGCATTTAGAGTGAACTGTTAGTTATAACAGAATCTGGTATTCGAAGACTTGCTGTATATAAAGGATATCAGTTGTATAGTTGAATTGTTAATACTACTCATTCATTTCCCATACTTTGTTTTTTTCTTCTTCTCTGTTGCTTCCAGTTACAGATTTTACAAAAGTTATCGCTGCAAGCTTTACAAAATTGTCTTAAAAATGCCAATCCAGGTTGTCAAGTCTTAGGGAGCAACTGGGTTTTGCTATAATTTGAAGTAGTTATTTGAGATGGAAGCTTGTATGGATTTCTTGGATCAGCTCGTCCCCGACATTTCTTTGAAGATCCTAATGTATTTGGACGATCCATCTGATCTTGTCCGTGTTAGTTCTGTCTCACGGGCTTGGCGACATTTTGGTGAGCTAAAACATAATTAAGTGCTAAAATTTCTGAATGTAGCAGACTGTTTGTTTATTGCCAATAACCCAAAACCATTTTTTCCGAGTAAATTTAAATAGGTTTTTCTGTTGAGTTGTTGGTAGTTTTAGTAGCATCTATATGGAGTAGAATAACTTGATATTTCTGTGTACAACAGTGGTAGCACTCAATACCTACATGTTTTTGGTACGGTTGATTACTATGTATGATAAAGATGCAATTAAATAACTAGACATAGAAAATTGGTTCATTGGGAAGTCTTGGCAAAATGTAGAAACAATGGGAAAATTGGCGTTATTAAGTGGGTAATGTACTAGATTAGGGTAATAGATGATTTATGTGAAGTTGTAAGAACTCTATGGTGGAGAGGAGATGGATATGGATGTGTTGTACTTCTTGCGGTCCTTGTGTTTTCATCAATGCTAGTTCAAGCACTCTGGAAGCTCAGTGTTAATTACTGACTTGTTCCTTATCTTATTGAGCTTTTCGCTTTTCAAGGGAAAATAAATAACTGAAATCTGAGGGTTTTAGTTGCTGTAGGGACTAAGGATACTGACAAGTTTGAACTTTTAATGTTCTCCAGTGATTGCAAATGGTGTTTTGAAGCAGTTTTGCCTGAGAATGTTTCCTCAATTATCTAGAGTTGCCCATGTTATTGAATTGAACAAATGCAAAGCAGAAGAGCCTGAAGAAGTTGGATCCAGCTATTCATCTGAATGGGAATCTTTGGAAAGGGATCATCAGGTGTATGCTCATTTGGCTGGAGTTTGTACATCATTTCTTGTGGGGGATTGCATTTCGAAAGCAATTTGTGCTTCTAGCACCGATAATTATCCGCAGGAAAGCATTGATAATACCCTGCAACCAGCAGATATTGTTGCACGGATGCCTTCATACTGGTCAAGTAAAGGACAAACTAATCCTGCAGTGCCTGAGACACTAACATACAATCTGGTCAATGAGTTTTGTGTTATTTCTGAGATTAATATGCGCCCTTTCCAAGGTATTGTGTTGGCGTAGTTCAAGTTTGTCTTGACATTTTAAACATCTTTTAATGATGGTATTCATGTTGTTTTTTGCAGCATACTTTCAGTTGGGTTCACCTATATATTCGGCCAAATCTGTGCGATTTCGTATGGGTCATAGCAAAATCCCTGCAGATTTAGGAAATGATCACCTCAGTGGCGTATCTGCTGGTTCTGCTGATGACAAATTCATATGGACATACACTTCACAAGAATTTCCCATGGCTCAGGTGTGTTCTAGGACTACACGCTGTATTTTGTATTGTCTTTCAGCTTCGTTTGGTTTTCTGAGGTGAGGAATTGTTAAGGATTGGGGGTATCTATTGCACAACCATTAAGGAGTTCAAGCTCAATCTTTTGCCCACATCGAAGATTTCAATCTATTGGACTACAGTTTTTCTTTGAGTTTGAGTTTCTCAGGTGGAAGAACCTTAGTTAGTAAACTAATATGTAGGATAACAAAGATATATTGTGAAAAACGTAATGGATTTTATGCACACTGTTTTGCGGTAACGAAAGGTGGATTCTACCATTTGATCAGAAGCTAACACTGTTATCCAGCCATACAATCTGCACTAAGGTTCTTCCATAGTAGTAACTGCCTCCTTTAGTAGAAATTCCCTCCCATTCTTATCCCCGACGAGAATAATTTTCATTTTATAAGTGGTGGACTGGTCTAGGATAACACTGAAGCAAACTAATTAATACTCAAAGATTATCCCCTTTGATAAGTTTTTGCAGTCATAAAGGTAACTGAGGATGATAACAAAATCCTTTAGTCACCTATTCTTCTTGCAATTTATTATGTTCTTCCTGTTATTAGTTTTTAGCTGCACTATCTGAATGATATTCTTTTTCTCTTGGTCTTATGCTTGTTTGGAAATAACTGACTTCTTTAATGACTTCCTCACGAACAGGAAAGTTGCCTGCAGAAGTTCAAGCTTCCAGAACCTGTTCTATGTGTTGGTGGAATTCTGCAGATTGAGCTGCTGGGTAGGGTTCAGAGACAAGAAATGGATGGCTTATTCTATATATGGTCTGTTCCATGTTCTCCTTTTTCACCTGTTCTGTTCAATACTCATTTGTGATTATACTAGGATTTACTCGGCCTGTAAAAATTGCTAATTCTACTTCCCTATCCTGTTATATAAACAACAACAGATAGGCTTATACAATTTTTCAACAATGATTTGGTTCATACTCGTGTTATGTATGTAAACAAGATGTAGAGGTTACCCTAGAGGGGGAAGGTTAAGACAAACACAGATTGAATATACAAAAAGACGCAGAGGAGAGGATGGACTATGAATCTTTCTCTTTAATATTGCAAGTGCTGTTTGGTTTCCCACTGTCACTTTGATATTTACCTGGGAATTTCGAAAGCTCATTTTCTTCACATGTGGAGATATTTATACTAGTAGTACCCGTGCTCTTGGAAACAGGAATTGATTTTTTACTTTTAATTTCCTTTTACTACATTATCTTCACATTAGCCTAAGCTTTTGTTAGAATGACCAGGGACTGGCTTAACTGGCCCAGATTTAGAACTAAGTTCTGTTGGTTTCTGAGGAATATGAAATCGGGGCAAGAAGTGTACCAACGAACTTTGATGCGGTTACAATAATTATTGCATCACTGATACGCCATTATGTATGATACATGCAATATTCAGCGCAATTAATGCATGTAAATCCAGCCTTTCCTTACACAAGCATGCTAAATAAAGAATGGCCTATAGGGGCTGTCTTGTCATCTCGAGTTAATATCCATGTGCCTATCCCCTTATTACGCTAGTAAGGCATAAAGCAGAAAATTGTATGCTGGTGTCTAATCTGATGCACTCCATTGCACTTTGCAGCGTCTCTTATGTTCAAGTTGTGGGGCAGTCCTTATCCCCAGTGTTTGGTGTAGAAATTCTTGAACCGTCTGGGAAGTTTGTTTTGAAGCATGACATGCTTTGCAAGTTTCATGCCAAATCGAGCATACCTGAGAACCAGCACGAAAACACTGATGGTGACTTGCAGAGACATCTCATAGATTGGCAGCATATTCTGGATATGTTGCAAGGAAATGGAGTCATAGAGATTGATGAACTTGAAATGGGTGAAGAGGAAGACGAGTAACTTCTCTGAATGGTTGTATGTCCTCACCCACCTCCTCCCTCTAGGCGACACGGAGGTGTTTTGAGCTGTGTTTTTTTTTTTGGATGAATAAGTAATTCCGATGTGAATTTCGCTGCCAACGTGGGGCTAACTTCTGTGTCTTGAAGCCTTTTCATAAGAAAGATTGTTTCAGAAATCTTTCTTCCTCCTAGGCCCTTCCAATGTCTATATTATTGTGATGTAATTATTCTATCTGGTGACGGTGTTGATTGAGGCAACTTAGACTACCCATTCTCTACTAACAGAAACTATGTTCAGAGCTACGGGTTTAAGCCTCGAGTTGTGTTAAACTTCTTTCAAACATGATTTTATGTTGTGTTTGGTATCCAATTTTCCGATATTCATCACTTCCCAATAGTCTGGGAATATCTTAAATTTATAGACGACAAGAAGAGCTCTTTCCATGTCCCCCCGACTGAATTTACGATTTCATGCAGGATCTCTAGCAGTCTACCTTGTACTACAATTAGAGCTACTTGAAAGCCCATAAATAATGCTTCAGGAGGCCGAACATTTACCATTGTGGAGCCCCGCACCCCCTCTCCTACCTAAATCTTTCAAAATTCTGAACCCTCAGCATTCGTAATGTTAACTTCTCTTGTATCAACAAGCACCTTGCATTTTTCCAGTTGATCGAAATTCTGGAGTGGAGACGCAAACGACCTACATTAATGAACTATGACATACTGGATGGACCATGGACATCGGTCTGAGGATGATCCACGACGTAAACGAATTCTAAAACTACAAACCAGTCCGATTTAAGCCCTTTCTAATTATGGGTTTCAGTGCCCCAGCATATTACCATCAGGATCTCTACGGGCAATACAGCATTCCAGCCACATCTATGGTTTAGAAATTTCACTGATATGGGTTTACTCTTAAACAAGGAAATAACTTTAGTACAAACAAATATGATCTACATGATTCTTTGTATAATCACAAGCGGACCCATAATAAATTATTGTATAAGCTGATAAGATCCAGTGGTTACTAGCAGCTAATTATTCGAAATAAGAAATACCAAAATATAATTTGTAGATTGCAATAAGTGTTACAATTGGCAATAATTATGGTGAAACTGCAAAGATACACAGCTAGTTGGCCAATCGCTTAAAGCTCACACCAGGTTTAATATCACAAGTCTGAATACTTATTTAAATGACATTGAAGCTCATTGACGAGAACATGCTTCTATTTTCATGCTGCCTTGGACTTAGATCGCGGTGGAAGCAACTGCATGGCATAAACCAGAAGTCTACATCAGAGAAAAAGTGGAAAATATTTGCAAGCATAATTACCAAGCCTATTTGCAACTCATCCTAAATTTCCTTTCTTTCTCATATTTCTTGGTTTATAAAAAACAAAAATATACATCTACTTCTCTTTTTATGACTTGACTGTTAAATTTCAGCTGCCAGAGTTAAACTAACAACAGAAGATCTTAATTCGAGATTGGTGACAAGAATTGGTAAGAACCTGATAACAAGCAATAAGTGAGGTAGCAAATCCTAAGGCTCCAGTCACACGGGGAGTGATTTTCTTAGGTGCCAATTGAAGCAGCCCGGCAGCTACGACTATATCCATGCTTGCTCTAATCAGGGCCAGCGACCTCTCATTTGACCTTTTAAGTTTGGCCCGGTATTGCTCATTCTGCATTCATGGAGGGCCAAACCATGTAAGAAGGGGTACGGAATAGCAGTATGTACCAAAAAACTAAAATGAAAAGAACTCTGATGGGCACACCATCATGAAAGACCATGGTAAACATACTTGATATTTTTCGCAATCACTAAGTTCCTTTTCTAACTTCTTCATTTGAGCAGAAAGTCTTCCCAGCTCCCCAACCTGACACAAAAAAACATGCCAAGGAGGGGGGGGGGGGGGGGGGGGGGGGATATAAAGAAAATCGTCAACGAAAAATGTGACTGCACCTCAACCAAAGTGCCACAAATTGAGGAACCCATCCAACAATAAAGAGAGATGCGGCCAAGTAGGTCAGCCCGTTCCTTGTTCTACACCAAATAAAATATCTTAATTTAATCTTGCAATTTAAACTAAGAAACCAATATAAAAAGACAATGAACTAGGAACAAGAAAAGCAACTTGCCCATACCTTATAAATGCCCGATCTACCAAGCCACACAATTTGATCAAGAAACAAGAAAGTTGACAGCAAAGCATTTTTGGACTGTAGCAAGCGTTAAAAGGTCATCAAGAGGACAAGCAAGAACAATGTCTTAGGGGTGAACATTCTCATTTTCATACCTTTCCAAGCAAAACAATAGGAAGGGGAGTTCCTGGTGCAGGTGGACTGATAAGAGCATGCAAGTCATTGACAAACTGCAAATTGACAGAGTGAAGGATAAGATGTTGCAGAATTAAATATATTGGAGAGCAAGATCAATACAAGATTGGTTTCGCAGTACCGAGCAACTCTTTATTTCCATTTCAGATCTATGGGAGCAAATAATATACAACATGAAGGCTTCCCTTATTACAGGATCTATTGCCTCTCCTATGTTATTTCCAGGAGCCAAAAGAAAGGATTAAATACTAAATAGCCTTACTTTTATCCACTCATGAAAACACGGGTAGGTATGGAACTTCTTAGGCTTAAAGTAAGAAGTACCAAATTGAGCAACAATTCCAAAAGAACTAGACAAATAAAAAAGAGGCTGTTAACATGGTAAAATCTAACCTTGAAAAGACGAAAAACCTTCCGTGCCAAGCTGGTTGATTTGTCAACATTTTGAGCTGTACCAGGTTCTCCGTTACTCAAGAATTTGGAACCATATTGTATTGCCCTGCATACTTTGTCCCTTGCTTCTGCCTTGTTCAAATACACGACAAGCAGAGCAAGTTCTGCCCTAGTTGCATCCAGAGTACTCATCCTTTACGCTGAATAATCCTAAAAAATCAAAGTCCCGATCAACTTCATTTAAGTATCACTAAAATGAAGAATAACACCAGGAGGCGATGCCCTAGCATTACAGGGGACAACTAGAAGGTAAACACATCAATCAACGAATCACAAGACCAGTTACATTGACGCGTAAAATACAACATTATAACACGAGGGGATCAACTTTAATCTGCATTTTAAAAGCACCCCATTTGTAATAACTTGGGCATTCATCAAAGTCCGGTTGGGTTCTTAAGAGCCACAAGGGAAGGAAAGAATCATTATACTCGAAGATAAGATTTAGTTTCGTGAGTTTGACAAGACCTAGCAAAAATTTTTCTGAGGGACCTCCGATAAAACAAAGACCTCTCCTCAGCTTCGTCTAATACGAGCCCATCGCTAAGCCAGTTAAATTCTACTTAGAAGCTATCATCAATCCTCCTGCACTCAAAATTTCAATTTCTTTTTCCCGTTTCCTTCATCTTCCCAGAAGACAAAATAGAGCACAAATCACAAGAAGATAGACAAAACGTTATCGACTTCAACAACTTCAAATCTCACAATCACCCAATTCCGCACTCTCAATCTCCAGAAAGACAGGAATACGAAGTGGAAACCAAAGAAAAAAGAATACCCAGCTGAAAAACTCAATCTCCTACGTCGAAAAACTCACTACCAAGCTGAAAAAAAAAACTAATTTATTTTCCTCAGACATAATATACTCAGCAGAAAGATCAAATCTTTTGCATAAACAAGAACCTAAAATTTTAAAGGGCCAAAATCTTCCATACAAAAATTGTTGCCAGTGGACCCTAATTGCAATCCCCGATCAAAGACGGGTTTGTGGATTCTATATCCTATGGGTGCAGGCTGAGAGAGAAACAGAGACAGAGAAAGAGACTAGTACCGAAGGAAGTGCCCGTGGGATTGGCCTCGAAAAGCGCAACACGCTGTCTCTGTGAAACCTCAGAGGCTTTCTCTATCGTCACCACTATCTCTCTCCCCCTCTCGCTGTTATATATTTCTCTCCCCTCCTTGCTGACTCTGTCTTTTGCTTCCCTCTGTGATAGGCTCTGATAAGGGCTTCTTTGGTCCTCTCCTCTCCAAAACAAACAAACAAATCGTATACTGCTTACAAATAGGAAGCTTTTCCCGTGTATATTTATTGTAGAACGTAAATCGAATCCCTCATCATCAACTGGGAAAAAAAAAAAAAAAAATCCCTTATCATCAAGTTATCAACTGGGCTTTCGGAGTCGCCAACTTCGATCTGGACCGCAAATTTCGCGAATGAATGAGATCCTTTAGCCAAAATTCTGGAGCTTATATCGTATTTTTGGGGAATTAGTTGAGAATGAATGAGATCCTTTAGCCCCTGAAAATTCTCTTTTTTTTTTTTTCTTATATCGTATGGATTTGGTCGGGCACGCATCTGAAGGAAGATACTTCATTGACGGTCCACGATTACTCGACTGTTGTGTTATGACTTATCCGGATTGAAACTCCACTGCTTCGGACAAGCGTTACTACGGTACCGTTTGTTTTTTTCCATATCTTGAGACATGTAAATTTTTAACAAAAAAAAATACATTTTAAAATTTTTAACTTTTATATATACATACTTCACTTTTTACAAATCTCAATAAATAATAAAATTTTTAAAATTTTAAATATTTCGAAATATTTCTCAAAATTTTGAACAAAGAAGTGTACGGAGGCAAGCCAATGTAATCCTTCAACTGGGTTTCACATTATTTCCAGTTCGGGGAACGTAAAATATAATGTGCATCTTATGTACAAAGTTCTATAAGAAAAAAGAAAAAGGGAGTGCTCTTCCGTGCTTGCTAGGCCTTTTCTCATACCTGGTAATCTATATATATATATATATTACACCAATCGATGCATGAATTATGCCGAAATGGGTAAAACTGAAGAATGGAGATTTGATCTATCCAATTCCGCAATTCCTATATTATAATTTATGTATATGTATATTAGGTAATGAATGAAATCGTGCACTAGTTTCGTGCCTCAATACGATTCTTAAAGCAAGTGAAGAATACACTGCAACAGTAAAAAAATCAATGGACATGTACAAAGACCTTTCTCCACACATACTATTTAAGTCGTGTGGGGTGTGTGCAGGATTAAACTTGGGCCTGCCAGCTGACCGATGGTATTCCAAGCCAATCTGTCCACGTCTTGGGGTCATGTGCATATATATTAGTTAATACAGAGAGAATGCAAAAAGTAGGTGGCTAACTTGTTACTTATATAACCATTCCACTTGCAAAAAAGTAATTTGAATTCTAAGACCTGATTGAACCTGCAAATCAAATGTTCACTGGAAAAAATATTGCAATTTATATATATATGTTTGTTTGTTTTTTTCTAAGCTAGCATTTGTGTTTGTTATATGCGTGTAAGCATGACTATGGAAGTAGTTGAGTAAATAAGTGAGTACGCCTTAAATTTGTGCTGTAATCCTTAGCAGGTCGCCCCCCACCCCTTCTCTTTCAGTTTTCAGGCGTGCTCTCGGTCTCCTCTCCGCGCCTCTTCTGACTCCATATCCAAGCCACGATATGAAGGTTTTCAGCTTAGCAGGCCTGGCACGAAAGCCCAATCCCACCACAATTAAATTGGTCGGGTTCACTGTGAGCTTTTGGAATCTGCAGAAGGGAAATTGGAATTGACAACATTAACTACTTGTACTTGGCAAAGATTGTTCTGACCACTTGGTACATGACAAAATTCATATTGGTGTCTTCATCTTGACCTTGGAAACACTAAATTAATTTCAGGGGAGGAAATACCTTTGACATGTAGCTTTTTACACGACAGGACTGATACAAAACTTCTCCCCTTGTGGTCTTTAAAGGCCGCTTGGTATTTTGCTTTCGAGGCTTACGTATGATATTGGCGGATGGTTGAAGTGGAAAGCATACCAAAAAGTGCTGAGGTTGGGCACCTCAGTGCTCTATCTGCTTTATAACAAACCATATCTTCCATGATGTCATTTTTGGTTTCTCCAAGTCCAATCTGGTTGTTGCAGGCCCAACAAAGCAACATACGTGAGTAATTTATTGCAGAATCTGATTAGTAGAGTTTCGGCAGCATTCCCAGCTAGATTTCTGCTGTGATCCAGACAAGATACGTGAATAATATTGCGGTTTCGCTACAAAGTATGCAGAGCTAGCACCGCAATCTTATCCGCAGACAATCTCTCCCTTTTTTTTTTTGGTTGGGGTTTAGTTCATATTATCTTAGATTATAGGATAATAACTACACAGATTCCAAGATAACTACACAGATTCTAAGATTAGTTAAGGTACGTGTAAGCTGGCTCGGATATTCAAAGAAAAACAAGAGATAATCACCCTTGCAGCCTAAGTTTTAGTTTATAACATACATTGCTCGTCGTAAATGTGAAGGAAGCTTAGAAGCAGCATTTTGAAGCATTGAAATCCGTAGTGGTGGTAGGTATAAGCCCTAGAGCAAATTACACGCACTTTAACGCTCACATGGTTAAATCATCTCTTCGTACCAACACAGAAGGTGAATCGCGTACGTCACATGTACAAGAGTGTTTGAACCACATGTGCTTCCGGATTCTTCCGCAGAAGCTTACATTCAGATGCCCCAGCAGCTTCGCTGTCCCAGTAAAAGCCATTTCTGCATCCAGACATTGCAACCACCAATAGAAGAAAAAGGCCCCAAAGGACAATCATTTAATGCTGAATATAATCCACACAAATATAGTAAGTTCGATTAAGAAGCAGACAATCAATCGCCTTCGAATATCAAAAGAACATCTTTGATCACAGAACTTCACGAAATAAGTAAATATAATTGCAGCAGGATTGTTTATAATAGAAGGAAAGGAAAATCTAAAAGCAACCTATAGAGATTATGTCTTAATAAATACAAGGCCATCGATGGCATAGATTAGTAAGCTTGCGCATTCCAGTTCATATCATGTACTACTTCGTTTCATATAGACAATGAAACAGCGATCATCAATACAAGAGGGCAAAGAAAAAGGGCAAAACATTAATTATACTAAAAGACAATTTCAATTTTCCTCTATTTTCTGCTGAACAAACTCCTTAGCTTTCCCCTCTCCAACCGCTCCAGTAGCTTCTTGGCACCAGGGATATCCATCTCTGTAAGCTTTTTAAGATATCCAATTGCTCCATAGGAGATCATCAGCTTCTTGCATTTCTTACTTGAAGATAGAGATGCAAGGCAGGAAACTGCGTACTTTTTGGCAGTGTTTTGTGGACTTGGGTCAAGCAATTGGACCAGATTCGGCACACTCTTATCATCCCTCTTAACTTCTCTGCAGTTCTGGGAAACGACCATCAGGCTAGAAATTGCTTGTGCAGCTACCTCTCTAACGCTGTTTGATTTGGCCTCAAGCATCTTGACAAGCAGAGAAATGCACCCAGCATCACCTACCGATTTCTTCATCTCTGTCGAGCTACAAACCCGACAAATTGCTGATGCAGCAGCTTGTTGTGCGCCCAAAGATCCACATTTAAGCACATGAACTAACCCAGGTAGAAAACCAAGAGAAAGCAAAACTTCCGTGCTAACTGAGCCAACCAGATTCCTTAATGCCCCTACTGCAGATTCTTGGGGCAGTGGACCATCAAGATAAACCAATAGGCTCCGAACACCACCTTCTGAAATAACAGACCTCCTTAGGTTGTCATTGCTGGCAGTGAGATTCAGCAAGCACTCTGCAGCATATTCTTTGGACCCTAGCAACATTCCACAATCCAAAAGATTGATCATAATCCTTACAATTCCTTCTTCAGCTAGAGCTTGTCTCACCTCTGGGACAGCCGATATATTCTTCAGAGTGCAAGCAGCCGCAGCCTGTGAAACAGAATCACCAGTGCAACAGATCTCAATCAGTGGACGAACCCCACCATGACCGACAATTGCACGAGCTATCTCTGCTGACATGGACAGTCTCTGAAGCGAAATTGTTGCCTTCTCTTTGCCCACTGAGCTACCTGACTCAACAAGCCTAATCAGAGGTGGCAGAACTCCTTCTGAGACAAGCCAACTCTCACAACCCCCAGATTCTGCTAGCGAGCAAATTACAGTAACTGTCTTCTCCCTGATACGAGGAGATGTTGCTGTAAGCAATTGAACTAAAGCAGCAATATTGCTTCGGCACAGAACAGCTAAAACATTCTTTTCATCGTCTTTCATTACTTCAACAAGGCCATCAAGAGCTCTGTGCTTTGCTTCCAAATGCCCGATCTGAAGCCGGGCAAGCAATTCCCTGATATTGCTATGAGTTGCAGCCTCAGGTTCTGCTGAAGAACCAGTCATATTTAAAGGCAAGGTAGCCTCACCAAGCACCCCAGTCTTGATCAGAAGCCCACAATCCCTCAAAGTCAAGTCCAATTTTCCTGACAAAGCATCCAAGTCACTCTGCATCCGAAGCTTCCCTTCATACTTCTCCCTCACACATAATTCAGCCAATTCAATAGCTTCCTTCAATGTCTTCGACATGGCCTGCAATTGCTCCTTACAGAGTGCATTTTTTGAGAAGCAAGGGTGGCTTGACAAGTCCGACAAACGTGATGGGATCTGCTCCAATTTTGATGTTATCATCTTCCATCTACCCGGGAACCCCTTCGCTTCCCTTGCCTTATGAAGTGCGACTGGAACAAGCTCTTGGGCATGAGACAACCACTCTTCAGCTGACTGAGTATTGGCCAAAACCTCCCTCCCACTATCTTCTACCATGATTCCAATCTATCAAATTTTCCACCACAGAGTGACAGATAGAATTCAGAGGAAAAACCAAGGTCTGCAAGCTAACAACCCAGATGAGGAAAAATGGACAGGAAAAGATATTTGCACAGAAAATTAGAAGGCGGTGGAGCAGTTGCAATCATAAACAATGAATTATGGATTAAGTCTTCAATATAAAAATCAGAGATTGTAAGAGAACATTTTTTTTTTAAAAAAAAACAAATAGGACAACATCAAGAGCTTCGAGAGTCTTGTATGATCACAGAAAGCTTGTTTTGCTGAAAACAAGACCTGACCGACTATATCGAAGTACCTAAAGATGCCCCACGAGCATTTGCACTACTTTTGCAAGTGATCATTTAATGCCAGTTAAAAAATTCACCATATTAAAATTGTACAATAGGAATTGATTATTCAAAAAGATAGACGATGAAAATGAAAGAAGTTACTACTAACGGCTAACTAGTGCCGTCCAACTAAGAAGCCGTCGGCAGATGGTTTCTCTCAAATGCCAAAATAGCCCCTTCAACACATTATTTAAAGCCAGTCTCATACTATACAGTGCTGATACTACAGTGATTTATGTAGGGGGTGTTTTAGGAAGCAAATACTAGAGCTATAACTTCACTTTTTAACTAGAAGATGCTGAATTTGATAAATTTCTCAGGGGAGTTTTCGCAAAAGCTGATCTGATCTACATCCAACGGTCAAAATTCCTCCTAGTGGTAGGGAAAAGTTGGACTCTTAGCTGTATTCCCATTTTTCTCCCCATTAATGGACCTTCCCTGTGTGGGTGTGGGTGTGGGTGTGGGTGCGAGAGAGTGAGAGAGACTTTCCTTTGAAGTGAAGACATGGGTCTCTATCTACATGTGCATTTTATTGAGTGTACTAAAATTTATTCTAAATGGACAAGCCCCCACAAGAAAAAAAAAATGGTCAAGAAAATTCGTAGCAATTAATACGAAAAAAAACTTTTTTTTTTCTATTCCACCTCAAAATGACTTGACTTTCCTCAACTTTTAGGATCCTTCGACTATTAACAGCCACCAAACAGCGGCTCTCTCTCTCTCTCTGTGAGATTCTGTTAGGAGAAGGGGACAAAAGAAAGGAACTGTGATAAGCACTCAGCTATAAATCTAAATAATCTTCACAAGATAATTGCTAAATAGAGCAGAAAGAAGGGGAGGGGAGAATCACTTTGTTCTGAAGTAGGCATCAAGAAAGCAAGCAAAAACAGCTTCAAGAACGAACCTTTAAGACTCAGAAACTTGTCGCTTTTCACACAGAAAGCAATCCGCTATGCCTTCATCTTCAAATCTCTCTCACTCTCTCTCTCTCTCTCCTCTCTATGCTGTAACTTGATGCTTGTAGGGATCAGCAACCCACCATATCTTGACCTCTAAAATCAGCAATCAAACGACCGCTAGATCTTCAAAAACTCTTTATTGCTCTCACTTTCAGAAACACTGGCCCAGAAAGCAGAGTTTCTCCGATTCAGAGACAACCAGGCTCAGTTTTTATCCGTAGCAAAGAAACAAACACGAAACGGTCGAACACATAAAAAACGAATAACCAAAGAAAAATATAGTGAAGAATCCTCCTCAACCTTGAAGAAGAGGAAGAAGCCTAAGTTTGAATAACCCACCTAAAGTAACGGATTTTTATCACTAGAAGACGCAGAGAGGTTGTATATAACAATCGCGATCAAATTCAAAAATCAAACTTCTTCACACACACACTCTCTCTCTCATGGAAGGAAATGACAGTCTCTCTGTCCCTTAGATTCTTTCAGAAAACTAACGTATTATCCTATTCTGCAGTGTTTTAAGAGAGAGAGACAAAGAAATGGATACGTTTCGGACATCGGAGGTTAAAAGTTGAGCATGATGAAGGATTGAACGGCTCTGATTGCGGTTATGACAGATAATCCGACCGTTGGGATTGGGTAAATTTTGAATATGCATTTTTTCGAAAATTTTAAGTTACCGAATTGATGACATGGCCCTGTTAGCCATGTGTGAGGTCGTGACGGCTTATGACTTTTCAAAGTGGTGCTCAAAGGACGAACTAGGTCCCACGTGTGAACAAGAGAGCTTATGGGGAACTGCGTTCCAAGGGATCCGAATTTACGTGTTTAACCTTAAAATGTTTTTGAAATATCGAACGAGACACTTATGTTATAAGGACGTATTTTGAATTGGGACAGCTGGGAAAGAGAGAAACATGGGACCTATGGCACGTAAATTCCTATAATAGTCTTTGCCATATTGTCCTACCGGGCGGTCACCGACCTAAATAAATTAAGGTTGGTGTTTTCAAATTTCAAATAAGTGCTCCGTCGTCGTTTAATAGTCCAGTTAAAATAAATCTTCATTCAATAAAAAATGAGTTCAAATATTATTAATTTTTTAGTCTTTTTAATTTTGGTTTGTTTCCAAACTTAACAGAAAAAGCATCCTTCAACGTTGAAAATCTATGTTTGATTCTGGAGGTTGAAATGCCATTTGATTGGACTAATCCGAGGACATGCTTTGATCTTACAACCTTGATGATAACTGGCAGCCATTAAATTAAGGGAGCATTGAGTTCAAATTTTAAACTAAGGACTGCAATCATGTGCCTCAGATTAATCAAATCATTTACGTGGCTATTATATTGTCCTCATAATTAACCTGTTTTTAAATTATTTTTAGGACCCAGTAATGTTCCTAAGTGACTAATTTTGAAAAATGAGGGGTCTCCACAAATGATTAAGAGAATGATGCATACAACTTTCTTCGGTAATGCATGCGAAGGTTCAAAAGGACTTCATGCCGACGGGAAGATGATTGCATGAGTATAGTCTATTTACATATTAAAATTTTACACTTCTTAAAATTTTAATACAATAAAAAATTATAATATAATCTCTCTCTTCCATAATCATTACTTTTCATTATAATAAATATTAAAAATCATCTCTTTTTTATTTTTTACTAAATATAATATTAAAATTTTAACCTCTCTAAAATTTTACTAAACAAACACACCCTCAAGTACGAGGAAAAAGTTTCTCTCATCTCTTTTTTTTGTTCTATCCGAGACGGAATTATATGATATAATTTAAGATGGTCACTAAATAAAAATAATATTCTATTGAATTATACAGTAGAGATCGACACAAAACAAGAAATTACAAGACATATTGATCCTCTCTTTCTTTCGATCTGGCCGAGGTAAGCGGAGTGCTTCCAAATGGCTGCGGGAGCAACGACCACCTCCCCTAGTCCCCTTGCAATCTTGATTTGAAAAAGGCCAAAAGATCGAGGGGAGACAACCCAGACGCGTGGGGGCGTTGGCGTGGCTTGCCCAGGACGTGACGCTGTTGCCTGTCGGCTACACCTACTTTTCCCGATCTTGCAATTCCTTTTCCTAAGTTGTGTAGGCATGCTTAGAGTATTATTCACCCGCCACATCTTAGCTTTACACGGACAACTGCCTTCCAAGAATTACAGATTATTTTCTAGCTGGAAACCCTGTAGAAGAGTGCAAGACAATGGGAAAGCGGATGGCCATTATCCTGGTTCGGTGGTTCCAGTGTTGGTTACATTCTTACCCTTTTTTAGGTACTAAAACCTCTGTTTTCCTCACAAAGATTAATGGTCTAAAAGGTCATTCACCGACCTAAAGTGGAGTACATACAGCTAAAATGCCCATCAGGTCCGCTTCCAAAAGGTAAGCCCGTGGAAAAGACTCTGGCATTGGCACATGACAGGAATCCAGATTATTTTGTAAAGCACAAGTCGGTTCACAAGATGTGTCCTGCATTGAAAGACGTGGTCGAACGTAAAACGAAAGACAAATGAAATTAAATCCCAATGTATCGAGTTTCTCATGGTTCGACTTTCAGCCGGAAAAAAGTGAACTAAAGTAAGTGGGAGATGGAAAGTAAGTGAACCTTTCGTTATTATTTCGTAACGCACGCAAGATTAAGTAAAGATGAAATACACATGTTTCACGTCTATGAATCTAATCCCCCTTTTGCATACGCAGGAATGTACAGAGAAGTTTGTACTTCTGACCATCCCTCTACCGATTTCACCAATTTCATTTATCATCTTAAAAGTGCCACACATGCAGTAGGGTAAAGCATAACCAATACCACTCAAGTTTTGCAGTTTCCGAAGTTCCCTTTGCACCAAGTTCTAACCATGAAAAAAGCATAACCAAAAACAGTGACGAAAGAAACCAAACAATATAACTTCATGCCATACACAGGTACTTCATAATCACTAATCTGTCAATTCAAAAACATACCACGAGAAACAATTACCATTTAAAAGTGCAACTAACTAGTTGAGAACTAAATCCCACTTTGTGCAATCAAACAACAGTACAAGGTGAAAAACAAGCAAATCTACAAACCACTTCACTCGAAGTTCTGTGCTTCTGTTCAGGATCGGGATCTTTCTCGAGGTGGGGGTGAACGGCTGCATTTTCAGTCAAAATTCAAGTGTCATACACACACACCTCAACAGAAGGTTGAACAACCAGAACTAAAATAGAGAAAACCAAGTATTTGAGAAAGATATGAACCTGTCATATCTCCCATTGACTGGGCTTTCAGCTCTATCATATTGGGACTTCCTCTAGCTTCAGGTCTGGAACTTCCGTGGCCATAGTCTGGGCTAGCCCTATCCCTACGATATGGACTTGGGGATCGCCCATGATCATAGCTTCTCCTATCAGGTGACATGTCCCGACCTCTTCTATCAGGACTGTGCCCATTCCTTTTGTCATCATCATCATCTCGAACTGCATATTCCACTGAAATTACCCGATCCATGAACTTACTGCACCTCCAATAGAGATAAGCCAGAATTACTATAGAGCGTAGTCACAAATAATTGTTGATCATCCACAAAACTAATTTGGGCTGGGGATTGCTTTGAGAAGTGGATATATAAGGATTTCTAACGAGAATTATAAATCCAGGACACCAGCAGTGTACGCACAATGTAGAATATGCTGAAGGAAAATTATAACCTCATGTTTGTTGCATCCAATGCTTTGGTAGCGTCTTCCTGTGATTCATACTGAATAAATGCGAAATTCCTTCTGATCCTTATGTTCAATATTTTCCCATATGGATCAAAGTGCCTCTCCAAATCCCTTGTCCTGGTATAGCTCGGATCAAAATTAATAACAAAAAGGGTCTTTGATGGTCGCATGTTAGCCGAAGATCAACCACCAGGCCTTCTAATGCCGCGTTCATGCTGCAACACAAAATTCAATGCTAAAGTTTGAATGCTACACTAGGAGAGAATTACAAAGGAAGTTTGGACACTATGGATATAAAGCTTGTCCATTTGATCATGTTTAATACAACAAATCTATCCTTGACAGAATGAAAGAAAAGAAAGGAAAACATGCAATTGTTACAAGTGCATGTCCATGCTCATACAATCACTGACAGGTATATGAAGATGTCATCACCAGAACCATCATAATTATTGAAGTCTGCTTCGGTAATGTATTATGAAATGAACCAGGTGTCAACAAGCATAATTGGGAAGAATTCATGTAGGGATGTAGGGTTAATATGCAAGTACAGGTGAATTACTATAGAGCGTAGTCACGATTGTTGATCATCCACAAAACTGGTGGGCTGGGTCTTTGAGGTGGATTCGGATTTCTCCGAGAATTATAAATCCAGGACATCTCAGTGTACGCACAATGTAGAATATGCTGAAGGAAAATTATAACCTTAATGTTTGTTGCATCCAATGCTTTGGTAGCGTCTTCCTGTGATTCATACTGAATAAATGCGAAATTCCTTCTGATCCTTATGTTCAATATTTTCCCATATGGATCAAAGTGCCTCTCCAAATCCCTTGTCCTGGTATAGCTCGGATCAAAATTAATAACAAAAAGGGTCTTTGATGGTCGCATGTTAGCCGAAGATGAACCACCAGGCCTTCTAATGCCGCGTTCATGCTGCAACACAAAATTCAATGCTAAAGTTTGAATGCTACACTAGGAGAGAATTACAAAGGAAGTTTGGACACTATGGATATAAAGCTTGTCCATTTGATCATGTTTAATACAACAAATCTATCCTTGACAGAATGAAAGAAAAGAAAGGAAAACATGCAATTGTTACAAGTGCATGTCCATGCTCATACAATCACTGACAGGTATATGAAGATGTCATCACCAGAACCATCATAATTATTGAAGTCTGCTTCGGTAATGTATTATGAAATGAACCAGGTGTCAACCTTAAGAGCATTTTAATTGGGAAGAATTCATGTAGGGATGTAGGGTTAATATGCAAGTACAGGTGATTCTGTCTATATGTGGTGTACGTGTGTGCATGGGAGGCAGTGAGGGGGTTACGCCAAAAAACATAAAATGGTTACATGCCAATGTTGAGTCAGTATAACTTATCATCCAATCACCTTGGTCCACTCAACACGAAGTCGGCGGCCCTTTCGCCCAAACTCTGTCCGATCAAGTCTTCGAATGGCATACTCAGCATCTCGTTCATCTTCCATATAAACAAAAGCAAACCCTATGACACCAGAATGTTAAGAAACCAGAGCAGTACATTTCAGTCAAATTACCAAAAGCAAAAATTCTCTGATGGAGATAGTTTAGAAAATGAGCAAATCCGTTTACTAATGGAACTCTAAAAAACATGTATATTGGAGGAACAAAAAACTGCTGAGAAGCAACACAACACCTGCCACGGGCTGCAAAATCATCATGATTTCTATGTTGAAACGAGTCGGAAACTGAACACTGAGCAAAAATCATGAGGAATGAAAAAGCATGGTGTCTGAGGTAGTGTAGGATGGCAGGACAAGGTCAGATCAGATTAGTTCTTCTGGAAAAATACAAGAAGATGAAGCTTGGGCACATGCTAGAAAAGAAATGCAGAGAAGCACATCCATCCAAGAAGAGCATGGACATTCCAAGTAATCCTGCGCCAAAGAAATGGTTGAGTATAGGGGTTTACACTTAAATCAAACTTGCTTCTCTTGAGGGAAAATAACGTATACACCCATTTGAAAATATCCATTTTAACAAATATTTTATTGACCCTTTCCTAACAGCTATTTGGATGAAGAATTAGAAGAGAGCTGCAAAAGATGACAGTAAATTCATTTTTTTAAGGATTCTCCAATTAGCCAACAGAAATGGTTCAAGTCTTTTAAGACCAATGAGCCATTGTATGTAGACGACCCTTGCATCCACTTCTAGTCCAAACTCCATCCTTTTCAAATGACACAGGAGAAAAGGGCATTTGTGCCTGTGCCAATATTCAATAAAGTAACAAAAAGAAATTTTACTCCAACTGACCAAATTGAGAAGAATGAGGAAAAACTGTATCCAGATTTTATTGTTGTTGGGTGCCGAGGCAAATACTTATAAGGGGTCCATGAGTACTTTCAAAATGATCCTTTTCAATGGGTGTATGTTATTTTACCCTTCATTAGACATGTTGAAACCCCACTGCAACCCAACATAACAAGAAATTTGATTGTAGAGATATGTAGTCCAAGTGGTGTTTGCTCACACCCAGATTTCTATGACCGCAATAGTCCCATGTCTGACTTCTTTGTCACTATAGGGCTCACTTGTTAACTACGATATTTGTAACCTACCATACTTATAAATCAATCCCAGGCAACAATATTAAGTGTTTAAACATCAAACTACTCACTCAGAGAATAGGTGAAACAAAGATAGCTCAACAAGATCCTGTTCCAGATATCACAACATTAATGCACATCAAACCTTTATCATCTTGATGAAGACAGAAATAGCTAATAGGCGTCATAGCTCAACAACTAACATATTACTGTGTAAGCAAGAGAACGACCACAACCAACATCCCGGAATCTTTCGCTATTAGACCACTCAATGTCAGCGTAACATCCACAGAAGACAACTAACATGTAGAAAAGAACCCTGTACTGCAACTAACTAAAATGTATTAGAGAACCCATCATTGCAACTAATTTACCATGTAACACCAGATAGAGCAACAACGAATAGACTAGCTCTATACGAAGACGCTAATAACGAAGTCGGAAAAAAGAAGAAGTTGAAACGTAACTTACCAGACTTCATATCCACCCTCTCAACCCTGCCATATCTTCTGAAAAGCCGCTCAATATCGGACTGTCGTGCATCAAATTCAACGTTACCGCAAAAGATGGGCCTCATGTTCCCCGAATTCCAGTCGAGTCAATTTCTCCTAACCCTTAATGAAAAGTAGGTGGAGAAGAAAACAAAAAGGAGGAAGTATTTAAGTACTTCGTCGCAAAAGGACCACACAATGGTTTATTACTCATTCAGTACAATCACCGCCGTGCGCGCAAGGACAGCCCACTCTTTGCCATGGGTTTGGGACTGTACGCAACTGGTAATGAAGTTTCTTTCATTCAAAAGAAGCTAGCTTTTTTTTTAAAGCAATACTGAAGCTAACTTGTTCACGGTTCAAAAATAAATGGAAGCTACTACCCTATTTACAGGCATCATAACTTTTAAGGATTCGAAGCAAGGAGCAATTCGGACCAATCACAATTAGCTTAAGATCACATAATTATTATTTGCATAAACAAATGCCACGTAAATCTCAAAAACAAAAGTGGAAATTTCAAAAACAGTTAAAATTCCGAGAAGCAGAGTCGGATCTGTGGATACAGCTGAGAAGATTTCAGTTTCTTACCTATGAAGCTTTGCGACGCGGGTCTCGGAGAAACCCTAGGGGCAATTGGATGAACACTGCTCAGGAATGTGTTTTTTTCCGGAGCTCGAAAACAACTTGTCCCGAGCGGGGACGGACCACCAAGGTAAAAATACTAATTCGGGAGTGAAACGACGGCGTCGAGGGAACAAATTGGGTAGTTTCGGACTATTGGACCCGTAAGTACCAGAGGTTGAAGCACTATTCCTGACTGGTGTTTTTGTCCCACCAGTTAAAGAGAGGAGTCAGGACTGTTTGTATGTATGGTAGATTGCTATTGGGTGTTCGGCGGTAGAAATTTTGAGGATTTTAAGTTTGTGAAAAAGTAAAGATATTTTATGAGATTTGATAAAAAAATAAAGAAAAAAAAATTTAAATAAATATTATAATTAAAAAAAATAATTAATTAGAGATTATTTTATAATTTTTTAATGTGAGTAAAATTTTAGAGTGAAAATTTCTACTCCCAAATATCACCTATATATAAATAAAAAACTCAGATGGTGTTTAGTTGCAAGGTTTTTCCCATATACGATGTGGGATTCTTTTTTAAAAATAAATTTTGTCACCTTGGCAGTTAGTAGAGACAAATGATTCATGAAGTGGATTAAGTTATTCTAGTGTTCAGCGATGATTGAAATGTATTATAACCAACTGTTAAACTTATAATGTAGAGTAGTCTTTCCTTATATACATCAAGAACAATATATATTTTGATTAGCGGCCAAAATTAACTTTAAAATCCTAAAATTATCTATAAAAAAGTACTTTTTTTAAAACCAATAAAAGGGATTGGTTGGTAGTGTCTCCGACCACTAGAACTCATACATACTTAAGCCAACGTGAGTGAACTATTTGAGGCCAAAGGATCAAAACAAATAGGAATTAGGCTCTGGATAACAGAGGCTTGTTGATCCAACTCCGTTAGAGCACTTCGGGTCTCGTGTGGCTAAAGGTACGGGCCACTGTAACAACTGGCCCACGTCTTCTACTAAAATAGTCTCACTGAACATGATATTTTTCTCCTATAAAAGAGGGCCCATTAGAATCCCGTTATCATCATGTTCATGGAGGGGGGGTTTAATATCCGCCAGTGTGGCCCAGGCCCAATCTATGGCAACATTTACCAATTCTCCCAGCCCATGTATATCTTTTGCTCCAGTATGGAAGAAAAAAAAAAAAAAATTGTATCTTTTGCTCTAGCTTTAAAGAGAAAAATTGTGGATCTCTGCGAGCCGACACAGAATTGTAGAGGATCTCTCCCCATATTCATGATTAGACGTGTGTCGTCTCAGTCTCATTTAAAGCTCAACAGCCGCCTTAATTTTTAGTTCAAGACGAGCAAAATATTATAGAGTTAGGTGTGAGCAGTGTCCAGGCAACTACTTTTGAGCTAACTTGCTGTTTTCAATGCCATAACTGCACCTGCTGTACTACATGGTCGTAAACGTATTTTCCCCCGCGTGATTTTAAGGCTTTGTTCGTTTTGCGAAGAATTCTAGAATTTTTTAGGATCTTAAGAATTTTAAAATCAAATATATTTTTTAACATCATTTAAAAATAATTTTTGTATGTATGTTAATAAAGTTTAACTTCTCAAAATATTTCAAATCCTTAAAATTTCACAAAACCGAATATCCTCTAATGGATTTGCATTCTTTTTCATTTTTTAGAAAACGTTCGGTTATAGTGAATTTTTTTTTTGAGAATTTTTAGTTATGTTAACTTTATTGGTATGCGTGTTGTAGTTATTTTTATGTGGTGTTAAAAATGATGTTTGGTTGTAGAATTTTTTGTATTGTGAGAATTCAAAAAAATCCTGAAAATTTTTTTTACCGAACAATATCTTATTTTTAACGAAAAAAATTTATCATGTATAGAACACGTAGTGAGTAAAGTGTTCGATCTCAAATCACGTGGGTGAAAAATATAATGAATCTTTTTTGAATATTGAAGTTAAAATGAATAAGTGAGCTATGTGCAGAATATGTGATTGGAATTTTCGTTTGTTTAAACGAATAAATAAACAACGAGTTGCAAATTGAATGAATTCAGAACCACGTAGGTGAAATAATGTGTCAATTGAAAAAAATAATGCAAAGTATCAAGATTCTCAAATCACGTGGGTGCATGAGGACGTAAAGAGTCTTATATATGTACTCCTCCATGTATATAAATGGATAGCCATTTGTCAATCGACTCAAACAAGTTTAGGCAAAGATGTGGATAGTTGTTGTATGCCTCGTTACAGCTATACTTGCAGTCGGTATTGTCACTGGTTTTATAGATGGGGTAACCCCAACTGCAATGGGAAACTACCACCAGGTACAATGGGCTTGCCCATTGTCGGAGAGACCCTCCAGTTCGTTGTCCCCGACGCCATCTGCGATATCTCCCCTTTCATAAGAAAGAAAATGGCAAGGTACGTAAGATGACTAGAAACGTTCGTCATGATCTGTAACGCCGTAGGGTACTAGGGTTTAGACACGACTCGGTATGAATTAATCTTTGCTCCAAAATGATTTTTCTTTCAGGTATGGGCCGATATTTCGGACTAGCCTATTTGGCGAAAAGACTATTGTATGCACGGATCCTGATATTAACCATTACATAATCCAGCAAGAAGGTAGATCCGTCTTATTATGGTACACGGAGGCTTTGAATAAAGTCTTTGGACAACAAGGTATACTTGCGCAGCATGGAGCGATTCACAAGCACCTTAAGAACCAGATTCTACGTCTTGTTGGCCCTGAAAACCTGAAGGCAAATATACTGACCGAGTTAGATGCACTCATTCGCGGACATCTGCAATCATGGGCTCGGCTTGCAACTGTGGACCTTAAAAAAGCAACCGAGGATGTAATTTTATTCGCCAAATAGCTAGATTCTATCGTTTTTGTTGCTGATAAATTCCCTCTCTCATCCCTAATCTGTATGTAGTTTTAAACGTCAATATATACCTTTCTGTCGATTTTGTACGTGCACGGAAGCTGATCATAATTTCCTCCTATTTGCAGATGCTATTTGACTATGCTGCTCGGAAGTTAATTAGCTACGACGAGTCGAAAACTCCCATGAAATTTCAAGAGAATTTTAATGCTTTCATGTACGGCCTTTTCTCTTTTCCACTGGACATCCCGGGCACTAAATACAATAAATGCGTGCAGGTACGTCTAATTTGGAATGACGCAAGTCCACTGAATTAATGAAAAATCAATGCATGTTTTCCTTTGTCATGGAAGCAACCAAACCCCAAAGGAGCAATATCGAAATTAAGTTTACCTTATATCTGTTCTAGGGACGAAAAAATTCAATGAAGATTATTAAGGGTATCATCAAAGAGAGGAAATCGTCAAAGATGTCCCACTGTGATTTCCTGAATCATCTGCTTGAAGAAATAGAGAGAGAAGACTCATTTTTAAACGAAGCGCACGTAGTAGATATGGTCATTTTGATTCTTTTTGCTGTTCAAGAAACTACTTCAACATCCTCGACATTAGTACTGAAGTTTATTTCTAAGCATCCAGACGTGCTAGCGGAGCTTACGGTGTGTAGATCTTTTTTTTTTTGGAGAAATTTTTGAACGTAGTTTCCACTGACCCTCATAACCATCCTTGTATATTGCTTGCACAGCCCTAAAGCGGGGAAGAACATTAATTACTGATTTGGTTGCAGAAAGAGCACGAGGCGATTTTGAAAATTAGGCGAGACAATAAAGAATCCGACATGATCACATGGGAAGAATATAAATCGATGACTTTCACACATATGGTATGAGTTATATCCTTAGAAGTGGTACTTTTGTCGTGTTGCATGTTCGTGTAATTGGTTACTATCTGGGTTATTTATTTGGAAATTACAGGTTATCACCGAGTTAGTCAGGCTCGCAAACTTTGGCCCGGCACTTTGCAGAAAAGTCATAAGAGATGTTGAAGTGAATGGCAAGTAGCTATTCGAAAAAAGCTTATAATATCTTGATTTTTGTTTGCCATGCTAAAGTAAAATCTAAATCCTCTGTTCTATATATGCATAAAAGATGATCGATCATAGCAAATATTATAGATTGCATAAAGTAAAATCTAATTGATAAGATAGATTTTCTGCAAGCTTTAGAGAACCCGCCATCCTTTTTTGTTTGTTTGTAGGATATACAATTCCAGCAGGTTGGCTATTCATGATTATCCCCTCAGTGGTTCATTTAGACCCAGATGTGTATCCTGATCCCCTCACATTTAACCCATGGCGATGGCAGGTAATTAATTTACTATATTCTTGCTTTTGGTGCATATAGTGTCATAGTTTTCCTTATCTTCTTCGTTTTTTCGCGTAAAAAATGGATTGGCAAAACAGAACGAATGGCATGCAGCTTCCAAAACTTTCTTGGGGTTCGGTTTTGGTGCGAGATACTGTCCAGGAGCCGACTTTGTAAGGCTTCAGATGGCCATCTTTATCCATCACTTGGTCACAAAATACAGGTATAGAAATTAATATATGCTATATATGCTATGGCCCTAGATTTTTCATGACTTTTTTTGAAAATATATACCAGGTGGAAAATAATTGGAGGATCAGATCAAGGCATAATTCGGCTGGCTGGCTTGGTGTTCCCGAAAGGTCTACCCATTGAACTCTCCGAAAAGTACAAGCAATGAGAAGCCTCAATGCATTGATCAAGAAATTCGGTTGACGCACTAGTCGTATTTAAAATTAAGCAAAGAACTTCTAAGAGTTGTATATTCACACACACACCACTAGTTCTGCAAGCACGTTTGGATTTTCAGAAATGAATTTCGGTGCTAATGTCACTGATGTTGAAGTAGCTTCTTGAACAGCAAATAGAAGCAACATGATCATGTCTACGGCAGATGCTTCTGTTAAAAGCGAGTCTTCTCTCTCCATTTCTTCAAGTAAATAATCTAAGAAATCACCGTGAGAGATCTTTGATTATTTCCTCTCTCTGAAGACATCCTTAATTATCCTTGTGGAGTTCTTCCACCCCTAGAAGAAATATGAGATAAACTTTGTTAGTCTATTGCTCCTTTGATCATTTGGTGGACCTGTGTGCTGTGTGGTTCCAAACCCATTTTTTATCTAAAAAAAACTAATCTTCGAAGCAACCAAACTAGTACCTGTACGCATTTATGGTATTTCGTGCCGGGGATATCAAGAGGAAAAGAGAAAAGACCGTAAAGGAAAGCATTGAAATTCTCTCTAAATTTCATGTGGGTCGAACATCATAGCTGATCAACTTCGTGCAGCATAGTCAAACAGCATCTGGAAATATTAATCAAAGACATGGTCAAGTCAAAATACCATCTGAGTTTTTTATTTATATATAGGTGGTATTCGGGGTAGAAATTTTCACTCTCCAAAATTTCTACATTCATTAAAAAATTATAAAATAATCTCTCTAATTATTAATTTATTTTTTATTATAATATTCATTTAAATCTTCTCTCTCTTTACTTTTTCATCAAATCTTATAAAAATATCTTTACTTTTTCACAAACCCTAAAATCTTCAAAATGCCTCGTTACAGCTATACTTGCAGTCGGTATTGGTCACTGGTTTTATAGATGGGGTAACCCCAACTGCAATGGCAACAACTATCCACATCTTTGCCTAAACTTGTTTGAGTCGATAGACAAATGGCTATCCATTTATATACATGGAGGAGTACATATATAAGACTCTTTACGTCCTCATGCACCCACGTGATTTGAGAATCTTGATACTTTGCATTATTTTTTTCAATTGACACATTATTTCACCTACGTGGTTCTGAATTTATTCAATTTGCAACTCGTCGTTTATTTATTCGTTTAAACAAACGAAAATTCCAATCACATATTCTGCACATAGCTCACTTATTCATTTTAACTTCAATATTCAAAAAAGATTCATTATATTTTTCACCCACGTGATTTGAGATCGAACACTTTACTCACTACGTGTTCTATACATGATTAATTTTTTTCGTTCAAAATAAGAATTGTTCGGTAAAAAAAAATTTTCAGATTTTTTTGAATTCTCACAATACAAAAAATTCTACAACCAAACATCATTTTTAACACTACATAAAAATAACTACAACACGCATACCAATAAAGTTAACATTACCTAAAAATTCTCAAAATTCACTATAACCAAACGTTTTCTAAAAAATGAAAGAATACAAATCCATGAGAGGATATTCGGTTTTGTGAAATTTTAAGGATTTGAAATATTTTGAGAAGTTAAACTTTATTAAACATACATATAAAAATTATTTTTAAATGATGTTAAAAAATATATTTGATTTTAAAATTCTTAAGATCCTAACAAATTCTAGAATTCTTCGCAAAACGAACAAAGCCTTAAAATCACGCGGGGGAAAATACGTTTACGACCATGTAGTACAGCAGGTGCAGTTATGGCATTGAAAACAGCAAGTTAGCTCAAAAGTAGTTGCCTGGACACTGCTCACACCTAACTCTATAATATTTTGCTCGTCTTGAACTAAAAATTAAGGCGGCTGTTGAGCTTTAAATGAGACTGAGACGACACACGTCTAATCATGAATATGGGGAGAGATCCTCTACAATTCTGTGTCGGCTCGCAGAGATCCACAATTTTTCTCTTTAAAGCTAGAGCAAAAGATACAATTTTTTTTTTTGGATTTTCAGAAATGAATTTCGGTGCTAATGTCACCGATGTTGAAGTAGCTTCTTGAACAGCAAATAGAAGCAACATGATCATGTCTACAGCAGATGTTTCTATTAAAAGCGAGTCTTCTCTCTCTATTTCTTCAAGTAAATAATCTAAGAAATCACCGTGAGAGATCTTTGATTCTTTCCTCTCTCTGAAGACGTTCTTAATTATCCTTGTGGAGTTCTTCCGCCCCTAGAAGAAATATGAGATAAACTTTGTTAGTCTATTGCTCCTTTGATCATTTGGTGGACCTGTGTGGTTCCAAACCCATTTTTTATCTAAAAAAAACTAATCTTCGAAGCAATCAAACTAGTACCTGTACGCATTTATGGTATTTCGTGCCGGGGATATCAAGAGGAAAAGAGAAAAGACCGTAAAGGAAAGCATTGAAATTCTCTCTAAATTTCATGTGGGTCTTCGACTCATCATAGCTTATCAACTTCGTAGCAGCATAGTCAAACAGCATCTGGAAATATTAATCAAAGACATGGTCAAGTCAAAATAGGTAGGGAGATCTAGGATGGAATGATCAGTGATAAAATTCATAGAAATCTATTGACGTCCAAAATTACATCTGCAGTTTCTTGTTTAAGCTCCACAGTGGCATGCAGTGGCCGATGCAGGCGGCCGCCCCCCATTGGACAAGCTAAAAAAAAAATTTAACGTAAATTTTTTTTTTTTTTCATATGTTGGTCTGGGCCTATGGGAGCCCGATCCCCATAGGTCCAGGCCAACCTTGGTTGTGTCGCTTTCTAGTTGTTAATGAAATTGTCAATTTTAAGCATGTTATTAGTCTAATTTACTCTATTTGTTTGAGAATGGTGTTAAAGCATCTACAGCTCAAACCAAACGGAGGATAGAAAGTTCGTTGATCTAAAATTGAAGCATTTGATATAAATTATCAACTGTGTGTGTGCACCTTTGTACATCTATATCTACAATCTCATACATGCATTTTGTGCATAGACATGCTTGCGTATGCAAACGCTCAGGTTCTTGCAGAATGCACTTTGCTGCTAGTATATTTCCTGTTTTTGAGTTGATGATCACAGTAGAGTTTCAGAGTGTCTTTCTTTGGATTCTTGTACACACTGTGATCTGCCTATTTGATACCAAAGTCATCATTGTATAATATGCGATATCTTGCTGTTTAAATTGGCATGGTAATTAGGTTTGCAGACAACCATTGGGAACTTAGAGACTTCAGTGCAAAACTTAGTCCTTAATTTCGATATTTTAACTCTTGAGACATTTCGCATTACGTAGGAATTTTTTTTATTTTTATTTTTGGAGTTCGCTCCCCTTCAAATTGGATCCTGGACCCGCCACTGGTGGCAGTCTAGCCCCATGATTGCACGATGGCCGCGAATGACTACATCTAACTCACGCAGTACATTTGCCTTCAGGTTTTCTTGGCCAATAAGGCGTAGAATCACGTTCTTAAGGTACTTGTGAATCGCTCCGTGCTGCGCAAGAATGCCTTGTTTTCCAAATAGTTTATCTAAAGCCTCCGTGTACCATAACAAGACAGAGGTACCTTCTTGCTGGAGGATGTAATGGTTGATATCAGGATCCGTGCATACCACGGTCTTTTTGCCAAATAGGCTAGTTCGAAATATCGGGCCGTACCTGCAACCAAAACGAACACAAATTATTATTTTGGAGACAACGAAACTCTACGTACTGATATATTAGCTTTAAAACCGAGTGGTATCTGAACTTTTCTAGTCAGCATCAACGGAGATACCTTGCCATTTTCTTGGTAATGAAACGTGAGAGATCGTAGATGCCATTGGGGACAACGAACTCGAGGGTCTCTCCGATAATAGGCAAACCCATTGTACCGGGTGGTAGTTCCCCATTGCACTTGGGGTTACCCCAGCTGTATAACCAGTGACCAATACGACTGTAAATCGTTGATATTATTCTGATCCTATTGTCTCATGTGGAATATAGTATGGTTGAAGGATAAATAAATGAATAATTGTTAAGGGATTTCACAAATCAATCTTAAAATTCTCGGGAGTGAATTGTAATCAGTGTTGATGGAACTTGAATTACAATTAGTAGAAGCCAAATTCGGTAATAAGAGGAATATAAGGGGAGTTATCGGAAAAGAGTTTTTTCCATGCTGAATCTACGGCCGAATTTGAGATCCTTAAAGACTCCCACATATGAAAGCTAGGTTTTCATAATAGGGATGTAATGAGATAAGTTAAACTATGCTAGAAATTAATGGACTAATTGTTAGTTTTGAGAGTTGGCCATCATGACTTAGAAAAACCCTAATAGTTGTGAGGTGGAGAGGAAGGAGGCAGAACACTTGGGCTGCTATTGTGGAATCTCGGGATATTGTGAGATTCGACAAGAACCTGAAGATTATCGAAGAATTCTCAGGATCAAAAAAGAGAATTAATAAGTTAATTTTTCGCACACAGACAAACTTTCAAACGTTTCATAGAATTATATAATGAGTTTATTTGTGGAAAAAAAAAAAAAGAATAAATGGTAGAGCTTCAGACTGAACGTGATCCGGACAGACAAAATCAAACATTGCAAATGAAATCATGGTGAAGTGCTTGGGGAGGGGAAGTTACATCAAGGGTATGGGAAGGTCCGTAATTCCTCCTCCCTCATTACACAATTCTTCAACAGTTGCTCGATTGTCCAGTCAAGTGGACAAGTACAAATCAGAAGCGGATTGGTATAAAGAAGCGTTTCAGAACTTGTCAACCGAAGTCAAGCAGCTGACTTCTCATTTCAAGGAACACACCAGCAAGTGTGGAGGACATGAACAACCTTCTGATGAGGTTCAAGACAATGACCGCCTTAATGATGAGGTACAACATAATGATTCTGAGCAGCAGCAGCAAGAGTAGTTGAAAGGAGTGGTGGATGGTCCTCATGGAAGGAAGTTGAATTATTTTTACTTTGTTTGGTCTTGCGCAACAATTTCTAATTTGTTTCAAGGTGTTTATTGTCACCTCTTTTTATTTGGTGTTTTGAACAATTTCTCCTAGTTTTACTTTGTTTGGTTATTGTTCTGAACAATTTTTCTTAGTGATGAATTATTACTGTAATTGCCACAGCGTTTTTGTTATTGTGGTAATCTAATCTTACTTTTATGTCGCCATAAAGTTTAAAAATGTGGATGGGGCTTACTGGCCACTACGAAAAAAATGACACAAAAATAAAGAAAAATGTCACGCGAACTGAGTTGCCACAAAAAAAAACACATAGAAAAATAAAACGTGGCAACAAGTAAATCGCCATAACAAAAAAAATTGACACAATAAGAAATAAATGTGATGGAAAGGATAGGGCCACAACCAAAAAAATGAAAAGAAAAAATCTGGCGCAAAGTGTATGGCCACAACCGAAAAAAGACACAAGAAGAAATAAATTGTCACCAAAAATATACGACCACATAAACAAACAACGACACAATAATACATAATTTGTCGCCTCAAATATATGGCCACAACCATAAAAACGACATGAAAAGAAATAAAACCTGGCACAAAATGTATGGCCACAACAGAAAAAACGACACAAGAAAAAATAAAATCTGATGCAAACTGTATGGCCGCAACCAAAAAAATGACACAAGAAATAAATTGTCACCAAAAATATATGACTACAAAAAAAAAAGACACAAGAAAAAATAATTTGTTGCACAAAATATATAGCCACAATAGAAAAACTGTCACCATAAGAAATAAGATGTGGGAGATAAGACATAGCCGCAATAGAGGAACGTCATAAGAAGACAAAATATGTGGCAAAAACAAAATTGCCACTTTAACAAATCGACACAACAGATAATAATAAAAGTCACTAAAACTTTGTGGTCACGTTAATGGACGTAGTGAAAGCGGGAACTTGAAAAAGGGTAATACAGTAAATTCACCATTACTTATAACCATGCTAAAAAATTTGTGGGAAAAAATGTGGGAAAGAAAGAATTCCACATTTTTCCAAGTTTTGTGGAGTTATTTAGCCACCAAAGATTCCGTACATTTCCCCACATTTTTTTAATGTGGATAGAACCATCCGCCCACACAAGGGCTTTTTCCTAACCCCAGGTTTCTCGTGACAAGGATCTCGTGAAGATGGTCCGACGTTTTTTTGGTAGTCACTAAATCACATAAGGCCACGTTTTCAGGCCTTTAACCACACAAAAAAACATGGCCCCAGCTCATTTTTCTTGTAATGACACAAATACACTAACAAACTCCCACTTTGGCTATTTCTCGACATAAGTTAAAATTTAACTCAAATTAAAAATAAACAAAGTTTTTTAAATCTCCAAGACAAAACTTTTTACATGAATACCCCTATTACCTAAGAGACTAAGTGTTCAAGAGTCTTGAATGAAATTTGTTTCCTGAAAATCAACTCAAACACCAAGTGAACACATAAAGAACAAACAAGTATATAGAACATAAATCAGAGAGTCACATCTTAGTTATGAAACGCAATGTCAAATGAGTTATGTCTCCCCCTCACAGCAACAATGTGTTTCCTCCTCCTCAATCTACTCTCCCCTTAAACTAGTTATTCATTACAATATTTTCTCACCCTTTTTGTCATGAATGCACAATGGAACAATGTTAATGCCACCTATCGGAATCCACCGAAGGATAAGAGTTTGTAGAAGAAATCTTTCTTCAAAGTAGCCTAAGGCTCAAGTTGTATAAACACTCAAAATCTCTGTTTTTCCACTACTAGAGAAAGGTTTAAATAGCAAAGCTTGGAACAACCCTCCAAGCATGAGTAAATGAGAAATACAACTTCCAAAATATTAATTGAAGACTTAGGAAACATAAAAGACTCTTAGGGAAATGAAAAGACACTTTGAAATCTAAAAAAACAAGCTAAAAACAGTAAACTCGTCCAAAATTTGCAACACCTCGTAATTAGCTTCCAGATTGACCACCAGTAATTTACCCATAACTTCTTTTAGTAAACTCCAAATGGTACGCCTTTGATGCGTTGCAAACTAGACTCGTAGAGCTTTCCAATAAGCCATAATTTGAACATCGACTCCTCATAAATCATTCCAGAAGTTAATTTCAATCACAACCTTTGGTGCTGACCACACCTGTGTCATGCTTCCTCGGTTGGAAAAGACTCAACCTTGAGGCTAGCTCTTCCTCTTATTCTTCATGATACAGAAAAGGATAGAGACATTAAAGGTTGCTGAAACACCATATTCCCCTAGAAGTTCAATCTTATACGCATTCTCACCAATGCGTTGAAGCATCATGAATGGACCATCGATTCTAGGCTTGAGCTTATGTCGTCTTCCAGCAGCAAACGTTCTTTCCTTAGATGAATCCACACCAAATCACCTTCCTTGAAACTTGCTTACTTTCGATGCTTGTTTGCTTGCTTCTTGTACTTCTCAGTTTGCTTGAGAATCCGAGTCTCGAACTTGTTCATGCAACTTCTTAATGCTCTTCACTCTCTCCTCGACATCACCACTAAATTGATGAGTAGTAGGAAGTGGAGTTAAGGACTAGAATAAAAATCTCATAGTTTGACTAGTAGAACGATTATAAGCAAACTCATCTTGTGCAAGAATTGGATCCCATTGACCAATATTCTTACCAACAAAGCTCCTCAATAAATTTCTCAAGCTTCAATTGACAACTTCAGTTTGTCCATCGGTTTGAGGATGACAAGTTGAACTAAATTGCATATTAGTTCCAAGCTTCCTCCAAAGAGTACGCTAGAAATGACTCATGAACTTTGTATCTCGATCCGATGTGATAGTCTTTGGAATTCCATGAAGCTTAACAACTTCTCGAAAATAGAGATCCGCCACATGAGAAGTATCAAAGTCTTGCTACAAGGAAAAATGCGCCATCTTCGAAGCAATCAACAACCACATAAATGAATCTTTGTTCCTTTTGAGTCTTTGGCAAACCCACAACAAAATCCATACTCATCTTCCCAAGGTGAATTAGGAATTGGAAGTGGAGTGTATAACCCAGTATTTTGGCCATGACTCTTTGCAATGTGACAAACTTTACAAACTCCATATGTCTCATAACATCTCGCTCCATTTTTTGCCAATAGAAATTTTCTTTGATAAGAGAAAGAGTCTTATCTCTACCAAAGTGACCAGCAAGTCCACCACCATGAGCTTCAATGATAATGGCATTCCTCAAAGAGCATGTGGAATACACAATTGATTCCCTTTGAAAAGATAACCATTTTGTAATAAAAAAAGAGCGATAAGGACCTTAGAACATTCTTCCCATACCTTGGTAAAGTAGGAATCCTCCTTGTAAAGCTCTTTCACCACTTCAAAGCCAAAACATTAACTTGCATAGTAGAAAGCAAGGAATGTCAACGACTCAAAGCATCAGCCACTTGATTTTGAACACCCGCCTTATGCTTGAGAACAAAGAAAAATGATTGTAAAAACTCACTCATTTGGCATGTCGGGAATTGACTTTTTGGTTGCTATTCAAGTACTTCAAGGCTTCATGATCCAAGAACGAGATGAACTCCTTAGGAAGGAGATAATGACTCCAATGATGCAAGGCTCGAACAATAGCATATAATTCTTTGTCATAAGTCGAGTATTTTTTGCGAGACTCACTCAACTTTTCACTAAAGAAGGCAATAGGCTTTCCTTCTTGGCTAAGTACTGCACAATGCCAACATTAGAAGTGTCACAATGTACTTTGAATAAAATGTCAAAATTTGGCAAGAAAGGATTGGAGCTTCCATCATCTTTCTCTTGATAACTTCAAAACTCTTCTCAGCTTCACTAGTCCACTTGAAAATACCTCCCTTCAAGCACTCGGTGATGGGTGCAATGATAGAGCTGAATCCTTTGATGAATCTTCGATAAAAAAGATGCAAGACCATGAAAGCTTCGAATATCATGAATCGACCTTGGTATAGGCCAAGTCATGATTGCTTCAATCTTGCTAGGATCCACTTTATCCCTTCGCTAGATACCACATAGCCTAAAAAGATAAGGCTCAGTAAAGAAATGACATTTCTTTCAAATTGCAAACAACTTTTGCTCCCATAGAGTTGTGAACACTTGCCGAAGATTTTCCAAATATTGCTCCTTATGCTTGCTTGTACACCAAGATATCATTAAAGTAGACAACAATAAAATATTTAAAGACATGATTCATAAGGCGCATGAAGGTGCTAGGAGCATTAGAAAGCCCAAAAGGCATAACCATCCACTCATAAAGACCATCTCGAGTTTTGAAAGTGGTCTTCCATTCATCTCCCTGGCCTCATTCGAATTTGATGATAACCACTTCAAAGATCTATCTTCGAAAAGATAGAAGCACTGTGAAGTTGGTCAAGAAGATCATCAAGGCGAGGAATAGGAAAGCGATATTTGATGGTAATCTTGTTCACCGCTCTACTATCAACACACATCCGCCATGTTTCATCTTCTTTGGTACAAGAAGTGCAGTGACAACACAAAGACTCATGCTTTCTTTCACCAAGCCTTTAGCCAAAAGCTCTCCAACTTCCTTTTGCAATCCTTCATTCTCCTTAGGACTCATTATATAGGCTGCTTTGTTTGGAATGATGGAACCCATACAAGATCAATGCAATGTTGAATGTCTCTCATGGGAGGGAGACCATGTGAATTTCTTCGAAGATGACATCAATGAATTCATCAAGAAGAGATTGCATAATAAGAGGTGGTTCATTCACTTCTTCATTTTCTTCCATCACCACAAGAGCACAAACTTTGTTAGAACACACCAACTCCTTCTCAACATCACAAATAGAGAGTAAATTATTTCCCTCTCCTTTATAAGGTTTGGGAGATCTCTCCAAACGCAAAGGACCCAAAATGATCCTTACTCCATCTTTGAAAAAATCATAAGTATTCTTGAAACTGTATGAATAACTTTCTATCATATTGCCATGGTCTACCAAGAAGCAAATGGAAAGCATCCATAGGCACAACATCACATAATACTTCATCTTTGTAATTCTTGCCAATAGAAAATTGAACAAGAGTGCGTTTATTTACCTTCACCTCGTTTCCTTTTCGAAACCACGTAAGCTTGTAAGGTTGAGGATGAGGTTCCATCTTAAGTTTCAGCTTCTTCACCATGTCTTCAGCCACCACATTCTCACAACTTCCACCATCAATGATAATATCACAAATTTACCATGGGAAGTGCATCTTGTTTGAAAGAGTTTGTTCGTAGCCATTCATCACAATCTTCATGGCTGAACTCAAACTTCTTCGAATGAAAAGTGATTCTCCAATTGGCATAAGTGACATCTTCATCTTGCTTATCATTCTACATCTTTCTTCATTGCTTCTTCTTCATCGCATTTGTCCACCCATTCTTCTTCAATAAGAGTTACCACTTTGCGGTTTGGACAATCAGAAGCAATATGACCAAATCCTTGGTATTTGAAACACTTATGAGAATTAGGATTTTGGCGACTTGAACTCAGTCCTCCTTCATTCTTCAAGAGTTAAGGGGATGCTTTGTCTACTACTGAAAATTTTGGTGTTGAAACTTTAGTGTTCCCTCGGTTGGAATGACCATCCTTTGCTCCAAATCGTGGCCTACTTCCATGAGCCTCCTTTTGTTGCTTTTTCACCTTCATTGCTAGCTTCACAACATCATTGTAAGTCCAATACGGTTGTAATTGGACAATATTGTCAATCTCCAATCTTAGCCCACCAAGATAGCAAGCGATAGTTTGCTCTTCCGGCTCTGCCACATCACACTTCATTATGAGATGATCGAACTCTGCAGTATATTCTTCCACGAAACATTTTTTTGCTTGAAATTGTGGAACTTAAGAAAAATATCTTGTCGGTAATTATCCGGCAAAAATTTTTGCTTAAGAACTTTTCTCATCTTTTCCCATGTAGCAATACAACTTCTTCCTTCTCGAGCACGTTGCTTCTTTAAAAAAAATTCTCCCATTATAGAGAAGCATATTTCTTCAAATTTAATGTGACAAGCTTTACCTTTTCATTCTTCCAACACCTCCTTATAATCAAAGATCCGCTCCACTGAATGTAACCAATCAAGAAACTCATCCAACTGCATCCTTCCTTCGAACTCGGGGATATCAACTCTCACATCAAGTTGATCTCGTTGGACTTCATGGTTTCTTCGATTATGGCGACGATGATGATGAACATGTTCCTCCGATGATGGTTTTTGATCAAGATAAAAAAAATTCTCATTCTCATGATGAGAAGATTCACCATTCGAATCATGATGAGAATCAAAAGGCTCATAATGCTCAAGACGTTGCTGAAGTTGTTGTAATTGTCTCCTTAGATATGCGATTTCAACCTCATGGAGATCTCTTTCACGACTGGAGGAGAGTCAACATTTGGCCCACGACGACGATGACCCGCCATGACAACCAAAAGTTCTGATACCACTTGTGCATGATGGGGAAAGGCACGGGACACCTCATGAGCACTCAGGATTATTGGAATGAGAAGAAATGGACACCTCAGGAATAATAGGACCTCGGGATAGTAATGAGACTTTGGATATTTTGAAGGTCGGATAGTGTTTGGATAGCTCGGGATGTTTGTGAGAATGTAGGGAAACACTTGGGAACATGTTCAAACTCACACACTTGAATAGATAAGCTCACCACCTAAGTAGAACACAAAGGGATACAGAAATCACCAACCAAGGTAATCCAACACAGGATACAGAGCAAGAACTCACCACCTATCGGAATCCACCGAAGGATAAGAGTTTGTAGAAGAAATCCTTCTTCAAAGTAGCCTAAGGCTCAAGTTGTATAAACACTCAAAATCTCTGTTTTTCCACTACTAGAGAAGGGTTTAAATAGCAAAGCTTGGAACAACCCTCCAAGCATGGTAAATGAAAAATAACTTCCAAAATATTAATTGAGACTTTAGGAAACATAAAAGACTCTTAGGAAATGAAAAGACACTTTGAAAATCCAAAAGAACAAGCTAAAAATAGCATGCTCATCCAAAATTCGCAACACCTCATAATTAGCTCTAGATTGACTACCTTGGAGTAATTTAACGATAACTTCGTCTAGGAAACTCCAAATGGTACGATGTTTGATGCGTTGGAAATTAGACTCGTAGAGCTTTCCAACAAGCCATAACTTGAACATTAACTCTTCACAAATCATTTCAGAAGTTAATTTCAATCACAACCTTTGGTACTTACCACACCTGTGTCACATACGAATCTAAACACAATTACAAATAATTACAAGCGAATATTAGCTACCGTATTCAATAAATGAATGAAAAATTAATCCCAGATTGTAAAAAGGCATGTAATTATATTTCTAAGTTTGACTCGCTCCTCAAACTACTTAGAAAATTGTTCTTCGTGCCTACGCTCAACATCGTCAGTGCTCTCGTGATGGAGCAAGTCCAAATGTTCACTACACTAATGACAAAGTATGAAGTGCTTAGTTACCCATATTTAGTTTAGTGTGAATTAGGCAATTTAATACTCACTAGAGAGAACCCGAACCTAGAGGGGTGTGAATATGTTTTTCCAAAACTTTTTATGTTCTTAAAAATTACTACACAACTCACAAAAATATCAGCAAGTTCAAGACCTCAAAATCGTAATCAGTATTTTATATATGTAGATAACAACAAAACTACAAGCGATAAATCTATTCATCTAAGCTTTAAGATATTCTAGATAACAATCTTCAACCAAGGACAATAATAGACAAATTTATATTCAATCTTCTTAAAAAATTTAAGAATGATAATCGAATCAATCACACATAGATAACACACGAATTGGCTCAGAAGAGAAACCTCTTAAAGACACACTTCCAGAAAAAAAAAAAAAAAAACTATACGGAACTAATTTGGCCAGGGAAAGGTCTTACTAGAATGAGAACTCGAAGTACAAAGTGATCCGTTAGACATACACAAACTCTATTGCTATTCTAACTCACTGACTTCTTACTCAAATCTTGAATCTTGATATGCAATCTTGCAGGGAACAAGACTATCTCTTCCGTTCAAACACACTAGAACCTTCACCAATCTATTCTTGCACGCAATTTGCCCTGTAAAAATTCAACTCACTGCTACTAGAACATAGCCATACATCCATTTCAAGTACCAACACCTCTGGAAAAACCTAAGATCTATTGGGGTAATCTTGGTGTGATCAGAACTTTGATAAGAAACTAAAGAAACGGTATTGAATCTTTCTAGTACGACTTTTGTTTTTGTTGAGTAAACTAAGAAACAATTACAGAGAGTATTGGAGAGGGAAGATTCTGGAAGCTTGTTCTCTAAAAAATATAAAGTAACATTATGAGTCAAAGTGGGAGGAAAGGATTTTATATCCTAAGGTTTCTAAGGTAAGAATCACGAAGGCAAGAATTATTTGGAACGTTACTAAAGTAGTTAGAAACGTTATGGCTAGCTTACATAATTCTTGAGCAAATCTCAATCAAACTCCAAGTAAACTTTGATAACTTCAGAAATAAACAGCGCTCCAACTTCGCGATTCAAACTATAGGAAGACTTTAATCAAACTACAGATGCTTCCAAATAAACTCATAAATTGTTGACACGCTTGAACCGTGCCAACTAAATAACATCTACCATCTCACCCTTTGGCAAACTGCATGACAAAACGAACCTAGCCTATAGAGACATGAATTATATTGATCACCACCACATAATTCATTTACAAAGAGCCAACAACCTATACTTACATAAGCTAAACAACAGTATTCCTGATATGTTTAAACCTTCATAATGCAATCTCAAAAGACACAAGTGACTAAAAAAACCTCAATAGTTCCGTGTCAATCAAATCACACCAATTTAACTACTACAATTGAATATGCTGTTAACAAAAAATATCAATCTTCCCCTAAGAAAAGCAACATCTATAGAGGGCATCTCCCCCTATCCCATAGCACGGCTAATACCAATTGTCACCAGAAACAATTAACATTAGCAAAATCATATCAAAAATGTTATAGCATGTTGATTAAACTAAGCAACAAGTAAAAAACTAAAATTAGTAAAGCTCTAGTTTCAAAAACATCAACTAAAGTTTTAAAAACCATACTCTCAAGAGTTTAAAAACTTCAATACAAAAATACATAATATTATAGTTTCACAACTACTAAAAAATAGAACACATATAGTTCAACTATAGTCACATGAAATCATCAATTAACATATCAAAATTTAACCAACCAAACCCAGCACAACCAACAAAATGCAATAGCAGCCAAATACCCATCCACCAACCAGCATAATGACCAAATGATCCCAACCAACCACAAAACTACTCCCCCTTTTTGTCAGAAAGTAGTCAAATCAGAATCTACACATCATTGTCTTCATCAGAAGTGGCAAATTCAGCAGCATCCTCACCATCCTCTTAAGATTCCACATCCTTTGTTAGCCTCAGTTGATTCTTCTTAAGTACCAGTTGTACTTGATTCTTCATCCTTTTCAACAATGTTCAATTGCTTTCTAATAAGGTACACATCAGCTACTAGTTTCATCATATGCAGTTTAACAAACTCAATGGTGGCAAGAATGAAAGATTGAATAGAAGCAAAGGTATTAGATCTCTCATAAGGAAGGAGTGGTTTTCTTCCGACCTTTGTGAGATTTGCTTTGAGAGACCATAGAGGAACCAAAACCACTAGGAAGTTTTCTTCTAGGTTCATCGCGAGGAATGGTAATATGGTTAGCAACAAGAAACTTCATGATTAAACAACAATATGGCAATTTGTTTATAGTAGATTTAGAATGAAAAACCTTAACCATATGTGAACAAATGTGAGAGGGAAGATTAATACAATCACCAACTAACATGGTGTTTGACAAACCAAAATTATATTAATGTTTTAATTTTGCAAATTTTTGGTTTTCAAACACACTTACATGTAAAAAATTTTAAATTGTTTTGTCCCTCAAAAAAGCGTTCACTTTAAACTCAGTTTTTCGAATTTTTTGAATTGGAGCCAAGGTTCTTTCCGTCCCTTATTAACTCTGTGAGTCCAATGCTGCCAACAGCATAAAAAAAATATTTTTAAAACAAATTTACAGAATTGCACATCTACAGTAGTTTGCGTACATCATTCACAGAGGGCAAAACCAACCAAATGCTACTCTGTTGTGCAGACTGCAACTGCCAGCACTGACACCAGCGCTGTACTCGCAATTTGTTATAGAAAGAATGGCAAACGTTTGGAGTACATGGATGTGCCACTGTTTGCACGCCCAATTTGTTTTTTCTTTTTTTAATTTTGAAAAAAAAAAAAACCACCTCCTTTATACACATCCCAAAATAACAACCATCAATTGTTACAGTTCCAAAATTTTCAACATTTATCCAAACACACTTCAAAATTTTACCATTTTTCACCAACCCCAATACCACCTCTTTTAGAAACAAACAACAAAATTTTGAAAAAAAATTGACAAAATTTTGTTTTCAAACGCCACAAGAAAGCATATAAGAAACGCATTCTCTCGAAAGATAAAGATGATAGATGCTTGTTTGGAAAAATAGACCTTATGATTATAATTTTTGTTTGAGATTTGTATCTTTGTATCTTTGATATTTAATATTAATTATGTTTTTCATTAGTTTAAATTTATTACAATTTAAATGGTAGTGCAAAAAGACAATTAGTACAATTAAATGAACGGTTAATACGAGTAATAATTAAACCGAATGGTTAGTACAATTATTTATAAACGGACTGTTTAGTACAAAAATATGCCTTAACTATATGTATGATTTAAGTAGCCAAATGCAGTACAAAATAAATAAAATAAAGTTTAAAATTTTGTGTGAATTATATTCAGTTTTAAATGATTTAAAATTAAATTGGTAATTAATTGGGATCATAATTAATTTATGAATTAAGTAATGCTGAATTTGACTAAGATACGTCCGAGCAAAAGAAAAACACGTCCGAACGTTTACATAACTGTCACATGACTTACACGTGTTTAACAAGGATGGCGGCTGCAATTTAAAATCATTTTGAAAAGCCCCCAGACGTGGTGTGATCTGTCCGGACATTCACATAATTATTGCATGGCTTGCACGTGTTTAATGAGCATGACGGTTGAAAACATTTGTAGGTGTTCGGACCGGTCCATGTATCGTCCGGATGAATCGTGGCATTTATTTAGCCAAACATGTGCTCCACATTGCACAATGTCTAGATAATACAGTCCAGACGCTATATTAACATCCAGAGGCATTAAATTTTTAAAACAGTTATGAACCGTTCGACGCATAGCATTTAATACGGTCAAATATCATTGGGCCATGTTGCATTAAATCTATTTGGAAGTAATTATACCGTCCGGACGCTGTAAACGTATTCATAATATGCAAACAGACTTCACATTCAGACTTCACATTTTGAGTTTACACTCAAACAAGCTGCATTCAATCGGCCTCCTCCCTCATGCATTTTTTTATCCCAAATTTGTACTCAAACTCTCTTATTTGAGGATCTCTTCATGTCCAGTTACGATTTCTTGCATTTTATTATATTTTTGTGGTAAAATCCTTGTTTTTTTTAGTTTTCTGTCAAAAAATTCAATCTCATCTTTCATCCACTACATTGTCTTTTTTTATTAATTAAGTTGTAGATATGGATTGTGTTGTGTTAAAATTGTTTTGAATGTATATTTACATTGTTTGGTTGGTTATTTTTAGGTGTGTGGGGGAATGCAGGCCAGCTGTCATGGCTGAGTTCACTCAGTCATCTTTCCTGACATGTCCAGACAGTGTTTGTATACCGTTCAGACGTTATTTTGTATCTTTAAGTGAAAACGTTGTCATTTTTGTTATGTTTGAATGCCTTTTCCATGCTGTCCAGATGCTAATTTATAGTAATTTGGAATTGTTGTTTCGTTTGTATTTGGTCCGGACTCCATTTGTAAGGTGTTTAGACGCGTTGGTGAAAACATCATCATTTTCACCTTGTCACGTAGCTTCAAATTAGTTGGCATTTAAACATATTCTTTAAAATTTGGTCCGGACACCTGTCTTTAGGCGTTGGTAAAAACGTCATCGTTTTCATCTCGTCTAGACAGTTGTTTATTTTCGTCGGGACGTGTTTGATGTCAAACGTTGACGTTTCATGAACACGTGTCATGTTTGGGCTATGCATGCGAACACTGGTTTTAGTGTACGAACCCTTTTTTGCTATGAGAAGGCTTTGTTTTACTGTACGAATGCTATTTTCACAATGCAAACACTATTTTGTAAGTTATATGAACGTGAGCAAGCGTTAGTGCATCGTGGGTGAAGGCTGCAGTAGGTAGGCTAAAGCTGAATCACCCTTGTCTTTGGAGCAGCATCAGGCTTTGATATTGTCACGATCGATTGTTATTGAGCTATGGGTTATCATGGCAGATTTCAACGACCAGATATTCGAGGATCAGTCGCTTTCGGAGGTTATAGGAGTTTAGGGTTGGGGAGCTCACTTGTAGAGGACAGGTATGAGTTCTATGGATATGGTCTAGGAGTTTTACGCTGCAGTTCATTTGGTGACCAACATCTCAGATAATGCTTGGTAGGTCACTATCCGTAACACTCGGGTCATATTCTCACCGAATGAGCTAGCAAAGTTTATGGTCTATGAGAGGCCTGCGATGCATTCCCGGCGATAGAGCTTTCCAAGGAGGAGAAGCTTACTCCAACTGGAGTATTTCAAACGATGTTGAGTCCAGATATAGTGGTGCTAGAGGGGAGCAACATTGTCCATGGGTAGCTGCTTCCGTTTTAGCGCATCATGCACCTCATGAATTATCAACCCAAGATAGCATACTACAGAGTTTCTGATTGCACGAGCCAGACTGATGTTGCTGGTGGCATGTGGCACACCTGTTGATTTGGCTGCGTATATATTCTTGACAGTCCAAGCAGAGGCCCTCTCACATGAATTATTAGCATTGTCGTATGGACTTCTACTAACGCAGTTTCTCCATGCGATGCTAGTACCCGAGGGCGCTGATGAGGAGAAGGGACATCCACTTCTGCCCATCAATGAGACTACACTGTTCCGTTCTATGGCTCAAACACGTTGACAACAAGCGCGGGCTGCTGCTTTGAATCGTGAAGAGAGCCTCCACAATTTGAGTCAGGAGATCCCGGCCGTAATTTGACTCAGGGATATTAGACGGAGCAACCAACATGGGCAGATTGCTTGGTGGTGGATATGAAGACGAAATTGAGTGCTGCAGTGTGAGAGATGATGCAGCCCACCCATCAGGTGCTCAGTGATATCAGTGCTCGGTTCATGGCCCTGGAGGCTAAGGGCATTGTACTGGAGTCGCATTTGAGGTCGGAGTGGAGTCAGTGTCGTTTCTGATTTGAAGGTCGTGGGATCTTCGACCTAATTGGCCCCTCATTAAGAGGGTAGGGATATCGAGGAGCACGTGAAGAAAGCTCGTGATACTCTCGCCATCTCGGATGAGTATCTCCTAGGGTTCATATTTAGTTTATATTTTGATGTTTAGTTTGATTTATATTTTGGACATCATGTTATTGTTATATATTTGGTTTATATTTTGGACATGTTATAGTTATTTGGTTTATATTTTGGACATGGATTATTTATGGTTAGTAGATGGATATTTATGTTTATTCATGCTTAGTTAAACATGTTAATTTATCACACTTAGGTTATTTATGTTAATAGATGGATCTCAAAAACACTTGGCATTATATCTGTGACTATATACTTTCATTAACACACTTAGGTGTATATTTTTTATTAACACACTTAGTTAATTTATAAATTTGGTAAGAAATTGAAAATATAAGTTATAAATAAGATAAGTTAAAAAAAAACATTCGGACGTTACTTTCAGCGTCTGAAAGGGGAACTTAATTCAATCTATGATGTCAAACGGTGTCATGTAGTATAAAATTAATGTGCAGACGGGTTGTATGGTTATTCAGATAGTGACGTTTAACATCGTTAATTTGCAAGTATACGAAGATACGCTGTCATGTTGGGATGCAAAGCGATGTCATCTAGAATGTGAAGACGTGCAGATGGTTTATAAGGGCATCCAAATGTTATTGTTTAAGAGTATACGAAGAAACCATGTCGTTTGGGATGTAAAATGGTGTCATCCGTAATGTGAAGTTGTGCGTACGCGATTAAGGAGTTCGGACTGAAGTGAAATTTTAGGCGGCAATTATTTCCCTCGAAAAATTATGTCCGCACCGTGCGGATGAAGTCAAGTTTCTCTGGACAGGCTTTTTGCAAAATGAAAGAGGAAAATAGCAGATAGTGGCAAAAAACAGGCAAAAACTCTCCAAACTTGATATTTGAAGAAGAGAAGAAGTGGGAAGCTGATTTGGGCATTCAATCTGACTAAAAGGAAGTGGAAGGAGCAAATCAAAGAGGATTTCACATTGGATTGCATTTGAGGTTAGTGAATTTGAAATTTTATTGATTTTAGGATGAAAAGCATGGATTTTTCGAGTTTTTAGGTTCTAAAATGATTGCATTGAACTTTGGGGTAGGTTTGTTTGCAAGTATATTGAAGTGTTTGAGATTTGGGTTGATTTTAGGATTATTTTGTGTTGATTTTGGGTTATGTTAGTCAAAGGACTATGTTTTTCGACAATTGTAGTCCGAACGGAGTACCATCCCTCCGGACGCTAGTGATTGGTTCAGACTCGTACGACAATGCATCCAAACGATTTTTGTATGGTTCGAATTGGTTCTGACTACATCTGAACGGATTGTGCTATTATTTGTCATTCATGCATTTAGTAGCCTTAGTCCCGTTTGTGAATTACTCTGATTCAGATAATGGATTCGGTGTAATTTTCACTAATATTGATTTATTTAGTCACAAGACTACATCATACCATTAGAAGGAAAACGTCTTCAGGCAAGTTATTAGCATCGGCTCGAGTGGAAGCACTCCATGTACAAAAGCAGCGTTGGTCCTTCGCTTAGAGATTGCAACGAAATTACCGTCCCCTACCACAGCCAATCTAGTAACACCCAAAGTAGTTGTGCATGTAAATCTTACCTGTCGATTTTGAATTAAATATTACACTTTTCAAATTTTATTGCTTGATTCTTAAATGTAATTATTCTTCATTTGTAGCGACGTCTGGAATCAGACATGGAAGGGTAGTACGCATGGGATTGCATTACACAAGACTCATCATGGAGGAAAGTTGACTGTCTATATCCCTGATGGACGTACACAGGTGATGACAAGGCATATCATGCTCTCAAGTCATATTGGTGTTGCTCATTCAACAGCATGTCCCATTTCAGACACTAAGTCAGGGGAAGTCCCCGGTAATTAAATCATACATGATGAACTGAGTGTGGTAAGTATAATTTATTAAATTTTAGTTGTGCAAACTTTTATACATACTAACTATTATATATATTAAAGATGACTTTTAACTAGATTATAACTGACCCAAGGATCGCAACATTGTGACATCTACGATGAACACAGTGTATAGGACGCATAAGAAATAGAATGTTCCAGCATTACTTGGTGTTCAATTCCAAAGAAGAGGCGTTACAGCACCCGTATCCCGATGAACAAGGAAGAATGATTCGTGTCTGTGATTTATTTGTGAACGAGGAATTTCATATTCAAAATTTTTATTTCATCGTTACGTTTATTTTTGTTTATTATTAATTGTAGTAACAACTATAAATGAACAATCAAAGGAGAATAGAGCAACAAGCTAAGCTTAGATTGTACACACATTGGGAGTGAGGTCCTTCCAACGCACGAGAGCGTTGTTAGTAAGTAATAAATCTACATTTTTGGAGATATTACTTAAATAAATGACTTAGGTATTTTAATATGCACGTTGGATATTTCTTTTGGTATACAGAAAAATCCAGAAATGGAGATTTGGGTAGATTATATATTTTGTACTACTTATGAAGATTACATATTTGTAGACATTTTATTATTATTATAAATATTGAATATCTTTCTTTTAATATTATTTGTAAATTATTTTAAAATTTTTAGTTAAATTATTCTAATACATAATAAACTGTTCGTACCGTAACAATCACGTCCACACAGTTGTGTTGGGAGAACGTGTGCACGCGTACACTACTATCCACACCTACTGTATGAAATACCATCCATAAGGTATTTCCTTCGTTCACATAGGCCTATATTAAAAGTCGTTCGCATAGGAAGAAACTCCATGCGAAAGATTGAATGGGTGACAAATGTAGGATTGTCTAAATTTCATATGTTCCCATAGGTTAAATCCATCAAGCGTCTGCACGTAATGAAGATCATTTTGCACATTGTGTGAGGTGATAAAAAACTATTTTGTCATAAATAAAACAATTTCCTTGCCGCTGACAAGTTTCTAAATCCGTGCGCACGAAGTTTCGATGACAAAATAATTTTCGTCACATTGGACAAAAAGTTCACACGTCTCATGCGAACGGATAGAGAGAACTGGGCCATGACGAAATTAAAGTTCATCAAGAAATCATAAAACCGTTCGGACAGTCTAGTATTACGTCTTGATGGTTTTGCATGAGGAAACACAAAAACAGTTACCTAAAACCTTTGGTGATAGGCTTTAGGTTACAAACCGGGTGAGAATTCGATTTTGTCACCCAAAACTTTTGATGACTAAAATTGACACTTTGGGTGACAAAATTTTTTTGACACCCATAGTGAATTTTCTTATAGTGTACTTTCTCATAATTTTTTTAAGTCTTGAGGCAAAGTTCTCTCCAATATTGTTGTTTCCACTATACGAAAAATTACTTGGATCAAATGGTTCTTGTATTATAAAATTTGCAAACTAGAAATTAGAGATTTTGGACTTGGTTTTTTTTTTTTTACCTCTCCCTCTCCACCCGGCTGCTACCTGCTGAATATATATGAACGTATTATAGAACAGTGTTGATCGTAATCCAGCTTGATCTTGATCAAACGAGTATATATATCAAGCCTAGCAATGAGACTCTGCATGGATGAAGTTCAACGATATATCTTTTTCGTGTGAGCGCCGTTGTGGAGGAGCCCTGTTGAAAGAAGAAAAAATAACTGCGTTCTGAAGTGTTGGTCGGGGAATTAGGGAGATCAGAGCCTGCGATGTACAGCTCCCTCCACTTCGTCTGCTTTTTTTGTTTTTTCAAAAACAAATTGTTGATGTGGCTTTTCTAAAAGACGTCACAGCCTCAGTCAATATGTCCATCTAGAAGCGTTGGCTATCATGTGTCTAAAAAGTCGATGTCTCCTTTCGCTGCACTCAAGGTACAGATCAGACCAAATTGTCAAACAGTGAAACTCCATAATAATTTAGAAAATACATCAAAATCACACATCCCACATCAGTATTGTTGTCATGAAACTATAGATAAAATGAACATGAGGAAGATCGTTGAAGATGATTATTAGAGCTAGGTACAAGAATGAATTTGAAGGACAAGTTTAAGAATAATATATAGAAGAAAGTTTAAGAATTAAAAAGAAAAAAAGAAGCTACATTGGCTTTGTTTAGTAGGGATTCGTATCGTGGGCAGGAAGGACATGACCGTAAGTTAACGGTATTATCCTGTAGTTTGGCTATATCGTTGGTGATGGTTTTGTGATTCGGCAGGTGAATTGGATAGGCCTCAATAATGGAGGGTATCGTTGGAATTTTGTTGATTTTGTAGCGAGGGAAGCCCCCTTCCTTCAATATTTCTTTCCATTCAAGCTCAGTCTTCTCCTTTCCGCCAGTGGTGTGTGCCATCAGCAATAAGTCGAACACCATGCATGTCTCATCAAACAAGTCATGATTATCTTTCTCAAGAACAATATCAGCAATAATAAGCTTTCCCTTTTCTTCCGGAATTGCTTTTCTGCAATTCCGCAAAATCTTATGCAGTCTTCGTCACCCCAATCGTATAGTACCCTGTGACAGTCAGAGGGATAGGCTCAAGAGATAGGGTAATTAGAGGCTAGGCTGCTAAGTTTCACCTAAGGGCAAGAGGCAGCATAACTTAGAGGAAAATATTTGAAAACAGAAAGGCCCCTAAACATGGTGAAAAAACAAACTAAGAAGAAGAAAAATTTGAAAGAAAGCAATAAAAAAAAAAAAAGGGGAAGAAAAAATATTGAGTGTCAGGGTTTGAAAGTTGAGAAAAAATAGCGTGCTATGCAGCCTGCAAACTGTGAGTGTGGCCCATGAAAACATATGTGAATTCTTGAAAGTTGAAAAAAAAAAATCTAAGGAATTGAAGTGGATATTTAAAGAAAAAAAAAAAAAAAAAAAAGGGAGGGGGGGGGGGGGGGGGGGGGGTTGAAGTGACATTGTTTAAGAAACATGCAGGCTGAGGTGCTGTGAAACCATGAAAATTCTTGAAACACGAAACAAAGCCAAACTAAGAAGTACTGAAAGTATAATAAATAAAATTAAAATAAAGAAAAGCTTTCAAGTGATGTATTGAAGCAAGACCCTTCTCTGTGCAGTACTCCGATTTCACTTCATGACCCTTCTCTGTGTAGTACTCCAATTTCACGCAAGCCTTGTTTTACACATGATAAAACAAAGTAAGCTTGTTTTAGAAAAGTTAGCCATAGTCTGACATTAGAATGGTCTAAGAAAATTTGCAGAGAACTTTTGATATCACAGTTTTACAGCAACGAGTATTTGTGTATAAAACGAAAGTGGCTGCACAATTTATCAACGGTGAGAAATGGCTATGTTACGATTTTATTATTATTATTCTTAAATCTATAACGGTAAATAATCTCAAGTCTAAATTTATACTTCTTACTCTATCTCCTCAATCTTCTTTCAAAATCTTTCTCTTCCTCTGTTTTTTATCTCTTTGCAAAACTAATCTAATTTTTTTAGCCAATCACATATTAGATATACTTGATTTTAGCTGAAGGTTGTTCTAAGTTCAAGTTAAACCACTTATAATCTTAGTGTCAGGTTCTATTATTCTAATCTTTACACTCTTGTATTTTAATTTGAATATTTATTTTTTATAATAGCATTTATTTTATTTGTTATGTTCTTTGTTTATATCTACACTATGTCTGATAGAAAATATGAATGTGGTTATGAAAAGCTTAAGAAAAATAGAAAAGTTAATCCAATCTCAAAAAGGAGCTCTTGATAAATTTATTGTCAATGATAAAAATAATATAACATCAAGTTCAACTGAAGAATTGATAATTGAACAACAATGTGATTCCATACAATTAGGAGAGAATATTGAACCAATCCCACAACATAATATTGAAAATCAACTTGTTAATGATTCACAAGTTTATAGTTCGTAATTCTTGATGAAGAACCCAACGAAATTTAGAAACCAATGTAAAAGATAATGAAACTATAGATCTCAACGCTTTGAGTACAATATCTATAGATATTTATGATCCAAGTCAATGGAAAACTATGGATACAAAACTTAGAGATCTATTAGTAGAGAGAGGTCCAATTAGAATTGAATGATATAAATTTTCCTAAAGATGAGAATAATAGACACTTCTCTACTACATTTTATATACAAAAATTATCAAATGGAGAAAAACATGATAGAAAATGGCTAGTATATTCAAAACATGTTGATAAAGTTTATTATTTTTGTTGCAATCTATTTAACTTAAAACCTAGCACAAGCCAATTGGTTAATGAAGGAACTAGAGATTGGAAGAATCTTAGTGTTAAACTTAAAAGTCACGAAACAAGTCATGAACATATCACCAATATGAATAATTGGATTAACTTGGAAATGAGATTGGTTAAAAATAAAACAATTGATAAAAATCTTCAAGAACATATTAACAAAGAGAGAGATCATTGGAAAAAAGTATTATTAAGAATTATTGTTGTTGTAAAAACTCTTGCTAAAAATAACCTAGCATTTCGTGGAAAAAACGAAAAGATCTACCAAGATAATAATGGGTGTTTTTTAAGCCTATTGAAATGATAGCAAAATTTGATCCAATTATGCATGAACACGTTCGACGAATACAACATGGAAATTCATAATCATTACTTAGGACATAACATACAAAATGAATTGATACAAATAATAGCATCTGAAATTAAAAATACTATTATAAACAAAATCAAAGAAGTAAAATATTTTTTGATTATACTTGATTGCACTCCTGATATAAGCCACCAAGAACAAATGACTCTAATATTACGATGTATAGATACTTCAACATGTGAAGTGAAAATAGAAGAAAGTTTTTTAGAATTTTTAGAAGTATATGACACCTATGGTAAAGGTCTTTTTAATGAACTTCTAAATGCCATAAAAAAACATGGATTAGATGTTAATAACATAAGAGGACAAGGATATGATAATGGATCAAATATGAAAAGAAAACATCAAGGTGTATAAAAGAGATTATTAGATATAAATCCTAGAGCATTTTATACACCTTGTGGTTGTCATAATTTGAATCTAGTATTATGTGATATGGCAAACTCATGTCCCAAAGCTATATCTTTTTTTGGAGTGGTACAACACATTTATTCTTTATTTTCTTCTTCTACAAAACATGAAAATTTTACAAGATAATATATCTACATTGACATTGAAACCATTGTCACAAACACGTTGGGAAAGTCGCATTGAAAGTGTAAAAGCAATAAAATATCAAGCTCCAAAAATAAGAATGCTTTAATTCAATTAGCAAAAACAAGTGAAGATCCTAAGACAAAGAGTGAAGCCACATGCTTAGCTACATATGAGATTGAAAATTTGAGTTCTTATTAGGCATGAATATTTGGTATGATATTTTGTTTGCTGTTAATTTAGTGAGTAAGATCTTACAATCTAAAGATATGCATATCGATGTTGCCATAGATCAATTAAAAGGGCTTATTTCTTATTTAAAAAATTATCGGGAAACTGGATTTTCATCTGCTTTAATTTCATCTAAAGAGATTGTTGTTGAAATGGAAATTGAACCTATATTTCGTGAAAAACGAATAATACATAGAAGAAAACAATTCGAAGAAAATGTTAATGATGAAACAATAAAATCAGTTGAAGAAACTTTTAGAATTGATTATTTCATATACATAGTAGATCAAGCTATTTCTTCAATTCAAAATAGATTTGAACAATTCACAGTATATGAAAATATTTTTGGTTTCTTATTTAATATAACAAATTCAAATCTTTAGAGAATGCTGATTTAAAAAAATATTGTCTTAATCTTGAAAGTTTTTAAAAGATGGTGAATATTCTGACATAGATGGTTTGGATTTATTTTCAAAAATTAAAAGTATTAAAAGAAGTTTTGCAACCTAAATCAATACTCCAATTGAAACATTAAATTATATAAAAAAAAAATTAGATTCTTTTCCAAATGCATACATTGGTTATAAATACTCTTAACAATACTAGTGATAGTTGCTTCTAGAGAAATAAATTTTTCAAAACTTAAACTAATAAGATCTTATTTACGATCGACAATGTCACAAGAAAGACTAAATGGATTAGTCATTCTATCAATTGAAAGTAACATATTAACAAATCTTGAATATAAAATTTTGATTAGTAATTTTGCATCTCAAAAGCTAGAAAAATTATTTTTAAATAAATTTTAAATATTTTTTATTAAAATATTATTTTTATAATTATATAAAAAGGCCTAATTTTAAACATGGCCTTAGGCCTCATTTTTTATTAAGCCGGCCCTAGTACCCACTGCATCCATGTTGTGAATGACAGAAGTTAGTACTCTCTTTTCTACCCATATAGAGAGGGGAAAGGGGGAAGAAAATAAGCACTTAAAGAAGATTGTCACGTGATGGAGAACAAAACGAATATATATTATGAGTTCAAATATCAACCCAAGAGGGGTTGAATTGGGTTTATCAAAAACTTTGCCTTTTTTGATAAAAATGTAGATCGAAAAATATTTAAAGCTCTAACCAACGAAGAACAATAATTGATAGCAATAATGTAAGAGAGTAAGGAAGAGGAGATACCGTGATTTTTAGGTGGTTCGGCCAAGACTTGCATACGTCCACCCCAAGCTATTGCCTTTCTTGGGCTTCTCCACTATAATCAAATAGTGTCTACAACTTAGCTTCTGGGTGCTAAGTAACCGTTACAAGAGTTTTCCCGAGCTCACTCTTCAACTCATACAACAATCTCAAACCTATGAGATTTCTTCTATCTCACGGGTAGGCCTAAAGTGTATCCCACACTCAAAAAGGTTTTTAATGTTTAAGATAGGAATGAATAAACAATAGCTCTCAAAACTAGATCAGCAAAACAAAGCTTAATAAATGGCTACAAGACAAGATTGATGATGATGCAACAATAGGAAGGAGATCTCTTGAAAATGTGTAGCCCTTGTCTTTTGCATTTTCTCTCACTTTTAGATATTAGGTCAAGATTGATGATGTAGAAAGGCAAAAGGTGTGTGCAAAAGATCTCTTTTCCCTCTCCATAAGATTCCCTTTATAGGTCTTGTCTTAGGGAGTCCTAAGGGGCCTTTTTGGAATGTTGGAGAGGTGGTTAAGTGCCATAACGTCTGATTCACGTGCGAGTCATTTTTTAAAACTGTGTTCCCGCAACATGTGTCGACACATATATGTCTATGTGTCGACTCCTTCATCAAGTCTAGAATTGATTTGCAGGTGCTGTGGCATTTGTCGACACTTATTTCAGTTCACCATGTGTCGACATTATACTTCCCATGTGTCAACACCATCAAAATAGCATTCTAGCAACAGTGCTAAGTGTCGACACCATCTTGGCAGAATGAGTTTTTCAGTGCTTTATTGATATACAATCTTTTCATTTTAACACAAAAACTCCTACAATAAAAAATATCATAGTTTAGGTGCAAGTCATGGTGTTTAAATCGAATATAAGGCATAATAAACTTGAGAGAGATTTAAATACAATTGAGTACTCTCGATTGAATTGTGGATTGACAACCAAGTATCTTAAAAATACTCTAAAGCTATTTTATCATTTGTTATCATCAAAATCAGTTAGATAGCTTCAAGGGACCAACCTTGGGCTAACAATCTCCCCTTTTGATGAGACAAATCTTTTCAAGAGATCTTTGCAATGAGAGAAAAAAGCTCCCATTTTTTAAGCATTTCCTTTTTAAAGATCGTTAACATTCCATGATGTCTTCTTGTATTTGAGGCTTCTCTTTTTCTTTTCTTCTTTTGAGGAAGTTCTTAAACTTTTAGTCATCAAGACTATGTCTTCCTCATCATCGTCATCTTTGATTATGGAAGATTTGAGAGTGATCCTCATCTTCTTCTTACTCTTTCTTCATTTTCGAGCATTTGGATCCCGTGGGTCATGAGGATCTGAGAAGCTCTTTTAGAGGTAGCTTGGTGAGATCTTTAGCCTCTTGAATCGCAGTTACCTTTGCTTCCAAAGACTTTGGTAGTGACCTAAGGATTTTTCTCACCAAATCTGAGTTAGTTTAAGATTTACCAAGTGCATTCAAAGCATTTATAATGTTGGTAAATCTGTTAATATCATGTACTAATGGATTCTTCCGGTGTCATTTTAAACAACTCATAGTTATGGACAAACATACATATTTTGGATTCTTTAACTTGGTTTGTCCCTTCATGAGTAATCTCTAAAGCATGCCAAATTTCCTTAACATTTGTGTAAGAAGATATTCTTTTAAATTCACATATATCTAAAGCACAATAAAAAATATTCATTGCTCTAGCATCAAAAGAGATTTTCTTTTTGTCTAGGTCGCTATATTCATTTTCGTTTTTGAGAGTTTCAACCTCTCCAACTTTCTTTGTGGGAATATGTGGACCATTCAATATGCATAACCATAAATCATAATCAATAAATTGAAAATAAATTATCATCCTAACTTTCCAATATGCATAATCACTACTATTAAAGAATGGTGGTCTAAGTTGGAAAGTCCTTCAACTTTAAAGCTCAACTAACTCAATATTGAAAGGTATAAAGGCAATTGGATTCCTAGAAATTAAGGCACCCAAGAGGGGGGTGAAATTGGGTTTCAGAATTTTTTCGATTTTACCCCCAAAATCATGTTTGCAGAGTAAATGATAATTTAGTATATGTATTTAAACCAGTATTGATGCGATAAGTAATAAATGCTAAATGTAAATAGTAGAATTAGAGATAGCAAACACAAGATTTTTAAGGTGGTTCGGCAAACCGCCTACATCCACCCCTCAAGCTCATTTACCGAGCCTGAGGGTTTTTCCACACTATCTTCCAAATAGTGTACACCTAGCTTCCGAGTGCTAGAGAAATCTTAGAAGTGCTTTCCTGGGTTTAACACTCACAGTCCAAGTTGATTTCGGGCTCCACTACTCACAACCAACCAAACTTGAGATATACCTCTCTAAGCTTCTTTTTTAGTAAACACCTCAATAAAAAGATCATCTCTTTTGGATAGAATGGATAAGAAACAAAACTCTCTCAAAGATGATAAGAAATTGAAAAGCTCTATCTCTTTGATTCACACAATGACAAGGATAAGAAAGTGTAATTTTTGTGAATGATATAAGACATATGGAATAAGAAAGTTTAAGATATTTCTCAAGCTATGTAAAATGATATATGGTCAATCTCTCACGTTTTGAGACATTAGGAAAGGTCTTTATATATGGCACACAGAAAACTAGCCATTTTTAGCCGTTGAGGAGTCGATCTGTCAAAATTCAAGATGAGCCGGTCGACCGCTTCAAATTAGTTGATACTTCAAGGTCACAATGTAGAACTCAATGGAATATTTCAATGAATCTAGACTAGTCAAAACACAAGTGTGGTCGAACACCAAGTGGTCGAAGGGCTTCGATTCGACCCGGTCGACCTTCAACTTAAGCACATGATCCGGTTATTTAAAATCATGATCCGGTTCCTTTGAAACACACAATTTTAAAGATAACTTTCTATAAGTATATAAAAGGTTTGGGAGTTGATTATGGTGTTTTGAAACCATTTAAAAATATTTAATCTTTCAAACAAGAGTAAAACGGTTTATGTCACGTTTTGAAATATGCAAGTGTGTGATTCAAAATCCTTGTCAAAAGTGAAACTAAGAGTTTCAAGGTTATACCCTATAGTCTTGAATCTTCACTTTTGAGCTCTTTGCATCTTTCTTATCTTCAATCTTTCTTGTCTTTGGCTCTTTGATAAAAATGTATTTGTTTTTGAAGATGTCCATTTTGTAAACTTAATCCATGTATTGAAATCATCAAAATATCGATTGTGAACATAGGCAACAATGACCAGGGTCAATACGGTACTTGCGAAGAAAAGTAGTCCAGGAGCAATTGAACCATTGGACCCAACTCTCAACACTGGGTTGAAGATCTTGATCTTTGTTGATGAAGATATCGCATGTCTGAGTCACATCAGAAAGCTGTCCTCGAAAACCAACTCTGTCATCTGATCTGAGTCGAAGTCAGGTCGTCATCTTCGTAGTAAAAGACTCTCCAATCAAACAAAGTCTGTCTGGACATAGTGATCAGGTTGTTGTAGTATGCCGAGTGGAGCGAGCCTCACGAGTAAGAATCTTCATATCTGTGGTGTGGGAGGCTAAAATAGGATTTGAGCTCATCAAACCCAGCCCAAATATCACAATGAACTAATGGACTTGATCTTAAGATCTGAAACTGAGGCTTCCATATGGGCAAGCACATTCTTCTCATTGAAGCTCGTTCATGCTTGTTCAATAAGAGGTGACTAAGATTCATTTGGTGGTGCTCGTAATCATGCAGTACATCACAAACATATCCAGTAAAGTAAAATATTCAAACTTTCTTGTCCTGGGAAGAATCATGTTACATACTATGTGGTGGAGCAATCTCTTGTGGAAATCACAGTCACTAGCCATCGGTTTCACAATTTCATCCAATTCAGAGTTATCCAATACAACCCTGAAATCTCAATGGGCTCTACATTAGACATCCCAGCCCATGTGTAAGATTCAAAGAATTTCACCCCTAAATTGAGGGAAAGGGCTACAACATAAAGCCCATTTACAAATAAATTTAATTCTTTCCCTTTCACAAAACTAGATGCAACTTCAGACATATCAAAATGAAAATTTGCATATGACTGCTTCACCAAATAGGGAAATGAATCACACTTCAAACTGATGATGAAATTTGACCAACCCTGAGCATTAATCTAATGTCTTGGCTTTAAAATCTCTCTGTATTCGAAGCTACAAAGCATAAAATCACATGAACTGAGCAAATGTCAAATGAAAGTGCTTAGCGCGCAAAGCACATGGGATCAGACAACACAACACAAGCCCAAGGTATTCCGTATCTAATCATGGTTGAAGTTGATCTTGAGATTGGAGAAGAGCGCAAAATGGCGGTTTAAGATGCAAGGTAGATATAGCACAGAGGGCAAAGTGAGAACTTTGTCCGAAGGTGTTCGAGAAGGAGTCTTGAAAAGCCGAGTTCGT